>JAJSOF020000009.1:33040697-33285697 GCA_025594305.2 Periplaneta americana
AGACGACATGCAGCAACGCATTCGACAGACTTGTGTGTTCATTCAGCCAGCAACATGCCGGGCAGTCATACGGTCTTTCGGGGAACGCCTTCGAATGTGCATTAATGTGAATGGTCACCATTTGGAACATCTTCTGTGACTCTCAAAGCATAACATTATCACACTGGAAGTAGGTTTTTGTTTCGTTTTGTTGTTGTTACTGATTAGGAAGGTGACATTGTGATGCATTTTGAACTCGTCTGAATGTGTGTAATCAATGTAACATGATTGAAGTATGTAGTGCTATTTGAAAAATTTATGTCATCACGGGTATCTTGTACCATAATGTAGTTACATGCACCAAATCTCCACACTGATGTTAGCCCCTCGTTCTAACATAACGCTGAAAAACAAAAATTCCAATACCTATCCAAACAAAAAAGTGATAATAGATGCACAAGATAAATGGGACACCCTGTATACACAGGAACGTATTCAATGAACAGAATAGGAAGAAAACTGACAGAGCCAATACCAATAAAGAAAAGTATTACACACGGGAGATTCACTAGGTCCACTGCTTTTTAATATTTTAATCGATTGCATATTAGGGAAAATGAGAGTACAACCGGGGTGTCGAATGGGCAAAAAATAAATTAATTCAGTGTGCTGTGCAGACGATGTGGTTTTAATTATTCACTCAGAAGATAAATTACAGATTTTACTCCGTAAGTTAAAGTTATCATGTAAACATTTGGAATGCGTATGAATGCGAAAAAAGACGAGGCCTTAACAATAAGTAAATTATTGTTACCGTACCGGTACGTTGTTAATTTGCAACTGAAGACCATATCATTGAACGGGATCTGCAGATCAATTACTTAGCCGTTATGGTGTCAACTTTTGGATTCCTAAAGAATGAAGTAAGAGATCAAGTAAATAAAGCTGCGGAAGTTTCAGAATGTTTGAACGATCATATTAAAAAAAAATTCTGAAAAAAGAAACAAAAATAAGGGTTTACAAAACAGTGGTGAGACCGATAATGACATATACAGCAGAAAAAGGCAGACGCCGAGAGAACAAGGCAATTAGCGTACTGGAAACCACAGAAATGGATATAGGCTTCTTGGAAAAATAACAGGAAAAACAGGAGACAGAGTACGAAACCAGGAAATGCGAAGAGTATGCTGTACTCGACCAATAGGAGAATGGATCATTGTACGAAGGGTTGAATGGAGTGAACACATATGAAGAATAAAATAAGATAGATTTTTCAAATTCAAATTTATTTTCATTTGTAAATATAAATTTATATTTTCTAAATACAGTATATACAAAAAATACAGATAGTTGACAGTACAAAGAGAATAAAATAATAACACATGAGTAAAGAAAATAAGGATATAATGATGTTAAATAATAATTTTGAGGACCAAATGAGAAGTGCTTGTGTTCGGTTTGTTCAGAAATAGTAGGCCTACTCGCAATAGAGCAGGGATGGTCTTCGTGTTGGGTCATATCTCCCTCCAAATACCAAAATAAAAGCAACTTCACGGAAATGTATACCTATAAGCTGTTACGTTAGGCTAACACATGACGTTCATGCGGTGCTGGTAGTCTACTGAGAGGGGTGACTGAATAATGAGCAGAAAGATAAAAATTTAAATTATAGTTTATTTAACGATGTAACTACCGAGGTTATATCAGCATTGCCGGTGTGCCGGAATTTTGTCCCATAGGAGTTCGTTTACATGCCAGTAAATCTATTGACATGAGCTTGTCGCATTTAACCACACTTAGCCTAAATGCCATCGACCTGGACCAGGATCGAACCCGTAACCTCGAGCACAGAAGACCAGCGCTATACCGACTACGCTATCCACGTCGACTGCAGTAAGATAAAGATGAATGATAATGGTGATGATATAAAATAAATGATGAAGATGAGACTGTGGATGATGAGAAACAAACCGAGGACAATAAATGTGGTGGCAGTAGTGACGGTGATCTTTATTGCTTTTCATTGAAGCTATGATGTCACAGACTATGATACAAGTGTCCATTAACCCTCTTGCGCGCAAGTCCAGAGAGTTATTCTTCTATGTTCTCTGGTATTTCTGTTTATTTTAAGCCCGTCTATGTAATCTCACTTCATTGTTCAAAGATTCAGAATTTTCGTTATCCTAGAGGAAAACCCATTATTTTCGGTTCCAAGTGGGTTTAATTGTTCCTCAGAGTTGTTCAGCACCCCTATTACCTTCCACGGTGGCAAATATTTCATTTTATTTGAATTGTGCCATTTTATATACAAGTAATTTCATTTTACAATGATCCGAAAGGAGGTGTTGGCGTGTACGACATAATGATGTATGGTTACACAGTTTCAAGATATACACGTCGTTGGCCACTCTGTATGTTGTTTGGAATTCTAAGTCTTAGCTGCTCTAAATGCATTGGTCCTATATACGTCAACAAAATCACAACGAAAAATAAAAATAATGAATTTTATTAAGAACCTGGTTTTCCAACTTGCATCTCCTCATATGAACTGACATTAGACAGGGATTTGTCCGTGAGCTCTTTGCGAACACATCTTCATTCGTAGGGATGAAACGAGGCAGGGACTTCGAAGAGATCGAACTGAGACCCATCAACCTAAACAAAATATATTCTAGACGTTATTTTTGCTCTCTGGAAAAAGACAGAACAGTGAAAGACAGGTAGTTCAAAGCGTGGCAGACCAGTTTGTAGTGAGCAGAGGAAGGCTATTTCTATAGACTGTTTTTCTGGAAGAATATCATGCTGCGTTACTTTTTGTGTGTAGGAAAGTCATAATTTAATAGTAAAAATGGTTTGATAAATAAATACATCTATAGTATTTCTTTATTTGCATGTTAGATGGTGGTGCATTGTTATAGTAAGAGTGAGCAGAGGAAGGCTATTTCTATAGACTGTTTTTCTGCACCTTAAAAGTACCGTATATCATTATGTACTTTTATTATAGCTGCGTTACTTTTTGTGTGTAGGAAAGTCATAATTTAATAGTAAAAATGGTTTGATAAATAAATACATCTATAGTATTTCTTTATTTGCATATTAGATGGTGGTGCGCAACCCTTGTTACCAACGAATGGCTGTACTATTCATGTTATCAGCGGAGGGTTAAGTAATTTAGGTCCTCCCTTCACATTGTAGCAATATTGCGCGTCGTTCAAGATACCTCCTGTCCGACGAAGCTCTGTCGGTTAAGCGGCCATCCCCCAGGAAGGCTCCCGCTCCGCGCCGCTCCTCCGTTTCCGCTGCCGCAGCGATCAAACCGCAGTTGTACGCTTCAGCCTCGAGGCAGAGCTGGCGCAGGTAAAGTGGATATAATTACTGCAAGTCATGTGCTGCAACGTTATGTTGTTTTAACGGCCGCGAGAGAAAGTGCAGTTACAGCACAGTTGTTGTTGCCATCCCCCGCCGCAAAGCGGTTACGTAACGCAGAACAAGTGCATAGCTGCACCGATCGCTTGTTTGCATTACATTGCACAGTCTCTTATGCCAGGTATGCACAGTTCTTAGAAAAAATGGGTACGGAGTGCCTCTATAATAACTTCGATTTATAGAATTACAAATATAATCTCCAAATGTTTTAAAGTTATTTCATTCATTCGTAGTGTTCTGCCAAAATGAAGGCTTTTCACTGCAAATCCTGCCTTCCTCTTAGTCTCCGCATATTATCCTTATTATGTCGTCTATCATCATTCTTTCCAGTGCATCCTTCAGTACACAGTTTCTTCTCAGCCAGTGACCCAGCAAATTCCTTTTCCTCTTCCTGATCAGTTTCAGTATCATTCTTTCTTCACCTACTCTTTCAACACAGCATCGTTTCTTATTCTGTCTATCCATTTCACACGCTCCATCCTTCTCCATATCCACATTCCAAATGTTCCTAGTCGCTTCTCTTCACTTTGTCGTAATGCCCATGTTTCTGTCTCATACAATGCTACACTCCATACAAAACACTTCACTAGACTCTTCCTTAATTCTGTCTCCAGAGATCCGCAGAAGATGCTCGGTTTTCTATTAAAAGCTTCCTTTGCCATTGCTATTTTCCTTTTTACTTTTTGGCAGCAGCTCATGTTACTGTTTATAGTACACCCCCAGTATTTGAAGCTGTTCACGTGCTCTACTGCCTCATTTAGTATTCGCAAGTTTATCTTGTTCACTTTTCTTCCTATGACCATGGTCTTCGTGTTGTTGGCATTTATCTTCATTCCATACTGCTCACAGCCGTCATTTAGGTCCTGTAGCATATCCTTTAGTATCTTCTCTTCTTCTGCTAACTACGCCATATCATCAACAAATCTTATATACTTTATTCTTCTTGCTCCTACTATCACTCCTCCCATGTTTTGAAAACAGTTCGTCACTAAATCCTCCAAGTAGATGTTGAACAGCGTAGGTGATAAGGGGCATCCTTGACGTACTCCTCTCCCTATTTCACTTCCTTCTGACATTTCCTCTCCTATCCTGACTTTGACTCATTGTTTCATGTAACGATTACTGAACAGTCCTATCTCTTTCCAATCCACACCAATTTTCTTTAGGATCCCCGTCAGTTTATTTCAATCTACTCTGTCATAACACCTTCCCTTGATCCGTAAATACTATATTTGCCGGTCTCTGATCGGGTCAAAAATCCTGATAGAACTGATATTTTTAAGCCTTGCGGTGAATTTTGGTGAAGTCCGGAGGGCCTAACTAGTCAAATCCCTCTCCTCACTTCCGCGCTGGGACTCCCTGACATCTTTTAAGATGCGTAACAGAGAGTGGTGTGCGGAAAGCAACACGAAGCTACCGCATTTACCTTTCCCAAGAAGAATTGCAAACATAGCATGATATGGTATGACATGATATGAAATGTAATAGTTATGACATGATACGATATGATATTTGATATGATATAATATGATATGATATGATATGACATGATATATGATATGATATGATATATGATATGATATGATATATGATGTGATATGATATGATATGATATATATGATATGGTATGGTATGATATAACATGATATTTGAAGAGTCCATTGCAAGAATGATGGATGTCACTTTCTTGTCGAAAATGAACCAAGACTGGCAATGCATAGCTTAAGACATATAGAATGTACATAGAGAGTTATATGGCATTAACACTGATAGTCATTGTCCAGTAATGATCGGAGAATCACAGTTAGCGCTAAGCATTTCAAACTTTCAATTGCTTCTACTTTGAAATGCCAAATGACATCCATCATTTTGCAAACTTTCAATTGATATGATATATGATATGATAAAATGATATTATGAAATGACATCCATCATTCTTGCAGTATGATATGACTCTTATTATGATATGATATATATGATATGATATGATAATATGATATGATATGATATGATATGATATGGTAAAATGAACCAAGTTGTCAATGATATGATATATGATATGATATAGTATGGTATGATATGGTATGGTATGATATGGTATATGATATCGGAAAATCACAGATAGCGCTAAGCATTTCAAACTTTCAATTGTATGGTATTCCAAATGACATCCATCATTCTTGCAGTGGATGGATATGGTGTGATATGATATGATATAGTATGGTATGATATGATATGGTATGGTATATGATATGATATGATATGATATATGATATGATATATGATATGATATGAGATGATATGATATGATATGATATGATATGATATGATATGATATGATATGATATGATGATATGAGATATGATATATGATATATGATATGATGTGATAGTCTATTCATTGTCAACATTAGTATCCGTTATAGTTTGCCTTCACATTCCTATATTTAGATCACACCATACTCTATTTACATTTTTCTACGATTTTATTGCTGGTCCGAAAGTATGTTCCTTAATATTTTCTTAGTACTTATCTTATATTTCTTTGATTACGCGCTATTAACTCACCAATCTTAATATTAGCTCTTTCTATATTCCATCTACAATAAGTTACTGTCTACCTCTTTCTATCCTTCTTTAATTATTAATTGTATCCTATGTTCTCCATCGCACTGTTTTCTCCATAATCATCCTTACTTTGTCCAATATCTATAATTTACTACTTCAAGTTGTAAGATTTTCTCTATTTGCTTCTTATTCCACTATTCTTTACTTCATAAGTGTCTTTTAGTTTCATTATCACTGTTAGCACTATATGTTACACTCTTCACTATATCGTACTTTATCTATCGCAACTATTTGCCATGTACCATCATTCATTTACCTAATATTCATGATTTCTATATCCATATAAGTAAAAGGAATGTCGACCAACAGTCCCTCAAAATTTTAGAGAGTGGGAATAATGCAAGTAGGAAGGATGCAAAAAGATTCCCAGAATTTTCAAGGGAAAACTGAGCCATGTCTTTTATATCTTCGACGTTCTAAATTGAGATATAGGTCATGGTCCTTTACTAAAAACAAAGAAAAGAAATGTAAACAAATAATTAACTCATTCGTGGTGTTATACATAGTCAAATCTATCTTGACACATTCTTGCTGCGTAGTTCTAAATCACCGGATTACTAAAGCTGGAATATCTGCAGCGTCTGACTAGGCTTATTTCGTAATATGAAAGAAATGTAGCGACAAATGGCAGCGTCTATGTGTACCGGGCTTTCGACAGTGCAACATACGTAACCATCGTGGGAATAGATTGTGGGATGGAAACTACAACCGCGAGGTGTTCCCAAGAAAAGAGAAGTGACCAAGGGCAGTGCCCATTGCAACTCGAATACCCGGTTCTCTTGTCAAAGAGCTGTTGCGTTTGCCTTGAACCTTGTTCTACATTCCGTTCGACGCTTCTTCATTGCGACATTGTTTTGTGGATAAAATTCCTCAGCTGGTATAAAGCAGATGGTGGTTATTTGGTTATGTACATCTTAGATTCAAGTGGAGATTAGCTTTTGGCACGAGATGGGATCTGGTACAGGTCTGTTATTTATTATTGTCGTGTTGTTGAAGTATTCGGGTATGTTAATAAATTCTGATATATTTAGCCAGCTAAAATAAATCATTATTATTATTATTATTATTATTATTATTATTATTATTATTATTATTATTACCTTGAAACGTAAGAATTCCATATCCGAGAGAGAAATGAAATTCTTTGTTGTTTGGTTAACTGTCCGAAGACAGGTCTGAATCTCACAAGTGATACCAAGAAGGTATCACTTATGAGGCAACTAGGCCAGGAGATAATGGGGAAGGGTGGCCAGTTCCTTTCCCCCTCCATTGCATACATCGCCTACTAGCTACATATTACACTAGACAGATTTCAGATGCATACAAACAATTGTTCTTCCTCTGACACATACCGTCAAGTGAGATGTACTGCCTGATAATAGATGTACATATCAGTCAGAACATCAGAGGATTCAAATTCTTTAATAGGCCTATCCGTCTTCTGAAAGTCGTGAGAGGCATAAAGGGATGTTTAACTTATTTTGTTTATTTTCACCGTTATCATTGTAATCATTGCTTGCATGTCAAGCGGAGTAGACAATAGGGATCTTTCCATCATCATCATCATCATCATCATCATCATCATCATCATCATCATCATCATCATCATCAAGTCCATACCTGTGGAGTAACGGTTAGCGCGTCCGGCCGCGAAACCAGGTGGCCCGGGTTCGATTCCCGGTCGGGGCAAATTTGTTGAGGTTTTTTTTCCTGGGTTCTCCTTCAACCCAATATGAGCAAATGCTGGGTAACTTTCGGTGCTGGACCCCGGACTCCTTTCACCGGCATTATCATCTTCATCTCATTCAGACGCTAAATAAACTAAGATGTTGATAAATCGTCGTAAAATAACCTACTTAAAAATCATCATCATCACCATCACTATTATTATTATTATTATTATTATTATTATTATTATTATTATTATTATTATTATTATTATTATTATTATTACTTACTTACAAATGGCTTTTAAGAAGCCGGGAAGTTCATTGCCACCCTCACATAAGTCCGTCATCGGTCCCTATCCTGAACAAGATTAATCCAGTCTCTACCATGATATCCCACCTTCCTCAAATCCATTTTAATATTATCCTCTCATCTACGTTTCGGCCTCCGCAAAGGTCTTTTTTCCTCCTGCCTCCTATAGGCCTATGCATTTCTGGATTCGCCCATACGTGCTACATGCCCTGCCCATCTCAAACGTCTGGATTTAATGTTCCTAATTATGTTAGGTGAAGAATACAATGCGGGCAGTTCTACGTTGTGTAACTTAGTTCATTCTCCTATAACTTTATCCCTCTTAGGCCTAAATATTTCCCTAAGCACGTTATTTTCAAACACCCTTAACCTCTGTTCCTCTCTCAAAGTGAGAGTCAGTTTCACAACATTATTATTATTATTATTATTATTATTATTATTACTACTACTACTACTACTACTACTACTACTACTACTACTACTACTACTACTACTACTACTACTATTACTACTTATATTCAAATCGACGGAAGTCTCTATTTCTGTTAATCCAATGCACAATTTTCTCCTACATTTCTTGAATTCTTTTTTCAGAAACATTTTTTATAAACAATCCTTGGGCAGAACAGTATGAATGAGTGAATGAATGAATGAATGAATGAATGAATGAATGAATGAATGAATGAATGAATGAATGAATGAATGAATATCGGATACAAGGGTACTTGACTTAAGTCACGCCGTAATTGTAGACTCTTTTCCGACGGTGCTTTGTCGTTTGTGATTAGTGGAGCAATGGTGGAAGGTAGGGAGATATGAGTACTCGGAGAAATTCTATTACCTAATATCACTTTTCCGTATATTCACCACAAATTTCACTTGAAACCACCAGAATTCGAACCCAAGTTACCAACGTGGAAAGCCGACTCTCTAGCCCTTCGGCATTTGGTGCGCCAACCAAGTTATATTTTACATTAGACATCTTCGTACTCTGTGCGCAGTTCCCAGTACAGCTGTTTGATGCGTTTATATGATATATTTCCCTGGAACATCTCTGAGGTAATTTTGTGGCGAATATAATATGTTTCCAGTTGAGCCAATGATAAGCTGATGGGATTGCAACATCTATAATTAAGCACATCCCATTTCTGTTCCTTATACAGTCGATCATATCGGATGCCACGGCTCTGTATTTATAGAGACTGATTCCAAATTACTGTTGCTTGTCGATCTTCTCGTATTGATACTGTTGTTCGCATATGTTCATAATAGAAGCAAATCCGTTGCGTGACAGCTCATGGAGGGCGAAAACTTATAAGTTGATTGTTCTTTTCCACGTGCCTCGGCAGAAGTCAAAGATCAGCAACCAGTACTGGAGCCCTGTGAGGTGAGCACAGCAGTTACAAGTGACTTACAAACCCCGATTTCGTTGTGCACTGAAGCTCACCAAATTCACAGTGATTCTGGGTGGTACTGGTCAGATATATTGGTCACTGGCCGAAATTTCATGAGAGGATCCGAACCAGCGCGCATTCCGTTACGCGAGTCCAGGCATGACTTCTTAGCCCAGGATGCTATGGCTCGGAATCAATGTCTTTATATAATGTATATAAATTGCTGTCGAGAAGTCTTTTTTCATCGGTTCTTCTTCCGTTTGGTGTATACTGTACTTACTTTACAATTTGGAATTCACTTGAAGTATGTTGGCTGCTCCATTTAGGTTAAAGAATTGAGAGGCTCGGGAGTAAAACATGGTAACTGACATTTTGGTAAAAAATGAGATATGTAGCGTATAATATGGTATCTTACATTCTGCGTCTATTGTAGTAGTTAGTTTTCCAACATCTCAACAGTTGGCAGAATATTACAGATTTTACTTTCCTGGTAACTATACAAACTGTTGCATGTATAAATGATTACCTACCTAGTAACTTCAAAACACTAAAACGTCATTTACCATGTTTTACTCTCGAACCCCTCAATTCATAGCAACCGCCAGAGCATGGTCGACTTGGTTTAAGACTACGTTATAAAAGCAAATCTGCTTGAAATCATATTTGTTATCAGTTGAGAAATGTCCTCATGCGATTAAAAATTTCTTTGAGGACCCAAAATCCTTGCTATGGTTGAAGTTACTGATCATTCAGTTATAAATGTAACGGGAATCTATTAGAATCCTCCAATTTGAGGACATTTCTACTGTAGAAGGTGCTTTTGAAATGGAGGAACTTCTGCTGTGAAAGATTTACTTCATAAATTACAAGAAGTGGGATCTATTACTTCATCTCAGTTCGGAACTTCAACGGATGCTTTTTTCATTAATTGTGTGGAGTACATCATGAGTTGAACCCAACATGAACTTACTTATGGCTTTTAAGGAACCCGGATGTCCATTGCCGCTTCACATAAGCCCGCCATCGGTCCCTATCTTGAGCAAGATTAATCCAGTCTCTACAATCATATCCCACCTCCCTCAAATCCATTTTAATATTATATTTCCACCTTCATCTCGGCCTTCCCAAAGATGTTTTTCCTCAGGTCTTCCAACTAACATTCTGTATGCATTTCTGGATTAACCCATACGTGCTACATGCCCCGCACATCTCAAACGTCTGGATTTAATATTCCTAATTATGTTAGGTCAAGAATACATTGCGTGCAGTTCTGTGATGTTTAACTTTCTCCATTCTCCTTTAACTTCATCCCTCTTAGCCCCAAATATTTCCATAAGTACCTTATTCTCTAACATCCTTAACCTCTATTCCTCTCAAATTTAGAGTCCAAGTTTCACAACCATACAAAAGAACCGTTAATATAACTGTTTTCTAAACTCTAACTTTCAGTTTTATTGAAAGCAGACTGGATGGAAAAGCTTCTTAACAGAATAATTAAGTATACGTATAGTTATTTTATGCGAGTTAGTAAAAATATAATTACATACACTAATTACCCCGTCCAATTAAGATAATTGTTTTACTTCTTGAACTTCAAAAAAACTTTTCTATGCACTGTCTGGTTCTAGTCCACATGAGGAAATAATTTTTTCATGAGATTTCGGTCAATGTATGGCACCGGTGCTCCAGAATCGTGATGAATTTGGGGAGCTACGATAGGTAGCAAAATCCGGTTTCAAAAACAAGTGTAACGGCTGGGGGGGGGGTCCATCGTGGTGTCCACACGATACCTCCATTCTGATACGATGAATGTTCACCTCTGCTGAGGCATGTGGACGTCAGACCAGCGTTCGTTTGGTTGGTCTTTGCCCTTCATGAGGTTGCTCTCCATGGATTACATTTACATTATGTGTCTTTCGTAAGATAGTTCTAGATAAACTATAAACTGTGACATCATCGACAACGTGATAGAAATGTAAATTATTGCAAAACTTATAAAAGACCAATTTCTTAGTCTCGTCTGCTTCCTGATAGTGTCGTAGTCTCTCGTAAGAAAAGAATGAGACTCTGCCGGATGGATGAGTCAAACAACAGCGTACATACACATGCGTAACTGGGACACTGTCGCTTCCTTCACAACTTAATTAACACCTCATTAAGCTAAGTGGGACACTTATGACAATAAATTTAGCATGCGCATGTCTAAGAAGTGACCTTCGGAAACAAGTCGTAAAACAATTATTTTTCTGACTTTAGAACTTTTTGGTCGTACGCAGTGCTTGGGTCTTAGGACAACTTCGACGCCGCGTGGAAACCATCGTTTCATCAAGATGGCAGAGATAGTCGAGAATGGCCGCTGTACGTCTGATCATCTTGCACTATATGAAATATGAAAAGCCTGAAATCCCATAAGGGCAACGGCCTTCCTACATTAATGTAGGTTGGGCTGAAAGTCTACTACACTTGGGGAGCCAGTCCACGAAAGCTTACACTATACACTTACAAGCTAACCACATAAACTATACAAACTAACACGAAAACTATACAAACTAAACACCAAAAAATTATACAAACTGAACACACAAATTTTACAGTCTAAACACACACGAACTATCCAAACTAAACAAACAAAAAAATTATACAAACTTAACACTTTAATTATATAGTCATAACATACACAGAAACTATCCAAACTAAACACACAAAAAATTATGCAAACTGAACACATAAATTTTACAGTCTAAACACACACGAACTATCTAAAATAAACTAAGTTGTAGTGTATTTTGTAAATTGTAGTGTACTTTGTAAATTTGTAGTGTTTTTTGTAACGCAGTTTTACTCCTGGTTGAGTGTTAGAGAAGGCCGTATGGCCTTAACTCTGCCAGGTTAAATCATTATTATTATTATTATTATTATTATTATTTATTATTATTATTATTATTATTATTATTATTATTATTAAACAAACAAAACAATTATATGAACTTAACACATTCATTATACAGCCTTAACACACACAGAAACTATCCAAACTAAACACACAAAAATTTATACAAACTGAACACACAAATTTTACAGTCTAAACATATAAAAACTTTCTAAACTAAACGCACAAAAATTATACAAACTGAACACATAAATTATACAGTCTAAACACACACAAATTATCCAAACTAGACGCACAAAAAATTATACAAATTGAACACACAAATTATACAGTAATACAAACTGAACACATTAATTATACAGCCTTAACACACACAGAAACTATCCAAACTAAACGCACAAAAAATTATACAAACTGAACACACAAATTATACAGTCTAAACACACACAAACTATCCAAACTAAACGCACAAAAAACTATACAAACTGAACACACAAATTATACAGTCTAAACACACACACAAACTACCCAAACTAAACAGACAAAAAACTATACAAACTGAACACACAAATTATAGTCTAAACACATATAAACACACACAAACTACCCAAACAAAACCACACACACAAACTATCCAAACTAAACGCACAAAAAATTATACAAACTGAACACACAAATTATACAGTCTAAACACACAGAAACTATCCAAACTAAACGCACAAAAAATTATACAAACTGAACACACAAATTATACAGTCTAAACACACACAAACTATCCAAACTAAACGCACAAAAAAACTATACGAACTGAACACAAATTATACAGTCTAAACACACACACACAAACTACCCAAACTAAACAGACAAAAAACTATACAAACTGAACACACAAATTATAGTCTAAACACATCTAAACACACACAAACTACCCAAACTAAACACACACAAACTATCCAAACTAAACACACAAAACAACTATACAAACTGAACACACAAATTATAGTCTAAACACATCTAAACACACACAAACTACCCAAACTAAACACACACACACAAACTACCCAAACTAAACACACACACAAACTATCCAAACTAAACACACAAAAACTATACAAACTGAACACACAAATTATAGTCTAAACACATCTAAACACACACAAACTACCCAAACTAAACACACACACACAAACTATCCAAACTAAACACACAAAAAAACTATACAAACTGAACACACAAATTATAGTCTAACCACATCTAAACACACACAAACTACCCAAACTAAACACACACATACAAACTATCCAAACTAAACACACACACACAAACTATCCAAACTAAACGCACAAAAAATTATACAAACTGAACACACAAATTATACAGTCTAAACACACACACAAACTACACAAACTAAACAGACAAAAACTATACAAACTGAACACACAAGTTATAGTCTAAACACATCTAAACACACACAAACTACTAAAACTAAACACACACACAAACTATCCAAACTAAACACACAAAAAACTATACAAACTGAACACACAAATTATGCAGTCTAATCTCACACACAAACAAAATCCAAACTAAAAACGCAAAAAGTATATAATTAAACACACAAATTATACCAACTAAAATAGCCTACATAAATTATACCAACTAAACACGGAAACGAACTAACCAAACTAACACACACAAAATCAACTATATAAACAATACACAACTAGGCCTATACACAGTTTACATATTCTTCGTAATTTCTGCCAGTCTCTCTCCGAAAAGCGTCCGACCACCTTTTCCTTGGACGTCTTCTCCTCCTTTTCCCAATGCGTGGGTCCCTTGTCTACGAGTACTTTGAAGGGAGGTCGCGATTAAAACATTTCGCTGTAAACCGTAAGGTCGCAGGTTTGATTCCGGTGGGCTTATGATTTTCTCCATTGATCTAATCCTCCCGATCGCGCTATGTCTCTGGGGTCCACTCTGCTTCTAACAAGCAAACATTTTCATGGGGACAGATACAAAAGTTATTTTTTTTTCTTTCACCATGTTGACAGTGTAAAAACAAGTGCTTTTACAGATTTTGGCCACTCAAGCGCAATTACGAGAGTTGTCCAGAAAGTAAGCTTCCTGAACCGTTTATAGAAAGAGAACACACTTTCATTGAAAGATTTATTGGAAGAGATATAGCTATTGTTGAGTATTTTTCAACATATTTCCACCGGAATTCAGACACGCTTCATGCCAGGGATCAACTTTTGTATCCTTGTGTCGTAGAAGTCTGCCGCCTGGGATCGGAACCAGTGTGTGACAGCCGTCTACACCTCTCTGTTGATACCATGGTAAGACAAATATCGCAATTCCATCGGGGATTATGTTGAAAAATAGCTCTACAATTGCTATATCTGTTCCAATAAAATATATGGCCTTGAAACTGTGTTTCCTTTCTGTAAACGGCCCCAGGGAAAATTATTTTCGGGAAGGCTCTTGTAATCACGCTAGAGTGGCCAAAATTTGTATAAGCACTTGTGTTGACATTATTAACATGGCGGAAAAAAATTAACTTTTTTATCTCCCCCATGAGAATGTTTGCTTGTAAGAGAAACGAGTAGGCCTGCTAGTGGTATCTCCTAGGACAGCGGTTCTCAAGCTTTGACACATGAACCACCGCTGCTTAAAGTATGAAATAAAATTATAAATTATTATAAAATATAAAGATAAATAGCTGTTTTCTGTAGCCTTTATTATATGGAATACTCCATTAAATAAACTCAAATAGTAACTTTTTAAATTAAACACACATAAATAAAGCAATTATTAGTATTGGAGCATAAAAGCATTTATTATGTGCCTGGGAGCGACACTTGGCGATTTGCCATTAGGTTAAAAATTTGGTTAGTAGTACAGTTAATTTTTTTAATTAGAAATAGCGGTGCCTTCGTCACTGAAAAAGGTTTAGAACCGCTGTCCTAGGGAGTAAAGACGACAAACCTGTATAATTGGTATCCTACTGCTACTAATTCTGCCTGTAAATGTGGGAAGCTTAACCTTCCGACACTCTGTGTACTCCATGACATTTTGAAGGGAAAACGTTTATGCTTGAGGATCAAATGAAGGAAAGGTTACGAAAGTTTCAATAACTGTTGTCACTTGCTTTTTATAAGATGAAGTTCCTGTTCCGAAGATTTACGTGTGACCGAACAATAATTAGAACAGTTTATGTAATCAATATTAGTGTCCATATTCGATATTTTACTGTAGATTTTATGATTTCATTAGCGTTAATATTAATTTTATTTTTTTTATTTATTTACTTATTTTATTTATTTATTTTTATTTATTTACTTATTTAATTAATTATTTTTTAGTTTTATTTATTTATTTTTATTTTTATTTATTTATATTTATTTACTTATTTAGTTATATCTTACTTATTTATTTATTTTAATATTTTTATTTATTTATTATTTATTTACTGACGGTCTTACTAATAAAAATTCTATATACAGACGTTTAACTGTCTTATACTTATACAATGAGTAGCTCGTTTATAAGTCGTGTGTAAATTCCTTACTAATAATCACTACATACGTCGTGTATAACAGTATAACTGTTACACAGCTACGTCATAGTTTCGTCATTACTTCGTTACGAAAGGTAATAGAATATCTGCGGTTCTCTATTGCATCCGGTAGAGCGCTCTAATGTGGCGTGTTAAATATCGATAGTACAACTGACTCTAATCGATTACCACACTACATTTTGGTCAAAGAGTACAAGCTACAGCAATATTATTCTAATAATTCTATGATCTTTGGTTTGTTCTTCTGTGGTTACAAGGTAACCATCATCATAAAACGAACAGCTGTTAGAGGGGCGGTCATTTTTTCCCTATATACAACGCTTAAACAAGGGGTTTCGTGTATATAACTACTGCAAAGCAATTCCCATTGTATAGTTACAGCCTGTTTATACGTCCATAGCTTATTCACGGTTTATTAGTAACGTTTTCTGTCTCAACTCTGCATAAGTCTCGTATAAAAACTATACACGGTTTATTAGTAAGACTGTTAGTTATTTACTTATTTATAATTCCACCTCGCAAATACACTACTTAATATGCCGGTAAGTAAAACAAGATCAACTTAATGACAAACGCCGAACCTTCCCTTGAACTTTAAATATTAATAACTTCACTAGATTTTTATATAGCTAATATGTAATTTGTATTACTGTGTGTTGCACAACACTTATTTTGCATTCTCTCTTTCCAGGTAAGTACTGTGCCTGGCCGTCGATATGGTCGACTGCTGAGTGTATTTGGAAGTGTGAACATCACCGTATTGTTTCAAAAATGGAATATGTAAGTAAATGACATGTACTTGCTAATTATACATATCACGAATCAATTAAAATAACCATTACTTTAAGTAAATATTTGTCAAATTCTTGAGAATCTCATTCTTGCCGATTCCTTTACTGTAGGTCGCAAAGTATTAAATTCATTTTCTACTCTTATGGCCGGTTTGTCCAAGTATTGTTAGAAGACTTAACGACTGTTAAACCTTCAACAGTTTGTTAAATACAGTTTTTCCATTTGTTCAACACCAGTTTGGCTTAACAGATTTTTAACCGTTTGTTAACTTTAAATGTAGGATTTCAGGCCGTTAACTCATTTAACAAACAGTTAAACATGGCGGATAACACCACAGCTGTTCAGACAAAAGTTGTGAAAGTAACATGTTATGTTTCTCTTTGAGGAATGTTCAGAGTAAGGGATGGTTTCACCAAGCTTCAGTAAATCAGTCCAAATGAAACATTAACTAGTACTGAACATTGAAATTGTTTAAATATTACGTATGTATATGAGCTGTGTCCGTAGACTTCAAGCCTAGCAGCTATATGTGCCTCGTCGCGCTGGTTAAATCACGGTACCCAGATGGAATAGTCAGTAGCGTGTTGGCTTGCTATCCCAGGGGCCCGTGTTCGGTTCTCGGCGATAACTTTCTTTTTAACGTAACTAATTTTTATACATGTTACCTTTCTTCATTTTTATAATTTTGTGTAGTGGAACTTATTATTTCGCAACTCTGGCTCCACTAGGAGAATTTAAAAAACTCTTGGGAGATCAATTTTCTTCCCGAAATAAAACAAAGATAAACAAACAAATCAAAGAAAAATAAAAGAAATACACATGTGGATCTAATACATTGTCCACATGCCATCGGCGTCTATCACTGCCTGGCATTTTCGGGGCATTGAGTCCACCACATCAGCCAGAATCTCAATCAGAGGATTATTTTTGGGTAGGAACTGTTATTTTTAAATAATAGTAACCACTTTTTCCAACACAACATGCGTCTAATAAACAATATAGCCAGGGACTGTAGGTATTTAAAGGATTTCACTTGTTCAACTGTTTCGTTATTTATTATTATTTTTACTCTTGTTAGTTGTGGTCGTAGGAATGCTAATGTTTAGTATTTTTCTGAAGATATTTTCATATTATGATCAATAGATACTTGATTTAATTAAAAAAAATAACTTCATGTAAGCATTTTCTGTTTTCCTGGTGACCACTTATCATCAGCAAATAAAAGTGGAACATATAATATGAGCTAGTCTCATATTCGATATTTATATATATAATGTGTTCGCTTTGGTACATATTTCACAACAATGCATGTGCTGAAATAAGGTGAAAGGTTGGTCGTATCAGGATACGACGATCTGAAGGGACTGATTGCTAGTATGACCCCAACCTACTTAGAAATTGATCTGAGGTCAATTAGCGTGCCTTTATTATCTCTCCATGAACAGACCGGAAAAATACCTTAAAATAACTCACGATCGATTTATCCTTGCTCCTCCCCGTTCACCAATGAATAATCATCTTACGGAATTACACTTGTTATAAAGATTGCAGTGATACCGGTCAGCCTTTATGTTTCCTTAGAGAAATTGTTGAGTACCTGTAATAAAAATCTATATCGACTATTTCATTTATATGACGTCATTCCATTTTCGGAAATGAAATGTAATGAAATTTTGAATTCCAACCAATCACAGTCATACATCGCGATAATTTCTGCAGCTTGATTTATCACTGTCAATTTATCGCATGGTGGTTCTTTTGTTTAGTCAGTGTCGCCAACTGTTTCCACGTAAATCAATGAGCATGAATCCGTTGTACTAAATAAATTGCGAAATCCTACTTCCACATCTACATCTTCATATTTTAATTCCATGTCCATTGTATCTAAATAAAATGACATTCCTTTATAACAGTTGTTCATTTAATTAATGTATTAATCAGGTTATTTGTAATTATACTATAAAACGTTTAAATTCAGTTATGATTTCAACAGATAATGAAAATGTATTTCTGTTATAATAACAAGAGAAAAGTGCAGTACATGTAATTAACATTTTTAAATCTGTATTTCGCTTTTCTCAATTGGCATTACTGAATAACATTCAATTTCTTTATTGCAGTAATCGTTATTCATCTATTTCGACTTCACAATGTCTGATTAGGTTAAGTATTAATAAATATACAATTATTAACGATTTTGTGAGCGAATTTTAGGGATATATTATTTACATTTTTATTTTGTTCAGGAAATAGTCTTAATAAATGTCACTCGAGGTCTGAGATTTCCCAAACAAATCCACTCGCTTCGCTTGCAGATTTATCGGCAAATCTCAGACCTCTTGTGACATTACTATAGATAATTTCGAGAAAATATACCAGTACGTACTTACAGAATGTACTCGTATCACACAATGTTACGAAATGACGGAGATATAGGCTATGTATAAACATGTATTTAATTAAGCAATACATGTTTTAATATGCATCCTTGACAGTAGGCCTATGAGAGGGGTAGAAGCACGTGGGGCATGTCGTTCTTCTCAATGCATCGGTGCATACAGTTGAGGATGTGGACATGTCAATAGGCAATTCACCGATAGCTTGAAGTTTTTGCTTCCTCAGAAGCCATCCTCACATACAAATAACATGCATACATTTCGTCACGGAGGCAATAATTTATGCACAAAAATTATGTAGTAATATCCTCTACACGCCCATCGACCTTCACGCGCTAACGACGTACAGGGGTATAGTACCCAAACGACATGCAGTATAATCGGACATACGCTGTTTAATGAGAAATATTTATATTGGTTTCCAAAATCCACTATAACGTTTTGTAACTTACACACAAACATCTACGTTTCCCTTTATATGAAATTATTAATATGTAAAACATGTCTAGATTCTCATTGAAATACAGATTGATTGTATCGCTCACACTGATTTTATTAACATTTCATTGTATTCATACATTGCTTCACAGCTAGAATATGGAACAAGTCAAAAAACCTAATACTACTACAAAGCCTTAATTTATAATCACAGTCTATACTGTTTTCGCTGTAAGAAAAATCCTAATGTAAACACAAGCACGTGGCTGTCATACCTGTGATTGGCTCACAGTCGAAACACACGACGCAGGAAAACATAGTCCGTATTTGGAAACTATCATCTTGTATTATTTGAAAATAAAAAATTGAATTCTAGTTGTTGAATACAATGAAACATGTAACTTCACTCATATGTAAAACGCTAAGTAATAGAAAAGCTACTTTTATATTTTTTATTAGATTAGATTTAGATTAGATTAGATTAGATTTATTTATTTAACCTGGTAGAGATAAGGCCGTCAGGCCTTCTCTGCCCCTCTACCAGGGGATTACAACTATAACATGAACAATAAGATTACAATTAATATTAAATGTACTACGAACGCGGATGAATACCAACAGTAATACAGAGGTAGTCTGTTCTTGTAACAAGCTGGCGTCACTTGAGCTCGTAGTTGTTCACGTAAGCACGTGGTACTGAAGAATGGCTTCTGCATCCTGGGTGTGTGTGGTTATTAAACATAAGAGTAGAAACCCTCTCAAAAGCGAAGAAAAACAAATAGTCTTAAATGTATATAATAAGTTAAGTGAGTTTTAATTACAGTAATTATAAAGTAAATATTTCCTAAGCAAATGAATGTATTGTAGTGAGGTTAGGTCTACTTGACGAGTAACGGGAAATGTTTAACATGAAACAGAATGTACAACAGTAGGCGGGAACACGTACTGAGAATCTAAGGCGTCAAACAGCGGCCAATGAAGCCTCATTTCAGTCACGTGCTATTGTTTACATTATGATTTTTCTTACAGCGAAAAGATTATAGTTGAAATACAGGGTGTTTCCGAAGTGGTGTTACAAACTTTCAGGGATGATGGCGAAGGGCACATGTATCAATTTGAGATAAGGAACCATGGTCCGGAAATGACTGAGTCGAAAGTTATAAGCAAAAATAGTTGTGTGGAAATGGAATTGTAATTTGGCACCAAGTGCCCTCCTTCCCTTAACGTTTGGAAGAGTCATGGAAAAATGGTATGAGCCGCATGTCTCCTACGTAGGTACTTGTTACCGATACAATCTGTGAGCTTGTCTACTGTTCCCATTGGCTCATCCGTATTCGAAAATCAGGTCTGCTTATTCCGCTCTCGTGTACTCCTCCATTTCACTAGGACTGATCGACGGACACTGCGACTTGTACAGTCAATTCTGCGAGATGTATTTATCCCAAGTCACAATTTTATTTTATTTTTTTATTCTGGTGTAGTTAAGGCCATCAGGCCTTCTCTTCCACACCACTAGAAATACAAATACAATAATAGAAATAAGAAGGAAACAAAAACACTATAAACAAAGTAAAGCACACAAAAATATACACAGGTTGCAGTCACACAAACTTTAAATGAGTGATTAAGTATCATAATTAATTGTATCCTAACTAATTAACTAACATAAACAAAAAACTTGAAATTTTAATCTAGATTAAAAAAGAAAAGAAAACACACAAATCAACACTTCTAGTAATACCTAAAAAGCATTAAATAAGACAAAATTTTCCAATTTAATTTTGAATTGTGATAAAGTCCGGTAGTCCCTGACGTCATTAGGTAACGAATTTCAGATGCGAGGTATTTCTACAGTGTAGGAGGATGAGTATAAAGACGTTCTATGATGAGGGATAGAAAGAAGTGCTTGATGTCGGTTTCGAAGAGTTGTATGAAATTGAAAGCGCGATAACAGATAATTCGGAGTAGAAGTACTTATGCATGATTCTAAACAGAAGAGACAGTGAATGTATTGTTCTTCGTTCCTTCAGACTGAGAGAGTGTTTTCCCTAATATCTGCTCAATGGACAAAATAATGAAATCGCATGCTAACGGAGACAGTCAGAGGTATCATCATGGTGAAATATAATTTTCAAGGACATGGCCTGCGAACAGTTCCATAGTTATTGTTACAAGATATAAGTTTGTTTGTTCAGACTCTTGTGCACAAAGTGGGCTCCACCGATAAGTAGGGTACAGATGTAATACTGATCCAGAAACTAATGAGAAAACTGACTAAGGTGAGCCATTGTTTTTATCTTTAATTTTGTTCATACCAATTTTTAAAAAGTCCTCCTTTTTTCAGCAATGCCATCTTATTTTAGATTCCATGTCCTCCTATAGAATTTATTATCATGGTAACCCTAGCCTAAACTCGTGACATGATGATGATGATGATTATGGTGATGAATTAATAAGGTAATGCTATAAGTTTTATTAATCCTTTGCAATGTTTTTGTTCGCTGAATTTCTTCTTCCATGTAACATTCAGTAACTGCACAAAGAAAGATCTGGAAGTATTGCTTACACATAAAATTCTTCGGACGTCTTCTACTCAACATTGTATTTATGAAAGTAGGCCAATCGGCCCATTAATTTTTTATTCATCCCGAACCAAGCTCGGAGGCACACGTGAAGGGATGCTGCTTTGTTAGAAGTTCACGTGCACGAGAATTCTCCTGGATTAAACGAACAACTACAGAAACGTTTCTCCTTTCACCTCGACACTTGCCCCCCGGCTAGCGTGAACCCCAGAACCAATTAATTTGAATTAGCATAATGACCGTTGCGTTTTGTCGGAGATAAAATCTCGCGATGGCGTTTCATTGTTTTTGAGATGGGTTATGTCTGACGTCCTGGGGCAACCGGAAAGCAAAGATAGGACTACTGACCCTCGCCTTTCTTTCGTTATGGCTAGCGAAAGGGTTGTAGCAAACGACAGTAGTGGTCCGTGTAGGCCAGCGTTTCTCAAACTATGGTCCGCGGACCACCTGTGGTCCCCGAGGTCTGCTCTCGGGGTCCTTCAAAAAGGACAGAAGAAAAAATAAAATTCAAACGAATTACGTATCACATTATAACTGAAAATCTCAGAGTTAGGAAATGACACATGACGATCACCTTTCATTTTTTCTCCTAGTACTGATATTTTATGAAATTTATTACCCTACTTTTCTACCGACTTCCCACTCTACTCTCAGCAACAAAAGAGGAATTTAAAGCACTATGAACGTGGTGTTTCTCTCCATCGTTTCCCTGCACATCAGGTGATGACATGTAGCTAAGTATAGGTCTCGCAAGCAGGGAATACCGACGGAAGGAATGCGAATCAATGCGATAAGGAAGAGCGGGCGACAGGAAAGGTCACGAGATAGCTTGAATGATATTCAAGAGTACAGTCGGAAGAGAAATGACGTCGATAGAATCAGTCTTGCGTTGTGATAGTTACATTACGACTTTAGTTTGTTCCATTGCATGTGAATACGTGTCTTGTATCGCACGGTATTATTATTTCATTCGTAAACATATGTTGCGCGTTTAATTAGCTTCGAATTTTTCTCTTGCTACGTTCTTTATTTCCACAGCGATGTCCTCATTTGTTCATCTTCTTGGAAGAGACAGTACTTCCATCGGCTCGCACCTCTTCCCCCTCGGCGTGCCTACATACACATGTCAAAACAGACAGCAACGCCACCATTGGTTTTCGGTAGTCGTTTCTTGCGCGAGCTATACATTGGCATTTCTTCCAGATGTATTCTCAAAACTAAACAAACTAAATCTCTGTCTACAAGATACTTCTTTGACTGTTCTCAATGCGCATGAGAAAACAGTGTTCGAGAGGAAACTTGGTTTGTGGGTCAGTTCCGTAATACAGAGGATTTTTTCACTGTTTCCAACCCTAGAATCTTTTTTTGTTGAAAATGGGTTCCTTATTGGAATAGTAATAAGCGTTACAAGAGCGGTATGTTGAAGTTTTCATGTTCGAGGAAAAGTTTGAAAAAGTGAAACGTAGTTGAGCTTTTTTAATTTCCGAGAATTGAAAGAAAACATACCGCTCGTGTATCGTACATTATTTTGTGCCAAGATCGTTTATTACATACCTGAAAGAGGAATTTCTAATTAGTTGCAATGAAATCTCCATCTTGGTTTCTGTTTAATGACGGCAAATTTGCAAAACAAAAATATCTATCTTCAACATTGTTGCTTTAAAATGTTTTCTGTGTTTACTATACTCCAGCAGGCCGTGATATACGTCTGTCTTCCCCCCCCCCCCCAGTCTATAAATGCGAACTTAAAACAAACGGTAAGGTTATGTAATGATTTATTTTTCATTTTAATATTTTGACAATATTATTTATATAACATATTGCAGTAATAACATCGGCAAGTTTAATTTTGCCGGTCTTGTTGATTTTTTCACGGCTTCCTTAATGTTAGTCGCATCACGAATGCAGTAACTTTAGTGGAGTCGTAGAGTTTACTTAATTTTTGCAAATATTTAAAAACAATAATTAACAGTGCAATTTAGGTGAAATTGCAGTGGTAAGTTTCCAATTTATAATTATTACTACATTGAACGTCTCTAAAAATAATATGTTAAAAGCCTAAAGCAGTAAAATCAATATGTCACTTAAGCTGTAAGAAGAGGGAAATTGTTGTGTGTGCTAGTTGGGAATACTGAATGTGGAATGTTATAATTTCCGCGGATTGGTTTTGTGCGGAAACCATGCAAATACGCACGATCTCGCACAAAAGAACTATGCAATGACATATGTTCGCATTTCGAAACTCTGAGGTCACAATTTGAAACTTATTTTCAAGTAAATATGACGAATTTTCATGGTTCTGTGATCCCTTTCATTGCGATGTTGAAAGTAACAAACTTTCATTAAGTGAAAGAGAACAGTTAATTGAACTCTCGAATGACACCGGACTTAAAATGAAATTCGAAGCGGAAGGTATGGTTAATTTCTGGACCCCATCACAAGTGAAAAGAGAATATAGTGAACTGTACAATGGTGCCTTACAGATTATAATTCAGTATCTGTGAGAGAAAGGGTTTTCATCACTAACTCTAATAAAAACAAAGTACCGAAATCGACTCGATGTATGTGACGATCTCCGACTTAAGCTTACCAGCGTACATCCAATTATAGAACTTTGCAAGAATCGGCAGGCTCATTCATCTCATTAATGTGTGTACCAACATTTATTTTATGCTCGACCATGCCGAAATGTAGTAATTATACACCTGGTAGCAGTCCTTTAATGCATGTCATTAAAGTACACCTATTCATTAAAGTTCAGGTTTTCGATTATTCTCGGATAAGCATTCGAAAGACGAGGGAAACGTCACGGAGGCTGGAAATCCAATACTGTCGCAGAAGGTTCTGTTCTGTTACTATAATAATTAGCGTTAATTATAAATAATGTTCAAATAAATTCAATTTGTCATCTCGTTTTTTCAATTCTAAATCAAATTCCAGGTTATACATTCTCTGCATTACATCAAGGTCAATGACATTATTGTTCCTCGAAAAAAATCAATACTTTCGCGTCTGCGCACATCTCAGAATTTCGAGCTATGAACAAGGTCACTTCCGATCTTCTGTCAGATACAAATAAAATGAATATTTCTGAATAATTTCAAGTTAGAAATATGGTCGAGCATAAAAAGTCGTATGAAACTTGCCTATAATGGTAATTAAAACGCTCGTATGAAAATTATGAAACTCGCTTGCGCTCGTTTCATAAACAGACATACTTGCGTCTTAATTGCTATCATTATAGGCTCGTTGCATAATGTACTATTGTTTAGTTAATAAGTTAAAGATTATCCAAACTCTAATAGCCTTGATTTATTAAAAAACGTAACTGAATTTTTTCTATTAACATTAACTTAATTAGTTAATACTAATATAAAATTAAATGAATTTTAATAAATTAATTCTGTTTTAAAATATATATATATATATATATATATATATATATATATATATATATATATATATATACTGGTATTAAAGTATGCTACAAAAATGATAAATTTGCTTTCGAAGGAACGAAAGTTAGGTGGTCCGCGGAACTGTTCTGATTTAAAAAGGTGGTCCCCACTTAAAAAAAGTTTGAGAAACGGTGGTGTAGGCGAAGTTCGTTCAACAGACAGAAAAAGAATTTTCAGGCTTCAACCATGTGTTGAGTTTTCTTTAATAACTGCTTCTCGGGCACGGAGCTCAGTATGCAAGTGAATTCTTTCTATCTTGCAATTTTAAATGGTGTTTGTAGTTTTATTCATGCAACACATACGTTCATATTAATTACATTTTTAAGCAGCATGAAGGGCTTAGGCTCTATTAAAGTCCAAAAATCAGGATAGTCTTCATTTATCGAGACGTATGGCTACTCTTACTTTCGAATCCATAAGTGAGTCAGTATACTAATGAAAAAGAATGGCGAGTTCAGATTCACTCTTACACTTGTGCTTAGAGTGTTTGTTCAGTATTTAATGAACACTGGAAGTTACATATTTCACATCCCCTTCAACTCTCTTGTTAGTTGTGTAAGATGGATTAAATTTAAGGGGAGAGGATGGTATTTTTTGGTGAAAAATGAGTAAATTTTCAAAAAAAAAAATTCTTTAAAATACTCTGTGATATGTGCGGAATGTATAGCATAACATTTTGTGGGTATCATGCGATGAAAGAGTAATGAAACGGAGAAAAATTCTCTCCGGCGCCGGGATTTGAACCCGGGTTTTCAGCTCTACGTGCTGACGCTTTATCCACTAAGCCACACCGGATTCCACTCCGGCGTCGGAAGAATCGTCTCAGTTTTAAGTCCCAACTCTTGGGTTCCCTTTAGTGGCCGCTCTCTGCACTACGTCATAGATATCTATGAACCTAGGACCGAAGTCCACACATGTGCTGAGGTGCACTCGTAATGAGTGACTAGTTGGCCGGGATCCGACGGAATAAGCGCCGTCTTAAATCACGAAGTGATTTACGCATATCATATGACGTAGTGCAGAGGGCGGCCACTAGAGGGAACCCAAGAGTTGGAACTTAAAACTGAGACGATTCTTCCGACGCCGGGGTGGAATCCGGTGTGGCTTAGTGGATAAAGCGTCAGCACGTAGAGCTGAAAACCCGGGTTCAAATTCCCGGCGCCGGAGAGAATTTTTCTGCGTTCCATTACTCTTTCATCGCATGATGACGCAGAATATCTGCATAGAAATATCATATGTACTTCGGTACATTATAATAATATAGGCTATATTTTGTGGGTATTTATGCCGTTATCGGATGTTGAGTCGCCATTTTTAAACTTCCTGGGTTATGGATTTTTAAATCACTCGCCCACTTTTATTGCTGTTTCCGGTAAATTAAATTTTCAAAAAAATGTTGTTTTTTTCTTTAAAATAACCTTTGATATGTGTGGAATGTATTGCATAACATTTTGTGGGTATTTATGCCCTTATCGGATATTGAGACGTCATTTTTAAACTTCCTGCGCTATGGATTTTTAAATCACACGCCCGCTTTTATCGGTTTCCAGTAACTTCTTTTTTTTTTTTTTTTTTTTTTTTGCTACATTGCCAATCAAAAATGGATATAATTTCTGAACTATTAAAGATACATGCATGAAATTTAGAATACACATTCTTTAGACTATTAGGAAACGTTTCTCTGTAACAGAATTTTGTTAATTGATTTCACTTTAAAAATACGTCCTTTTGTTTGCAAGAAAGGAAATCAGAAAATTGTTATTAAAATTTAATTGTTTATTTTACAAACGTAGGGACTAGTATCACAATTCTGTTACAGACAGTTTGTAGAATATGCTTTTGCAAATCAATTGCAAAAAACTGTTTGAATCTATCTTTAAAAACGGTTTAATATATCGGTTTTAGTACAATCCTGCATTGGGTATATATATTTTTTTTTTCAAATTTGGGCCCCCAAATAATTCTTTTTTTCAAAATATTTTTTATTTGGTTGAGTTGCCACAGTTATGAGCCTCTACATACAAAAAATTAATATTTTACATCAAATAGGAAAAAAGTTAAAAAAAATATCATCCTCTCCCCTTAATATAAAATTAAATATTGATGATAATAAAATATACACTTCTCAGTGTGTCTTATAGATGTTAAATAAGTATTGAAATTGGTAAATCATGTGTATTATCTAACAGCATATTTGTAGCGTCTGGAAGGAATGTGAAAAAAACATGAACTTCGGACCCTAGTTATTTGCAACATTTATTTTGCTTATAAATTAGAATTCCAATTACATAGGATTTGAAATTATGTTTACAGAAATCCGGCAACTGTTATATCAATTCATCACGTGTCACGTGAGAAAGTAGCCTTGTACTGTAGTGAATCCTGTTTATCTGCTCATAACTTGTTGTACAGTAGTAAAATGCTTTCCTCGCGATTTGACCTTGCCCGTTATCTGCATGGGTATTTTATCTGTCTATAAGTTACAGTCAGAGCATAACTTGGAAATATTGCTTAACATTTTCCAGGAAGTGTTACGAAATAGATCTCTCTTCTAGAGTACTGATTATTTATTTTTGTGAAATTTAAAAAAAATAACTAGGCAAGATGAATAAATTTATTCTCAAATGTTTATCAAAAACATCCCGTCTTGTTTTTTAAATTTAAATTTCTGTTCGTATTGTAATAATTATTGTTGCTGATGTCTACTCCTAGCAATATTAGAGAGTTTTCGCACCCTCGTCGCTCGCTAAACAGTTGACGTCACAGTAACGTACTTCAGAAAGAATCTTAAGGTATCGCTGCACGTATTCCATTAACGTAAGGCTCTATTGTACGATATTTCTCGCTCCCTTAAACATTTATCATGTCATAGCTCCTATGATAGTCAATCAATTATGCTGTATTTTTTTTAATTGATAGCTCAATGTTGAAGGAAAGTATAGAAAAAAATTCGAAATGAAAACCTTTTTTTTTTTTTTTTTTTTTTTTGAAAAGTGAGAAAAAAATACTAGGCTAACTTCGATGTGATCTGTCAGAATAGATATTTACACTTTCAAAAGTTGGCAAGCGGCAAACTTTTTTGTTTTTCACTTTCGATGGAGGATCAAAGCGAGATAAATGTTGAGAAGGAATGGAAATTACTTTTAAAAGTGATAACTACTCAAAATCTTTACCGGTTTCCGACTTACAGCGAGTTAAACAAAGTAGCGTTTTCGCTTGGCGGAATACTCACGACTCAGTCTTTTGTCTGTTGGAATCTCAACGAGAAATTCTTTCCTGAGTCTTCTTGTACTTCGGCCTGAATAATTGATTCATCTTTAGCTGTAGATGAATATCATCTTCAGTGGTAAATTTGAAACGAGATGCCATGTTTTAGCACCGAATTAGACGTACGGTCAACTTCATTCACTTCCACGTTATCCGCCGAGAAATAGCGGGTCCACTATTAAAATAACGTGAGGTGAATGACTCATTAATCAATGGTGTCAACGTAGCGTTAACTATTATATTTTTACTAAAATCATTTCATGTATTTGCGAAACAACACATTTTCAGGAACTTTAGGATAACTTGGCGCTCTGATATAATTATTAAACATTTCTTGAAAATATCTGGAAATATTGAAATTCATATGAAAATTCACCCTAAAAAGATAAGAACGTAATCCAATATTTATAAGCTGCAGAGAGTTTTTTTGCAGTTTTTTTTTTTAACTTATAGCTAAGGACATGTGTGCTTTCTCAAATAACCGATTCATTTTCTCTGGCTCACTATCGTCTATATTTAGTGATATATGTCGACATATATGTACGAGGTATATAACCCTTGGATACATACAAGGATTTTTACACACTGTTACATATGATGGGTCTCCCGGACCCATGTTTTATTAACATTGAAATTGCTGTTGTAAAACATTTATAGCTACTTGTTTTGGAATTCTACACCTGTGTATTAATGGTTAGCGCGTCTTGCCGGGAAATCAAGTGGGACGGGTTCGAATTCCAGTTGTGGTAATGTACCTGGTTGAGATTTTTCCGCAGTTTTCTCTCAACGCAATATGAGCAATTGCTGGTAACTATCGGTGCTGGACCCCGAACTAATTTTACCGGCATTGTCATCTTCATCTCATTCGAACGATAAATAACCTAAGATGTTGATACAGCATCGTAAAATAACCTACTGAAAAGACTTGTTTTGGAAAAAATGATATCACAAATTTTAATAACAACAAAAGTAGAGTTAGTTCAATTACAATATGGCTAAGTATAGGTTTCCGTCTCATCAACAAATTAGACTATAACATACATGTTTTACATTTCACATGTGAAATAATTTACTCAAATAAAGTTTGTAAGTCTATCAAATGAATCTGAAGCATTTTATGAAGTTTTTCTCAGTCATTTTCACATGTCACACACACAAGATTAGAATGTTCTTTACAAATTGTTTTATTGCACTTTACACATCGCATAGTAGTCTTCCGGCTGATTTTTGAAGGGCAAATATGACATCTCTTTTTCATTGCAGGTTCTGCACCATCTTTTTCATTCCTTCTTTTTCTCTCCGGGATGACTTTGAAAATTCTTAGTGACTCCAGCAAAGGCTTTTTGATTTGTGGAAAGTTGACTCTCTGTAGCATATGTGGTTTCACAAGTTCCAAGCTAAGTTCTTTCAGAAAAAGCCTTCTCTTGTGAGATACTCCACTGTGGTAATCTGGGTGTTGTTTAGAATATAATATTTCTGCATTCAAAGCGGCAATGTCAAGCATGTTGTAATACAAAACCAGGGGCCATCTTTTAGTGATTCTTTTTGTTGTGTATGTTCGAACTTTTTGATCCATGAGATCAACACCTCCTTTAGTTTTGTTATACTGTAGAATAATTTCTGGTTTCTTCTTTGGGGATTGAGAATCAATACTTTTGTCATGGTGCATTGTACTCAACAACACTACAACTTTATTCTTTTTGGGTACGTAGCTAACTAGTGTGGTGTAGTCCTTGAATGCGAATTCAGATGAAAGTACTTCTCTCCCTTTGTTAGCAAGAAACTGTATGGGTATTTCAGGCTTATTCATTCGCAGAGTACCAACTACTGTCAATTTTTTTATAGTAATTGTTCTGCAAGAGACAAACTTGTGAAGTAGTTGTCCATAGATATATTCCTTGCAGAGTCATATACTGTTTCTGCAAGTTTTAAGACTATGTTTGTCGCCAGGTTTTTCTGAGGAGGACCACCAGCTGGTTTTCCACTATAAATTATACCATCAATTGCATAGCCGGTATGCGATTCACACAACCAATTTATCTTTATGCCATACTTAGCTGGCTTTTTGGGTATGTATTGCAGAAATCGACAGCGCCCGCGAAATGGAACCAGTTGTTCATCAATTGTAAGAAATGCTTCTGGGATGAGGGATTTCTTACAATTATTGATGAATAATTTCCAGACATAACTGAATGCATCTAATGTATCTGTTTTCAGTCTTTCATCTCGTGTACGCTTATCATCGAAGCGAAGATGTCTTCTTATGGTTTCAAATCTTCCAACTGACATGCTGGCACGATAAAAGGGATTCGAACATGGATCAAGAAACATTTCTCTCACAGAAACATCCCAGCTCTTCTCCATTCCAGCATGAATTACTATCCCAATAAAAGCATGGAGTTCTTCGATCGTAATGTCCTTCCAATGTCTTCTACCTGCATTCGCACGTCTACCTTCGAGGTTTGAGCAGTGAAGTATTTCACTCAATATATTTTGTGACAGAAAAACAAAGAATGCATCGCAGGGTTTGTAGTACTTACATCTCTTGCTGGTCCTGGAGCGTTCCGTAAGATATTGTGTGATGCAACTCTTCCTCTTTGAGCTGGAGTCTTGGACCACACTGTTCCATTTCGACCTAAGAAGCAATCACTAGTGTCTGAAAATTGTCCATTGTCCATAACATCATTATCACTTGCATTTTCACTCGTTTCACTGGAGTCAGATGTGACCTCTAAATCATTGTCATTCTTATTTTGGCTAGGCGGTACATAATCACCATCACTATCATCAGAGAAAACACTACCATCTTCTGTAATATCATCATCACTATCACATTCATCCAACCACTTCCTACCTTTTTACCACATTCGGTATCAGTTGCACACACAGATTTAGATTTCCTCAACTTTTTCACTGCACTCGAAGAAGCCATTTTCACTATTCTTCACTAATCACTGGTTCTCCGGCAAATCACCCGTGGAATACAGTCATCCAGTCATCTGTGTGTGTTAACAAAGATAAATTATTATAAAATTATTATGGTCAACAGTTTGACTTTCATTAAATACCAAGCTTTACTTCTCAATTTTCCCCTGGGTCCGGCAGACCCATCATATGTAAAGGACAGGGTAGAACACAAAAAAATTATTTAGTAAAAAAGTAATTCGATTTTCTCACTGAAAATAACATTGCATGAAAGATGAATGGTTTTGTGAAGAAGTCACAGACACTCATTGTCCTAGTTTTTAAATAAATATACAAACATCAGCTATGAACATAGCGGTGGGCCTGGGAGATCCATCATATGCATCCAAGGGATAAATTTGAAAATAGGGGTCGACTAATCCGAGCCAATTCAGAGAATTACTTATTTATTAAATAATATAATCGGCAATGAACCAACAAACAAAATACAGAAGCCTAGAGGCTGCGTACAAGTAACGGTCATGAATTCAAACCCCACCTAGGCCTTGGACTTTTATTTTCTTGTATTATGTTCTGTGATGACTTGAATATACCCTCACAGCACAAAATTATGCTACATGTAGTACGGTTCAACAGTAACACAACATAGAAACAATACGCTCTTCGACTTGCCAATGTTGGTTATGCATAGGAACGTTGCGATACTATCGATATAAGTGATATCGATACTTTGTGCGATACTGAATATAATTATATTCGATATTAAGTTTTCGATATTTTACTGGTATCGATAGAAAAATAGCAGTATCAAAACTAATGTATTGAAAGCGACAAGACGAATCGGATTTCAGTCATTCCAAGCAAACTGGGAATTCCAATGAAAAACTATTTTTCGGAAATATTAGTTTATTAGGCTATTAGTGTAAGACATAAGTAAGGATCTATATATAAATATTGTAATGTTTTATTTTCCAAAGGAAAATATTTTACAAGCTTTATGTGCATTGACTCTACGTGGTTTTGACTAGACAATAGATACTTTTTGGTTCCCTAAAGTTTGCAGCACTTACTCAGAGAGATCAGTTATTAATGCTTGTTTTTCAAGGAGCTATTGTTGAAGAAATATTTTGAGAGCTTGCACTGTTAATTCCAGAGCTCCAAGATCAAGTGACATTTTACTCTGTACTATATTTTTTTCTGCCATTTTGTTCACGCCTGTGGAGTAACGGTCAGCGCGTCTGGCCGCGAAACCAGGTGGCCCGGGTTCGAATCCCGGTCGGGGCAAGTTATCTGGTTGAGGTTTTTCCGGGGTTTTCCCTCAACCCAATACGAGCAAATGCTGGGTAACTTTCGGTGTTGGACCCCGGACTCATTTCACCGGCATTATCACCTTCATATCATTCAGACGCTAAATAACCTAGATGTTTATACAGCGTCGTAAAATAACCCAATAAAAAAATAAATAAAAAATTCTGCCATTCATCTGAAGGAATTTGAATTAATACCAATTAGCAATCTCACAATTAAAATGAATATTTTGACTTAGAAATGTCACAGTTGCTTTGAAACTGTAAAAATGAAGGACATTAACTCATCTGTAACATCCGCGACAAAATGTAACATCTATGACATGAAAGAAACAGCTATAAAATGTTTACCGAGTATGTTTTTTGTGAACTAATTGGATGTCATGCATAGCTTTCACATGGACACTATGAGAATGAATCTCTTTTTTGCTTTAGGCAGAGACCTGTGTTTTACACTTTTTGTGAATAAGGTGTGAAGTGAGTTCACAAATCTTGTAACATCCGTGACGGAAGCTTTTCTTTATTTTCTGCAATAATAATACATTTTATTCAAACAACTTTTTTCTGTAAAATGATAATAATGTTCTAAATTTATTCTAATAATAAAAGTTGATAAAAGTCTTTACATTTTCAATATATGGAGTTTGAAAATAGTAAAAAATAAAAATGTAATATCCGTGACGGAAACTTTTCTTTATTTTCTGCAATAATAATACATTTTATTCAAACAACTTTTTTCTGTAAAATGATAATAATGTTCTAAATTTATTCTAATAATAAAAGTTGATAAATGTCTTTACATTTTCAATATATGGAGTTTGAAAATAGTAAAAAATAAAAATGTAACATCCATGACGGAAACTTTTCTTTATTTTCTGCAATAATAATACATTTTATTCAAACAACTTTTTTCTGTAAAATGATAATAATATTCTAAATTTATTCTAATAATAAAAGTTGATAAAAGTCTTTACATTTTCAATATATGGAGTTCGAAAATAGTAAAAAATAAAAATGTAACATCCGTGACGGAAACTTTTCTTTATTTTCTGCAATAATAATACATTTTATTCAAACAACTTTTTTCTGTAAAATGATAATAATGTTCTAAATTTATTCTAATAATAAAAGTTGATAAAAGTCTTTACATTTTCAATATATGGAGTTTGAAAATAGTAAAAAATAAAAATGTAACATCCGTGACGGAAACGTTTCTTTATTTTCTGCAATAATAATAAATTTTATTCAAACAACTTTCTTTTCTGTAAAATGATACTGATCTTCTAAATTTATTCTAATGATAAAAGTTGATAAAAGTCTTTGTATTTTCAGTATATGGAGTTTGAAAATAGTAAAATGTGAAAATTTAACATCCGTGAATGAAGGACATTTACCCATCTGTAACATCCGTGACAAAATGTAACATCTGTGACATGAAGGAAAGAGCTATAAAATATTTACCGATTATGTTTTTGTGAACTAATTGGATGCCAGGAGATTTGCATAGCTTTCACATGGACACTATGAGAATGAATCTTTTTTTTTGCTTTGGGCAGAGACCTATGCTTTACACTTTCTGTGAATAAGGTGTGAAGTGAGTTCACAGATCTTGTAACATCCTGACGGAAGCTTTTCTTTATTTTCTGCAATAATAATAATAATAATAATAATAATAATAATAATAATAATAATAATAATAATAATAATAGTAATAATAATAATAAATTTTATTCATAGAACTTTTTTCTGTAAAATTGTAATGATTTTCTAAATTGATTATAATAATAAAAGTTAATAAAAGGCTTCACATTTTCAATATATGGACTTTGAAAATAGTAAAAAGTAAAAATGTAACATCCGTGAATGAAGGACATTTACTCATCTGTAACATCCGTGACAAAATGCAACATCTGTGACATGAAGGAAAGAGCTATAAAATATTTACCGATTATGTTTTTGTAAACTAATTGGATGCCATGAGATTTGCATAGCTTTCACATGGACACTATAAGAATGAATCTCATTTTGCTTCAGACAGAAACTTGTGGTTTACACTTTTTGTGAATAAGGTATGAAGTGAATTCACCAATCTTGTAACATCCGTGACGGAACCTTTTTTTTTATTTTCTGCAATAATAATACATTTTATTCAAACGACTTTTTTTTCTGTAAAATGATACTGATCTTCTAAATTTATTCTAATAATAAAAGTTGATAAAATTCTTTACATTTTCAATATATGGAGTTTGAAAATAGTAAAAATGTAACATCCGTGACAACTGAAATAGCAGAGAAAAGTTTTTGGATGTAAGTTAAGTTAAATAATATGGGATTCAGTATCGATACCAAGTGTCCTTTAACATGTACTGGGTGTTCATTTCAAAGTGTGTCATGACGTCACTGTTGTGAGTCAGCGATTTGAAGCGAGTTTCAGCTTTTATGTCAGAGAAGTTGCCTATTATTCAGGGCGTTCAATCTGAACTTGAGAACGTGTACGGTATAACTTGAACGTCGTAGCAACAGATGGCGGTCTGTACGGTCTGTGTGCTACCATAACCTCTTTCGAACTGTATTTTGCGCGGGCAAATCGTACGCAGGGTATTTGTTATCGGTTGCGTACGGCAACATTCCACAACACAAATCAAATGCTCCGTGTCCATGTTGACAGTCGAAGTTAATGTCAACAAATACGTAAGTAATCGTCTTAACCCTCTCCCCATGAAGAAAGAAACTCACCACAGTACGTGTTTCCAAACAGTTCACATTCCTGCCACTACCGGTGTTACCGTACGTATCGGTAAGTACTCTTCAGAATGAACGCCGTACTTGCCAGGCAACTTCTCTGGCACATAGGTAATACGCCTTTGCGGAAGTGTAGGAAGATTGAATTCTCTAGGCTCATCGGCTAGCTACATGACGGCATACAGCGAGCCATGACACACTTTGAACTGAACACGCAGTAGTATTGCAACGTCTCTCTCTAGGTGTATCTGTGCACTTTTTGGAAGTCACGAATTTCGTATCTGCTTATGTTTTAGTGAAGGAAATGGACTCAAGGAGCATTCATAAATATCTAAATAATGTAATGCTGGAAATATTCAATAAATGTTACATCGAGAGGGGAAAAAATTTGCAGCATTGTCACAGGTAATGAGCTCAATATAGTGTCATTGCTTTTATGAACTTTAGCGATACCAGTCGATACTTAAAGTATTGATAGAGACCCAGAAACAAGATTTGGCCACCTCAATTTTCCAAGTTCCAATACCAAATTTTGTTTCTGGGTCTGTACTATCCTTTCGATATTATGAGAGTATCGATACTAAAAATGGGATTCAGTATCGATATCAAGTATCGTTTAAAATGCAGTATCGCAGCGTCTCTAATTACGCCATTTCAAATGAAATTTAATAATATATGACAAGGAATATAGAAGGCCAAAATCCAAATTATACAACGCTTAAAATTACCGAGTTATTGACAGAAAAAATTTGCAATTTAGTCCTACTACATCTTTTCTTAGTTTAGCCTAATCTATCTTTCTCCTGTTATAGTTAAATATTTTAACACAAAACCAACACATAGTAAACTATATCATTGCGTAAAGGATGGCATGGTTTGGCCATATCAGTCGTATGGACGAAGGTAAAACAGTTAAGAAAATATATAAATGAAACCCTATCAGCAAAAGAGCAAAAGGAAGACCAAAAAGTAGATGGAAGGAAAACATAACCAACGATTTGAAAACACTGAATGTAAAGAATTGGCCAGATCTTGTTCATAACAGAAAAGAATGGCGTAAATTAATTGAGAAGGTCAAAACTTCGAGGAAGTTGTAGCACCTACTGAAGAAGAGGAAGAAGAAGAAGAAATTTCTCCTGTTTCTGTTAGATGACAGCATTAATTCAGAGTGTGGGCAAACTGACGACGACAGACTGCATCCGGTTTAGTCGTTTTGAAGACTGACAACGATTGTATAAGAGAGAATACAAGGAAAGTTACAGCTTATATCATTGACACACCAACGTAAAATTACAAAATGGTTCTTTTTCTATTTGCATATATATATATATATATATATATATATATATATATATATATATATATATCGGGAGTTCTTAATATCCCTTGTCGAGTTCATTCAAAGAAAGGAACACGTTACGAGTCTCACGTGGCGTGAGGTGAGCATGATACACAGGATATCTCATTAACAAAGGATAAATATCCATATTGTAGGTGGATTTAAACTAGCATCTTTGACTCAAGATTAAAGCTGCGCATCTCAGCTGTTACGTAAATAAAAACATGGCTGACTTTCTTGAATTATGTAATTTGTTCTTTTCATAAAGGATGCAGAAGATTTAATATAGAGTATTTCATTTGCATGTTCCTTTGCTCCTCTTAGATCGATTTAAGCAAACATCTACAGCATGTCCCAGAAACGCCGTATCGTCTGTCTTTATGTCGGAATATATTTTGAAGAAGTAGCAGGGATAATGAAAGTTATATTCCATTAAAGTTTATTTTCTTTTTAGCATCGAAAGTTGTCATTCCAGCACGTTTATCCATCCGTGATGGCCTGATTTTGGTTACCTGCCCGAATAATGTGGAGGGCTTTTCTGGGACACCATGTATACCCAAAGTTGAGTAGTCCTTAGTGTCTCATTATAACATTGCCTCTTGCGACCCTTACATTTCTACGAATCAGAAACATTTTTTACATGTTCTACTGAGTATTTGTTGGGGTGAACCATTTTTCTGTAATTTTTGAGACGAATTCTTGACGAGACGACGAGTTGCGGCATGTATTCAAGGCAGGAGATCGACATTTTGAAAAGTTCATAGAGAAATATAAATAGAATGCATCATAATAACTGGGGTGCAATATGACCATACTTGCAAGCCCTATTCAGAAACTAAGCATTTCCGGACCCATATTGATATAACCATTTTTCTTCTATACAGAATGTCTGACTTAAGCCGTTCATTTTTGCTTAGGCAGCCCAAATAACATTCGAGACATGTGGGAAGTATTTAATAGTTTCCTAGGTGGAATCAGGTGTGGGTATAACGTTAATAATAATAATAATAATAATAATAATAATAATAATAATAATAATAATAATTACAATAATAATAATAATTACTTACTGGCTTTTAAGGAACCCGGAGGTTCATTACCGCCCTCACATAAGCCCGCCATTGGTCCCTATCCTGAGCAAGATTAATCCATTCTCTATCATCGTATCCCACCTCCCTCAAATCCATTTTAATATTATCTTCCCATCTACGTCTCGGCCTCCCTAAAGGTCTTTTTCCCTCCGGCCTCCCAACTAACACTCTATGTGCATTTCTGGATTCGCCCATACGTGCTACATGCCCTGCCCATCTCAAACGTCTGGATTTAATGTTCGTAATTATGTCAGGTGAAGAATATAATACGTGCAGTTCTATGTTGTGTAATTTTCTCCATTCTCCTGTAACTTCATCCCTCTTAGCCCCAAATATTTTCCTAAGCACCTTATTCTCAAACACCATTAACCTATGTTCCTCTCTCAAAGTGAGAGTCCAAGTTTCACAACCATAAAGAACAACCGGTAATATAGGCTAACTGTTTTATAAATTCTAACTTTCAGATTTTTTGGCAACCGATTGGATGATAGAAGCTTCTCAACCGAATAATAACGGGCATTTCCCATATTTATTATGTGTTTAATTTCCTCCCGAGTATCATTTATATTTGTTACTGTTGCTCCAAGATATTTGAACTTCCCCACCTCTTCAAAGCATAAATTTACAATTTTTATATTTCCATTTCTGGTCACGAGACATAATCATATACTTTGTCTTTTCGGGATTTACTTCCAAACCTATCTCTTTACTTGCTTCCAGAAAATTCCCGTGTTTTCCCTAATCGTTTGTGGATTTTCTCCTAACATATTCACGTCATCCACATAGACAAGCAGCTGATGTAACCCGTTCAATTCCAAACCCTCTCTGTTATCCTGGACTTTCCTAATGGCATACTCTAGAGCGAAGTTAAAAAGTAAAGGTGATAGTGCATCTCCTTGCTTTAGCCCACAGTGAATTGGAAACGCATCTGACAGAAACTGACGTATACGAACTCTGCTATAATAATAATAATAATAATAATAATAATAATAATAATAATAATAATAATAATAATAATAATAATAATAAGTTTATTTATTTATACGGATGGATCTGAGGGAGGTCGGATATGATGGTAGAGACTGGATTAATCTTGCTCAGGATAGGGACCGATGGCGGGCTTATGTGAGGGCGGCAATGAACCTCCGGGTTCTCTAAAATCCATAAGTAATGTAAGGTTGTTTAGTTGATTGATTGGTTGAATGATGGTTGGATAAATGGAGATTGATTGTGGGACTTTTTTTTTTTCCCCGAATACTCCAGTTGCTTCCATCATTCTCAATGCTACAGCACCATTGCACACCCGTCGTATATGAACGGCCTCTGTACTGTATGAATATTCCCCATTGTCTGTTACATAACAAGCTGCAGGGACTGAGACCTACGGGTTGGGAACCTGGATCAGGGTTGTTGACCGGCTGACGTCAGCCAGGCTGCGCGTTGTCGGTACCGGGGGTGCAGAATAGGGTGACCTTGCCCTTGACATTGGCGATAGACGAGGGGTTGGGGGGGTGGTGGCGGTGTGCTGGGCGGATCCCGGGCCGTCTAGGAGCTACGCGCTGAGCGCGGGAGGGGAGGGCGGTCCGGGGTAATGGACCCGGAATCAATAAGATAGCATCCGAGAGCAGCTCTGGCCTTTACTGATGCAATCAATACTGCGGAAGAGTTTGTCTCGCGAAGACGAAGTACAAACCTGAAGATGTCCCCACCCCCACTTCGAGTTTGGATTCTTTGCTGTGAACTTGTTTATTTTAGCCTCAAGTTGTAGCGTTTATGGTTGAAAGTCCAGTTGCGCCGCCAAACTCGATTATACATTATTAAACTGTTTCAAATGTAATATAAGCAAATATTTCCTATAGGACATGAAATATCGATTATAATCTGTGCTTTTCGAACTGGCGGATCAAGGTCACTTACAAAAGTACAAACCAGGCACGAGTCACTGAACTGAAAACTGTGAACTGAAGCATTGATAATTCCGACTGTCCCAGCTGACTTTCAATCAATCAAACTCCTGTATCTCCTCATGAGATGCATAGGGCATTCACAAAGTGCCTCCATCGGACCCTATTTGTAGCCAACTTCCTCACTTCGCTCCATGTTTTCCCCTCCCTAGCAATTTCCTCCAAAACTGTTCTCTTCCATGTATTTTTTTGGCCTTCCTCTTGTTCTACTACCCTGGGGGTTCCAATCCAAAGCCATTCTTTCTACTGCTCCATCTTCTTTCCTGACAGTGTGCCCTATCCAATTCCACTTTCGTCTTTTGATTTCTATTGTGATTTCTTTCTGATTTGTTATCTTCCATAGTTCTGAGTTTGTGTTTATATCTGGCCATCTAATTTTTAAGATTCTTCGTAAACATCTATTAACAAATGTTTGCAGTTTATTTTGTTTAATTTTACTTGTTGTCCATGTTTCACAGCCATATAATAAGACTGATTTCACATTACTGTTAAAGATTTTAATTTTTGTAGATCTGAATATAATATAAGATTTCCATATTGGGTACAACTGGACAAATGCACTATTTCCATTTTTTTAATTCGAGTCTTTACATCCTCAAAGGCTCCACCATCCTTGTCCCAGCTGACTTTAGTTGAGGAGAATGGTCCAGGATTGGGTTAAGCACACGTGGAAAATGCAGTCTATTACTTGACCTTGAGCCGCCAGTTCGAAATTAACAGACTATAGGAAGCAAATCAAGATTTCAGGTATAACTCCCTGTAAAGTTGATTTGAATAATTGGATCGTGTCGGTTAGAGTTCCCGGGTAGCTCAGTGGTAGAGCGTTGGTACGTTAAACCAAAGGTCCCGGGTTCGATACCCGGCTCCGGAACAATTTTTCCCTCGAAATTATTCAAATCAACTCTACAGGGAGTTATACTTGAAATCTTGATTTGCATAATACACGTCACTGTTCGTTAACAGAAAACCACAATTTAAGTCACACGGAGTTAGTGTGCAATCGAAGTTGGTTGCTTGACGGTTGTCAGCCCACTTTGAGGTCTGTGGATATAGAGGGAAAAATTGGATCGGTGTCGGTTAGAGTTCCCGGGTAGCTCAGTGGTAGAGTGTTGGTACGTTAAACCAAAGGTCCCGGGTTCGATACCCGGCTCCGGAACAATTTTTCCCTCGAAATTATTCAGACTATAGGAAGCTTATAATCAGGACTGGCTGTTTCGGAACCCAAACAAAAAAACAAGTTGTGTGGACATAGGGTTGTGACTACAGTTCTATGTCATGCAGCCCCTATTTACACTGAGCATAAGACAACCACCGATTACAGTGATCTTGAGGGGACGCTTATGCGAGTTTTAAATCGTTTACAATTTTCATCCAAAATTTATTAATTTTAAACTACATAAACATGCCTACAATGCTATCATCTGTACAAAATTTGGTGCCATTAGGGCTAATAGTTTTGAAATGATATTTTTAAGTGCATTATATATGCACATCACTAAAAGGCTCCTTGCGTCACAATTTTTAGTTTATATTAGCTCAAAAGCTTCAAAATAGTCATGGGAACATAAATTAATTCGCTTCTTGAGCTCAGTCTAAATAGTCACAATACATTTTTAAATGGATTTTCTTAATTTTTCACCATTATTTCACCATAGTGTCCCCTTTCACCATAGTGTCACCATTATATAAAGGTTCCGGGAGTTCAGTTGTTCAGTGCATGCAGTGGAAACAATATGCTCCAACGAATAAATACTGGGTGTTCAGTTCAAAGTGTGTCATGGCTCGCTGTATGCCGTCATGTGGCTAGCCGATGAGCCTAGAGAATTCAATCTTCCTACACTTCCGCAGAGGTGTATAACCTATGAGGCAGAGAAGTTGCCTAGCAAGTACGGCGTTCATTCTGAAGAGTACGTACCGATACGTACGGTAATGTCGGTAGTGGCAGGAATGTGAACTGTTTGGAAATACGTACTGTCGGGATATGGGGAGAGGGTTAAGACGATTACTTACGTACAGTATTTGTTGACATTAACTTCGACGGTCTACATGGACACGGAGCATTTGATTTGTGTTGTGTAATGTTACCGTACGCAACCGATGATAACAAATACCCTGCGTACGACTTGCCGGCGCAAAACACAGTTCGAAAGAGGTTATGGTAGCACACAGACCGTACAGACCGCCATCTGTTGCTACGACGTTCAAGTTATACCGTACACGTTCTCAAGTTCAGATTGAAGAACGCCTTAAATAATAGGCAACTTCTCTGACATATAAGCTGAAACTCGCTTCAAATCGGTGACCCAACAACAGTGACGTCATGACACACTTTGAAATGAACACCCAATATTGTATTAACTAATATATTGTGAAGGAACTGGACAGTAAGCATTTCAGTACAAAGTTTGTCGTTCAGTTCCAGGAGAACGAAAACGCAAATATGTAGGTCCATTCTAATAAGAAAAATATTGCATTAATGGAAAATAAGGATGCTGCAGACATGCATTACACGTCACGAACAAAATCGGACGGCAAAATTGACTTTTCCAGAGAGTTGTGGGGGAAAAAAAAATCAATCATTTAAAGAATATAGGGATAGGGAAAATATCGAATTCCAATCTTTCGGAAATTGTGTACATCGGTTTTTCAGAAAGTCGATTATTCACTTGTAGATAAATTATTTACACAATTTATTTAAATTATTCATATGTTGTTCTTTAAATATGTAGATATGTAAGTAAGGTATGAAGATATTAAATCTTATTTCTTGTTGTATATCCTTACAGAGATGTGCAACTTAGCCTTGACTACTTATTTTAGGAACAACTTGTAGTCTGCGCAAATAGTATGCAGTTGTAGCCTCCTAGAACTGTTCGTGCACACAGCCGGTAGCCCATCGGTGCATACACACCTTTATTTAAGTGACCGTCTGCTGCTATAGTAAATGTACCATTAACCTTACGTTCACGGGGCCGAAGCCACCACGCCTGCGTATAATATTTACTCCACTTTCAGAGCCGGAAAAAGGAAATGTAGCTCCCTTAGATCTGAGTGTGTAGACTATTATCCGTGACTGAAGTCTGTGGCCCTTTCTGTAATACGAAATTGGTGATGTAAACGGTCTCTCTTCTGGCGGGGGTACTGAAATGTGATTTCTGTGGTCCAGTACCTATTGAGATTTATGTAGTCATTTTCAAAAACATGAGCTTAGTGGCCCACTAATTCGTTTTCAGTAGTAGTAGTATAGTAGTAGTGGTAGTGGTAGTGGTAGTGGTAGTAGTAGTAGTAGCAGTCTCTACAGCCCAGTTTGAGTCTCGACTTCTGTCAGAAACGTCTCCAGGCTTCCATATTTTTGGCAAACATCCTTTAATTTTAAGCTTTCTCACAAGGGAAGAGTTTCGGCTCGAACAGGAATTTCGTATCCAAAATTTGTATACAGGCCCATCTTTACACCTCTGTAAAGCTCCCAAAAGCATTCGTTTGTGTAATTTGTGGTTTGTGTGTTAGAGCACTGTACATATTAAGGGGATGGGACACCTTACCCGTAAGCCTAGCCTAGCCTAGAAGCTAGTGCGAGTAATAAAAAGTCTATAGCCCATTTAAGAACATTTTTCTCCAACGTTATGTCTGAAAATATTGCAGCTAATCAAAAAATGTACACTGTTGTGAGAGTCATTGAATGCGCACAAGGACACAACCTTAATAAGTGAATCATTCCAAGGCTAGGACATAGAATGTATGATCATTCCATCTAAAAAAAACTAAATATTTCCAGGCTCTGAATATCTATTTCCTCAGACAATATAAAATATATGTTCGGAGGATAACAGATTGCATAAGGATTCTTGCAGAGAATCCAGAACTTAAGTTGGGAAATCGAGTGTTTATAATGCAACTGCACTCTATTATTCATAACCAGTTGTCTGCTCCAGTCTACCGCCCTATGCTTCAGTATTCCTGGTAGTCAGCTGGTTACGTGAATCCTGAACAAGTCTCGGACTTCAAAAATGTAATTCAGGTGGCATTTGATGTTTCACCAATGGAGTGTGGTTCAGAAGATTGTTCAGGTGTTGCTTCTGCGTGTTGTGCTTATTGCTCTGCTCCATGCTGTATCATGCATTTTATAGAGAATCCTCATGTACATTTTTAAAGAAGTGTATTGACCAATACCAACCAAACGGGGAGTTACACAAATGAATGCTTTTACGGACTTCATCACCATTGTGAGGTAAGCCTCTGTACAAATTTTTAACCAAAAATTCCTGTTCGAGCCGAAACCCTTCCCTTGTCAGTAGGCCTATAGATGGAGACTTTGTTCATCCATCGCAACTTTGAACGTCTCACATCCCTTTTTCCTTCAGGTTTATTCTCCATTACTTTCTTGAGAATTCCATTCTTAGCAGTAGATCATCAAAATTGTCTTTTTAACCAAAATATTAGAAGTGGTTAATTTCACAGTTAACCTCACATTCTAAATTATTTACAGCTCCACAGATACCCGTCACATTTTTTTTCTTCTGGTATGGTGGAGACTTTTAGAAACCTCTTTTTTACTACTTAGCATAAATAATGAGCTCTCTTTGATGATTCTGAGAAAAAAAGAAGAGAAATCGCACTTGCACAATCGTACTTGCGCTCTAAAAGAGAGTTACCAACTTACCAGAGAGCTGGAAATGAATTGACTCATAGGTCTGCTTTGGCCTTGAGCGTAGTGTGACGCGGCTTGTCTGGGTCTTCGATCCATGAACGCAAGCATGTCTGATGCGCGTGTTACCGCCCGGGATCTGAGCTGAACGCTCTCTATAAAATCTGGCAATTGCGCTGACCGAATCTGGGTTATAAAAATTGAAGTTTCGCCTACTCTAATTGGATCACTTGCTTATATACCACAAAGATTGGCATAACCTTTAGATAGACCTACCAGTATTAAAGCCGCATAAGAATTGAGAAATACAAGACATTGTAGTCTTTGCAGGTGTTAGTATAATTACTTTGGATAATTATGTAAAAGAAAGGCATATTTTTCGGATCTGCTTTTGAAGATGTAGGATTTAACCTGGTGTGGACCTTTTTATTAACATACTGGCATACGTATATTTTCTGGGAACAAGAAGAACATTATGATGTTGATGTACTATTACCCGTCCCGATCATGTTTTTTTTAGAACAAATATCAGGCATGTGGCGGCAACAGTATTTTTTTTTTTTTTGTTTTTGCTAATGTGGTACAGAAAGGACAACGTCAAGCAAGGAATCCTCACCAAAGCGGTAATTAATTAAGACAGCCACGAAATCTGCTTTCTGTCACTCGCCTTATAACAATTTCGTCTATTTTCTGTTACATTTATATGGATTTAGATTTATCATTTACTTCTCACTCCCACGTTTGCTTTGTAATGTTGAGTACAGTGACAACATTAAGTACGGACATAATTTTATTCCACTTTAGCGGAATTCGAGGCAGACGTAATTAAATTTAGACCATTCGTTATCTCGTGAAACCTAGTTGAGCGTAAGGGGAAGAAGAAAGTGGACTGAGAACGTGCCTTCTATAGCTTTGCTTCCACTTGCAGCTAGTTAGCTCACTACCTTCACCATAAGGTTCTTACTCTGAGCTGCGGCGCGCACATTCATTTGGTTTCGTTTCACCAGTTTGGTGAAACATTATCCTTACCAGTTCCAGTCGGAAATAAATCTGCAATTTTCAATTCTCTGCAGAGATTCGAACCTGAGTTCACTTTATCTGCAGCTTAGCTCAACGGTAAAAAGTGAAGCCAAAATTTGTGAATTTCTGTTATGCGATATTTAAGTATAATTACTGTCAGCATTTACGACTAGCGTAGTAATAGGAATTAGCTCTGTTTAGGTTTTATTTGGTACACTTTAAAAAAGTGTGATACTCTCGTTTCTCGGAGCGCAGGAATCCAGTTGCAGAAGCCGTAATAATGTGTATTTAAGGCATAGGAGGGAGAGTTGGAGTGGTGTGCAGATAAAACTGACCTTGCGCACTGCTTACATAATCCAGTTATTTACTCCAAGTCACATTCAAGTGCAAACTATCGTAAATGTAGCGTTCCGTGAGTAATGTTCGCTAAGCCAAAAGAAAAATTCAGAATTGCTTTGCTTCCTGGCACGATTTTCCTAATCAGGCGAGTGGTTAGCGCTGAGATTACAAAATTGCACTAGTTGCAGAAATAAAGCAACGCCTTTTCAGTTCAGCGTGCGCTAGTAACAAAGAAACGTGTCAGACTGGAAGATATTTTAGTAATGATGAGGTTTTTAATTAATAATAAGTCTAAAAATAAAACTTCAAGTAATACCATCATCCAAAGTCGCAAGGACTAAGAATTTCCTTGTAACTTGTTAGGACTTAACTCATACACGCCGGAAATATCTCTGCCTCAGTGGCGGTTCCTCGGGGGAGGGAAGGGAGGAACGTCCTCCTCACATTTTTCTTCTTTTGAAAGTAAATACCAAATAAAATATGTGCCTTGAAATTCAAGGAAGATTCGATAGTTTTTAAGTTCACAGCTATAAGAAAACCTCGGTTGATGGAGTTTTAAACGATGCGCGCTCATGTGCTGCTAGAAAGCTGTGAGAAAGATTCGAGATTGTCTGTGTGGAGGAAAGTCAATCCATTCCTCCTTTACTGCAGTTAGCACACATAGACAACAGCGCACTAGCGGCCAGAGAAAGAAGCAGAGTTTTAAAGCGAGTAAATGAACGGAGAGGGAGGAGATCCTCCTCTGAATCAGCGCATGGGCGGGAAATAGAAACCGACCGGTCGTGCAGCAAGCTCGCTATCGCTGCCATCTAACGATCTTGCATTCAACCAGACTATAACACATCTAGGAGGAGGCACAATAAAACAGTTTTAACGCAACGCTATGAAAGACACCATATAAACTTTTTTTTTTTAAATTATAAATCAAAAATATTATTGTTTGCACTTTATATAAGCTACTATTCATGGTTTGAAACTTTCAAGGATATTTGAAAGTAAAAGTCGGGTTTATATAAAACAAAGTGGAAGTAGTTCTATGTTAGTATCGCAGATCTTTTTGGCCCCTGAAATTCACTTCCATTCATTGCGTGTTAGACAGAGCAACAGCCAAGTTGTCAGTTTTGTACAAATATATTTGAAATTGAAAGTAGGTACTCCAAACTACATTATTTTTAACATAAAAATTAATTAGCCGCCGGCAACTTTGAACAATAATGGTAGTATGACTTTACAACAACTGATATTCTTCAAAAGCATGTGATACTGAACTTTTAAAATGTACGTTTGGCAACACAGACCACGTGGGTGGGTGCAGTGTTCTCGCGTTCCTCAGATTATTTCCCATTCCCATTTCCGCGGTTCCGGTTACGTGTTAGTAGCTATAGTCTTTTCCAACACGTGTGATGCTGTAGTGTGCTCGAAAAATGTTGCGAGGTGAATTTCCTTGTAATTGTTAATTTGTGCAATTATTCAACAATGAATAGAAGTGAAAATATTATATATTTTGGAAAATTTAGGAAACTCAGTTTACAAGAACAGATTATTGCCATACAGAAGGGAAGACCAACCCCAACACTACCTGGTCTTACATGTGTGCATGTTGGCTAATTTGTAGCATGTTTCATTCAAGAAGGTGTCATTTCGTCCTGTTACCTTCTTTCCTCCTCTTAAGAAATACGCAGGAGCCGCCACTGCTCTGCCTATGGCTTAATATTGGGAACCTGTGCTTTATTGAGTAAACAATGAAACCATTTTTAAACACACGAAATTTATTCATTGTCATTTTGATATTCGGTAAATTTTTCAGCAATAAATTGGTGACTATAATCGAAACGTAATTTACGGTGTTCAAAAGTCACGAAAGATTTGAAAGTTCTCTAATTTCGTAAAAAATAATTTCAACAAAATAATAGTTTTTTCCACGATAGTGTGTAAATTTGCATTTTACTCACTGCTATCAGTGCGTAAAGTGAGTATGTAAAACAATAGTGCGTAAATAGTAACATGCGTTACAAGAGCGGTATGTTGAAGTTTTCATGTTCGAGGAAAAGTTTGAAAAAGCGAAACGTAGTTGAGCTTTTTTAATTCCAAGAATTGAAAGAAAACATACCGCTCGTGTATCGTACATTATTTTATGCGAAGATCGTTTATTACATACCTGAAAGAGGAATTTATAATTAGTTGCAATGAAATCTCCATCTTGGTTTCTGTTCAATGTCGGCAAATTTGCAAAACAAAAATATCTATCTACAACATTCTTGCTTTAAAATGTTTTCTGTGTTTACTATACTTCAGCAGGCCGTGATATACGTCTGTCTTTTTTTTTTTTCCCAGTCTATAAATGCGAACTTAAACGGTAAGGTTATGTAATGATTCATTTTTCATTTTAATATTTTAACAATATTATTTATATAACATATTGCAGTAATAACATCGGCATCTGGAATCTGTTATTTTTTCACGGCTTCCTTAATGTTACTTTCATCACGAATGCAGTAACTGTAGTGGAGTTGTAGAGTATACTTAATTTTTGCAAATATTTAAAAACAATAATTAACATTGCAATTTAGGTGAAATTGCAGTGGTAAGTTTCCAATTTATAATTATTGCTATATTGAACGTCTCTAAAAATAATATGTTAAAAGCCTACAGCAGTAAAATCAATATGTCACTTAAGCGGTAAGAAGAGGGAAATTGTTATGTGTGTTACGTTGGGAATATTGAATGTGGAATTTTACATTTTCCGCGGATTGGTTTTGTGCACGATCTCGCACAAAAGTAAGTGATCACTTTACACACAGCTATTCATTTACATACTGCCAAAGAAAATGCAATATTCAGTGTACAAATCTCACTCGGTAATAAATTAATGTATTATCTCGGTCTTTCATGACGTAAATATCACACGTAACACAAATAAGTAATTCATTTAAAGCGTTAGGTAAGTTACAGCTTACAGCAGTAAAATTTTTGGAAATATTCATCCTCCATGACTCTATCTTGTTCAATAATGAAAATTGGTATGTGTAAAATACTGTTCTTCTGCTATATGAAAAAAATATTTTTACGATTAAAAAAATATTTATATATATATTTTTCTTTTCCAAAATTCAAAACGGTGGCAGTTCGCTGTGCAGTGATGAAGCATTTTCCTCATAACTCGTAAACTTGTTAACTTTTTCATGTTTTCTCCATTTTAGTTTATTACTGAAACTGATGTTTCTAATATCATGCTCTTTCAACTACATTACTTAATAAATATATATTTTTTTAATTTTGTGTTAGAAGAAAATACTGATATTTGACTATTTTTTTAAAATGAATTTATTTTTATCAGACAACCTATCAAAGGTAGAGAAGTGACCTTGCATCATGTTGTAGATATAACATGCATAAAAAAACACAAAAAATTTCATCACAGATTGTTGATAATTTTTTAGTTATATGGGAAACTCTTCATCACTGCACAGTGAACTGAATTTTGAAAATAAGAAAAAAAGTAAATATATATTTTTTTAATCGTAAACATATATATATATATATATATATATATTTTTTTTTCATATAGCAGAAAGACAGTGTTTTATACATACTAATTTTCATTATTGTACAAGATACAGTAATGGAGGAAAAAAATGTTGAATATTTCCAAAATTTTACTACCGTAAGCTGTACCTAACCTCTTAACATTAATGTTTATATTTTAGCCCTATTATTCTGTTGTTGCATTGTTTCTAGAATATCATGTAGCTTCACTTTTCATCATCCAATAGTAGGCTTATAATTCCATGGTTACTTATTTCTTAACTTTTCTAACAGTTTTGTTGATTATAGCCGGTTTAGACGGTCATGAAATTGTGACCATGAATGAAAAATGCTGTGATTCCATGAATACTTATTTCTTAATACTCTAAGTGTAGATGGCCATAAAATATTGATCTTATAACGTTTTTAAGTTGAAATATTTAATGTGAATTTGTGCTATCGTAGAAAAACATTGAATGATACACATTCATAAAGTTTTTTTTTTTACCCTCGTGTATTTATCAAACTCGTGTCGAAATGAAAACTTTTACGAACTTGTATCATAACTATTTCATGAAGGAATGCGATTTATTTTGACAGAAACTTGTCAGTTTGACTATTGATACTATGACAAATGAAATACATAAAAAGCAAATAAAGCTATTCTTCAAAGATTTTTTTTTTTTTACAATTGAATGCAAATTGGCCTTATTCATTGTTACTATACTTGTAAGAGAGATTGTTCCAGTGTACTGAGAAGAGTCAGAACTCTAAATGTATTGGGATATCGTCGGTTTACAAGCAAAACACATTAAATAAAAAAACATTGTTTCTGAGAAAAAGGCGGATATAATGTACATCATATAGCCTATGTGTATAAACTTAGAATTGGGAAATTAAAGACACAAAAAAAGAGAAACAACTTACTCAAAATAATATTTTGAGGATTCAGTTTTGTTAAGAGCTTCCAAAACGTCTTTTTCTCACACATAATATTTTTGACTTAATATGTTTTGCTTGTAAGCCGACGATATGAACCTTTCAGTTTGTCGTCATTGTGTAAGTTTATAAAAATATTTGAAGAGAGTATTTCTATGGCAGATAAAAAATGTGGTAGACCAAAGTCTGTAGAAAACTGCGAATTCTGTGATGGTTTTACAGAAAGTTCAGAAAATTAAATAAAATTCAAAACGTGAAAGATAAGTATGAATCAAAATATGAGGCGTTAGGAGATGAGCTGCTAAACAGTATGACTTATTCTCAGAAATTGGTTTATAGGGTCTACCTGAGAAAGCTCTACTCTTTTATGAACAAAACTGTATTATTTTTTGTATAAATTTATTTGTTAACAAAGTTAGAAGACTTTCAAATCTTTCGTGATTTTGAATAACCTTATTCATCTGTTTAATCTGTGGTTTCAAATTCGTCATTCCTTTACTATGGCTGTATAAACATTTCAAATTATTGCTCTTTTGTTAAAATTGTGTTAAATAAAGACTAATGAATTACGTAGATCTCTGCGAACCTCTATATGCATGAAATATTGCCATTACACGAATTGCTCGTCGTGCTGTAGAGGCATCTTTGTTTTTGTGCCTTGCACGTTGCACGTTTCCTGGTTTTCAAACTCTTCCCCAGGGTTGTCGACCCTTTGAATTGCCTGAAATCCTTCATCAATCTTCTTTGCTACGAAACTGTCAACCATGGCTCTTCCTCCATTCACGACTTGCTCAATTTTCCGTGTATATTGTCCTCTTTTACCACAAGTCGTTGCGTCTCTCCTCGCGTCCGGATGCGGGATCCCACATCTTACAGGAACAGAGGAGGTGTCACTCGTGCCGAAAGATGCCATAAAATTTGTGACGAGATCAATATGAGACTCCTCGCTGTAGCAAAATAAAAGCAGATGAAACATTCGAGATAGCAGATTGATTTACAGAACCAATATTGTCATTAGAGGCGGAATATTTACATGCAAGATATCATATATACAACAAATATATATATTTTAGTGATTCATTCTTAAATAAATTTGCTAGCAATTTGTTTGATAGAAATGATTATGGAAGAAAAATAATATATATTTCACTAATTGATTCTTAAATAAATTTATCAGCATTTTGTTTGATGGAAATGATTACTGGGAGAAAAATAAAATCCATTTCAGTAATTGATGTTTAAATAAATTTTCCAGCAATTAGTTTGATGGAAATGGTTACTGGAAGAAAAGTAATGTCCATTTCAGTAATTGATTCTTAAATAAATTTGCCAGCAAATTGGAAGAAAAATAATATTCATTTCAATAATCGATTTTTAAATAAATTTGCCAAAATTTTGTTTGATGGAAATGATTACTGGGAGAAAAATAAAATCCGTTTTAGTAATCCATATTTAAATAAATTTGCCAGCAATTTGTTTGATGGAAATGAATACTGGAAGAAAAATAATATCCATTTCAGTAATCGATCCTAAAATAAATATGCCGAGAATTTGTTTGATAGAAATTATTACTGGAAGAAAAAGAATATTCATTTCAGTAATCGATTCTTAAATAACTTTGCCAGCAATTTGTTTGATGAAAATGATTACTGGGAGAAAAATAAAATCCATTTCAGTAATTAATATATAAATAAATTTGCCAGCAATTTGTTTGATAGAAATGATTACTAGAAGAAAAATAATATCCATTTCAGTAATTGATTCTTAAATAAATTTATGACGAATTTGTTTGATAGAAATGATTACTGGAAGTAAAATAATATCCATTTCAGTAATTGATTCTGAAATAAATTTGTGACGAATTTGTTTCATGGAAATGATTACTGGAAGAAAAATAACAGCCATTTCAGTAATCGATTCATAAATAAATTTGCGACGAATTTGTTTGATGGAGATGATTACGGGAAAAAAGTAAATAGTTAAGTATTAAATAAATTTGCCCGGAATTTGTTTGATAAAAGTAATTACTGGAAGAAAATAATATCCATTTCAGTAATTGATTCATAAATAAATTTGCTAGACGTTTGTTTGATAGAAATAATTACTGGAAGAAAAATAATAATATTTATTTCAATAAATTATTCGTAAATAAAATTGTCAGCATTTTGCTTGATGGAAATTATTGCCGGAGGAAAAATAACATCCATTTCAGTATTTGATATTTAAATAAACTTGCCAGAAATTTGTTTGATGGAAATGTTTACTTGAAGAAATATAATATTCATTTCTGTAATTGATTATTAAATAAATTTGCCACGAATTTGTTTGATGGAAATGATTACTGGAATAAAAACATTATCGATTCAGTAATCGATGTTTAAATAAATTTGGCACGAATTTGTTTCATGGATATGGTTACTGGAAGAAAAATAATATCCATTTCAGTAGGGTAATTGATTCTTAAATAAATTTGCCAGGAATTTGTTTGATGGAAATGATTACTGGAAGAAAAATAATAGCCATATCAGTAATCGATTCTTAAATAAATTTGCCAGCAATTTGTTTGATGGAAATGATTACTGGAAGAAAAATAATAGCCATATCAGTAATCGATTCTTAAATAAATTTGCCAGGAATTTGTTTGATGGAAATGATTACTGGAAGAAAAATAATAGCCATATCAGTAATCGATTCTTAAATAAATTTGCCAGCAATTTGTTTGATGGAAATGATTACTGGAAGAAAAATAATAGCCATATCAGTAATCGATTCTTAAATAAATTTGCCAGCAATTTGTTTGATGGAAATGATTACTGGAAGAAAAATAATAGCCATATCAGTAATCGATTCTTAAATAAATTTGCCAGCAATTTGTTTGATGGAAATGATTACTGGAAGAAAAATAATAGCCATATCAGTAATCGATTCTTAAATAAATTTGCCAGCAATTTGTTTGATGGAAATGATTACTGGAAGAAAAATAATAGCCATATCAGTAATCGATTCTTAAATAAATTTGCCAGCAATTTGTTTGATGGAAATGATTACTGGAAGAAAAATAATAGCCATATCAGTAATCGATTCTTAAATAAATTTGCCAGCAATTTGTTTGATGGAAATGATTACTGGAAGAAAAATAATAGCCATATCAGTAATCGATTCTTAAATAAATTTGCCAGCAATTTGTTTGATGGAAATGATTACTGGAAGAAAAATAATAGCCATATCAGTAATCGATTCTTAAATAAATTTGCCAGCAATTTGTTTGATGGAAATGATTACTGGAAGAAAAATAATAGCCATATCAGTAATCGATTCTTAAATAAATTTGCCAGCAATTTGTTTGATGGAAATGATTACTGGAAGAAAAATAATAGCCATATCAGTAATCGATTCTTAAATAAATTTGCCAGCAATTTGTTTGATGGAAATGATTACTGGAAGAAAAATAATAGCCATATCAGTAATCGATTCTTAAATAAATTTGCCAGCAATTTGTTTGATAGAAATGATTACTGCAAGGAAAATAATAGCCATATCAGTAATCGATTCTTAAATAAATTTGCCAGCAATTTGTTTGATAGAAATGATTACTGGAAGAAAAATAATATCCATTTCAGTAATCGATTCTTAAAAAAAATAAATTTGTTTGATCCGAAAAAAATTTCCAGTTCAGTAATTGATTCTTAAATAAATATGCCAGCATTTTGTTTGATAGAAATGATTACTGGAAGAAAAATAATAGCCATATCAGTAATCGATTCTTAAATAAATTTACCAGCAATTTGTTTGATAGAAATGATTACTGGAAGAAAAATAATATCCATTTCAGTATTTGATTCTTAAATAAATATGCCAGTATTTTATTTGATGGAAATCATTATTGGAAGAAAAATAATATCCATTTCAGTAAGTGGTTCTTAAATAAATTTGCTAGAAAATTTGTTTGATAGAAATGAATACTGGTAGAAAAATAATAATATTAATTTCAGTAAATTATTCTTAAATAAATTTGCCAAAATTTGTTTAATGGAAATGATTACTTGAAGAAATATAATTTTCATTTCAGTAATTGATTCTTAAATAAATTTTACACGAATTTGTTTGATGAAAATGATTACTGGAAAAAAAATAATAGCCATTTCTGTAATCGATTCTTAAATAAATTTGCCAGCAATTTGTTTGATGGAAATGATTACTGGGAGAAAAATAAATCATTTCCAGTACTTAATATTTAAATAAATTTGCCAGGAATTTGTTTGATAGAAATGATTACTGGAAGAAAAATAATATCCACTTCAGTAATCGATCCTAAAATAAATATGCCGGCAATATGTTTCATAGAAATTATTACTGGAAGAAAAAGAATATTCATTTCAGTAATCGATTCTTAAATAAATTTGCCAGCAATTTGTTTGATGAAAATGATAACTGGAAAAAAATAATAGCCATTTCTGTAATTGATTCTTAAATAAATTTGCCACGAATTTGTTTGATGGAAATGATTATTGGAAGAAAAATAATACCCATTTCAGTAATTGATTCTTAAATAAATTTGCCACGAATTTCTTTGATGGAAATGATTATTGGAAGAAAAATTATATCCATTTCAGTAATTGATTCTTAAATAAATATGCTAGAAAATTTGTTTGATAGACATGAATACTGGTAGAAAAATAATACTATTAATTTCAGTAAATTATTCTTAAATAAATGTGCCAAAATTTTGTTTGATGGAAATGATTACTAGAAGAAATATAATATTCATTTCAGTAATTGATTATTAAATAAATTTGCCACGAATTTGTTTGATGGTAATGATTATTGGAAGAAAAATCATATCCATTTCAGTAATTGATTCTTAAATAAATTTGCCGGGAATTTTCTTGATGGAAATTATTACTAGAAGAAAAAGAACATACATTTCAGTAACCAATTCTTAAATAAAGTTGCCACGAATTTGTTTGATGAAAATGATTATTGAAAGAAAAATAATATCCATTTAAATAAGCGATTCTTAAATAAATTTGCTAGAAATTTGTTTGATAGAAATGAATACTGGTAGAAAAATAATAATATTAATTTCAGTAAATTATTCTTAAATAAATTTGCCAACTTTTTGTTTGATGGAAATGATTACTGGAAGAAAAATATATCCATATCAGTAATTGATTATTAAATAAATTTGCCAGGATTTTGTTTGATTCAAATGATTACCGGAAGAAAAATAGTATCCATTTTAGTAATTGATTCTTAATTAAATTTGCCAACTTTTGTTCGATACAACTAAAAATTGTTATGTTTTATGTGCATGATTATCTCAGACTAGTAGATAGTGATTATAAACAATTTCCGTCCAATTGTTAGGAGATATCTCTGTACATATGCAGCCTGATGGAATCATTATCTGTACTAAATTTATTATTATTAGTAGTAGGAGTAGGAGTTTAACCTTCTTTTCCCCTATACCATGATATTACAACCACAATGTTAAGAATAGTACGAAAACGAAATTGTTTCACTTTATATGTTTATTTATTTATTTATTTATGTATTTATTCATTCATTTACTTATTTAACTACTCTTTCTGTTATTACAGATTGCCACGAGACAAAGAATACCAATAAAATTTTAATTGGAATTTTAATTAATTGGAAAACTTATAATATTATTTATTTTTTACTTTAATAATAGATCCATTGTTCAGAAATCAACATATTTTTCCAAAAATTGAACACTGTGGAAGTCTTAATCCCTAGTGAACTAAAGTGATTCGTCAAATTGTATATACTTTGTATACATATACTTTGTAAATTAAGAAGCAACTAGGTGGTGCAAAAATTACATAAAAATTAGGTAAGTCACAAAGTCTTAGTATTTTTGCTTTCAGTTTTGTGCCTTTGTAGTAGGAATGACAACGGACAGTGACTCTTTCGTCTCAAAATGCTGTTCTACAGTAAATGCGTAAAGTATACTGTAGTTTCTTAGACCCGTCGCTATGTGATGTATGGGATTTGTATATTTTTTCCGACAGTGAGATGATTGTACGCTTTCTTGATAGTCTGGATGTTTATTGGTCTAATAAGCCCTAACACAAGATTCGCGAATTGTTTGCCGAGATTCTTGTGAGTAGGCGTCTGTATTCTTGCGGGTGTAAATTTTGTACTTTTTATTTTTGGGGTGTGGGAGGACCCGCGATCCGGCGGATCGAAGGGCGCTCCAGGGGGTGGGCGTGGCGTCGTTGCCATGGTTACCAGGAGCCTGGGGGTCGACGTCCCACGATGTAAACACAGGAAGAGAATTCCCAGAGCAAGCCCGGCAGCGGAAGTGGATAACGCTGTGACGTCACGGGGATGCCAAAATCTGCCCTGCAGCCGGGCCGGGGTGGACGACCTTCACTTCGACCTCCGCCCTGGGCTCGCACCGCGGAAGTGAATTCGGATTCTTCAGTTCGATCCGGTTGATTACCGTTGGGGTGCTGGAGTTATTTCAGCTTTTATGTCTACTTACGGGCGCGTGCAGCCAGGCTGTTATGGCGCGTTGCTTGCCTCTGCCGCTTCATTTATGTGAGATCCAGCAATTTGATTTGATGTCAGTGTGGCATGGAAACTCTGAAGACTATACAAATTGAACCCTTCGATCCACAGTTTTATCACTCTTTCACTATTTTCGCCTTCTCGTTGCACGCAGTATTGAATCAATCGGAATCATAACCACTGTTCGCCATATGTTAACTCAGCGAAATCGGGACGAATTTATAAGTAGTTTGTTCTGTAACTTAGGCATGAGGAAAGGGATACATGAGAAATAAAAGTAACATTCTTTTTACATATTTTGTATTTGATAACGTATTTTAATATCTTTAATTCGATATTCAAACACAAATATCCAGTAGAACATTTTTATATTACGGAGAAGTCAAGTATTTTGTAATTTAGACTTCTTGTTATTCGTATGTTAATAGTTGTAATAAGCCTAGTAGTACTTACTGGCTTTTAAGGAACCCGGAGGTTCATTGCCGCCCTCTCATAAGCCCGCCATTGGTCCCTATCCTGAGCAAGATTAATCCAGTCTCTACCATCATATCCCACCTTCCTCAAATCCATTTTAATATTATCTTCCCATCTACGTCTCGGTCTCCCTAAAGGTCTTTTTCCCTCCGGCCTCCCAACTAACACTCTATATGCATTTCTGGATTCGCCCATACGTGCTACATTTCCAGCCCATCTCAAACGTCTGGATTTAATGTTCCTAATTATGTCAGGTGAAGAATACAGTGCCTGCAATTCTGTGTTGTATAACTTTTTCCATTCTCCTGTAACTTCATCCCTCTTAGCCCCAAATATTTTCCTAAGCACCTTATTCTCAAACACCCTTAACCTATGTTCCTCTCTCAAAGTGAGAATCCAAGTTTCACAACCATAAAGAACAACCGGTAATATAACTGTTTTATACATTCTAACTTTCAGATTTTTTGACAGCAGACTGGATGATAGAAGCTTCTCAACCGAATAATAACAGGCATTTCCCATATTTATTCTGTGTTTAATTTCCTCCCGAGTATCATTTATATTTGTTACTGTTGCTCCAAGATATTTGAACTTCTCCACCAGTTGTAATAGTAGTAATAGTTGTATTTTGCCTGGCAGAGTTAAAGTCATAAGGTCTTCTCTTCCACTCAACCATATATTTGAATAATATTCATGAAATACAAAGTCATGTACTAAAATACAAAACAACACAAAAGAAGATACCTTAGAGATCATATAAAATATAGTAGAAGATTACAAATAGTGAAGATGAGTTACACAATATAAAAATAATATGTAAAATTACATATAATAAAAATCAGTTACATAATATAAGGGGAATATAGAGGATGTTAAGAAAAAAGTATCCAATATTTTAGAAGGTGCTAGTATGCATCAAAACAAGAAAAAAATATCTAATAAACATGGGTCCTAAAAGACATACTTTCTGAGATCTGAACACTTGTTCATAGGAGGTGCTCAATGTGACTTCCATTTAATTTTGAAATTTACGAAGTTTATTCTGTAATTACAAATTATTGTTTTTTTTTTATTTTCTTGTCCTAAGGCTGTGGACGATTGGAGCACATGTTTGGTTACCACCCGGCTGTACATGTTAGTCGTTCTTCTTCGCTGACACCGAGAGACGCTCTATTACTTTTCACTCGGTGGAGATATAGTCCAAGCTCGTACAACTTAACAGTTTTGGTACCAACTTCCTAGCTCTAATAATAACTATATTATCATATATATATATATATATATATATATATATATAATTGTGTTTATATTGATCTTTCTTCATATCATATTTATACCTGCATTTCTATTTATATGTTCTTACTAACTGTACCCGTGCGCTCCGCTGCACTTGTTAGAAATAAATATAAAGTAATTACACAATTAAAATAGTACATCTGGTCCAGAGAACATTCGTGTTTGATAGAAGGATAAATCGTTTAAAATGACACTTAATTTAAATTGTATTTAAATAATTAAAATGCGATCATTTTGCTCCAGAGACCACTCATTTAGTGCAATGATAATTCCTTTAACATATGTCTTAATTTTTATTACATGCAAATAATTAAAATATGATCATTTGGTTCAGAGAACATCCGTTTTTGGTGCAATTTGGTCCCACCAAAATTTTGCTTGGAATGAAACGTATCGGAAATCATTTTTAAAGAAACCCTTGTTATGCAACATTTTTCACAAAAATAAATAATAAGCAAGATATTTCGGTTTATTTAATTCAGACCCCCCTTATATGAATGCCATATAGCCTAAAATCTAACTTACAACGAACTTCATTTATATTCCAATTTTCGTATAAATCGGTTCAGCCATTATCGCGTGAAAAGGTAACAAACATCCAGACAGACAGACAGACATACAAACAAAAATTTCAAAAAAAGCGATTTTCGGTCTCAGGATGAATAATTATACATGTTAACACCAATTATTTTTGGAAAATCGAAAATTACCAGAAAAATTTTGGCTACAGATTTATTATTAGTATAGATATTTAGGCCTACATCTTAAAATTTATTATTTTTATTTGTATATATTTACATCTATAGTATGTGTATGTATGCGTTATATTTTCAATTAAAGACGTTCAGCCGTATTTAAAGTGTTAGCTTCTCATTAAAGAATCAGAAATAGATCGGCTATAGATTCCAACATATTTTCTTTTATCGATCAGAGGGATTATGGGTTAGTTTTGTTCCATAGACATATTTAGCCATCTGATGTCACTAAGCAGAGGCACCTTATTTCGAAATGTTAATGTTTTTGCTACAAAATATGACAGAACTCTATGAATGGAACGCTGTTTTCTCTCATAGTTTGAGATAAAGAAAACAAAAAATCAAAGAAGTGTTGCGCGTTAACATAATCCTTAACACTTGACATCATCAGTTTTATGCATTACATGTCAAGGCTGCAAAAACTCTAGAATTGCGAGTCATTGTTGGTGCTGGATTAGTTTCATTTAAAATAACCATTGTGAGTCATATGATGAAAGGTCGGCAGTCTTTTGATATTCGAAGCGGAAGAGGAAACAAAATAAAACTAAAAACTGCAGTTATTACGGGTTTAATCCAACACAAAACTAATTGCAACTGAACCAAATTCATTGTGAACTTTTCATTACAACAGTTCTCACCTTAATGCATCCGATCCTCGCCGCTGTTTCCCTATTATATTGTATTTTATGTTTAAAAAAACGATATATATATATATTATGTATATATAAATAATATTTTTACACTATCTATATAATTATATAATTTGAACTGGTAATGGAAATTACGGGAAAACGGCTGAACAGATTTTAATAAATGACCCCTCATTTTTAATCTTGGAACCCAAAGTTTTTCAGAAAAATAGTAGTTTTCAGTGAAATGTCAATTTTTCAACAGTAATTTTCCTATTTTCTAAAATCCATCTGTTGTCACTAATTGCATTTCAGAATAAAACAAAACACACACTACAGTAAACAATATTACACGAAGGCTATGATATGCAAGAATGCTGACATATTTAGAGCTGAAATTAAATTGGTTATTAAAAAGTTCAAGACTAAAAATAATTTACAGGTCTGATTCTGTGATGTGTAATTTTCTGAGTACAGCTGTGTATTGAATATTAAAAACTACAAAACTTGATGTGGTTTGATGACATTATTACCATTAGAAATGAAATATTATTATGGTTAATGCCATGCTGTGACTATTTTTCATTAATTATATATATTAATGCTTATATTGATATGAAAGTGAAACGTTTTGGGGTTATATAAGTAGATATGGAGAATATCTTAAATTAGATCTTGATTTCTATAGTTTACTGAGTGGCGGCTATATAGTATATGTTACTGAAAACTATAAAACGTACGTAAGATAATATTGTTATTAAAAATCAAATAATTTTATAGTTATTAATCAAGTGGGGTTGGGTTTTTATCATATATTTAATGGCGGTGTGGTGTAGATATTTTTATATGCGTGTTCTCTTCAGTATTGGCTCGAGAGAGCGCAAAAATTAGAGTTCCTAAGGAAAGACCAAAAGGTATTAGGGTAAACTTTGGTAATTTCGTGATAATTTCATGAAAACTAATTTAAAATGCAAATGTGTAAATATATCCTTATTCCGATTTTTTCATCTAAAAGACGATAACTTGCTGTACAAATCTGGAGACATAAAAGATTGGATACGTTCTTGAATATGTACCAAAAACCACTTTTACAACTTAAGCTGAAAGGTTGGTTATTTCGTGATAACCTTGGTAATTTCGTGATATTGCATTGATAATTTCGTGAGAGGTAGAAGAATTGTGGAAAAATTCATTAAAGTCAAATGAAATTCTCATTTATTGTTACAAGACTTCAAACATAGTAATTCCGTCTAATATTCATAGCAAGAAAACATAGAAATACATATCAACACATAATAAGAATGAAATCAAAGTAAAATTGAAATTGAAAAGGGATCTTCTTTGCCCTGAAAGGGTGAACACTTTTATTACGGACTCCCACTCTTAAGCTATAGCCTACATATATTACTAGGGTAACTCCAAAAGCAGTGCATAACGTTTGTTTAAAAATTATATTTATATTGTAGATGCATCCTTAAGGAACAAAATGTCACTTTTCCACATAATCCCTGTCCCTTTCAACTGCCTTACGTAACCTAGGAACGAGGGCCTGTAGACCAGCACGGTAAAAGTCTGGACCAACACGTCTGAGCCACTCTTTAGCAGCGTGCACAAGGGCGTCATTTTCTAACCTCGTTCCGCGAAGGGATCCTTCAGTTTACCAAAGAGATGGTAATCGCACGGTGCCAGTTCAGGACTGTAAGGCGGATGTTTCAGTGTTATCTATCCGAATTTTCTGATCTGGTCTGTGATCTTGTGACTGACATATGGCTGTCCGTTGTCGTGCAATAGCAGAACATCCTCCTTCTCCCGATGTCGTCGAACACGACTCAGTCGAACTTGAAGTTTCTTGAGAGTTGCAACATACCCGTCAGAATTAATGGTGGTTCCGTGTGGCATGATGTCCACAAGCAAGAGTCCTTCTGAATCGAAAAACACAGTAGCCATAACGTTTCCTGCCGAAGGTGTACTTTTGAATTTCTATTTCTTTGGTGAATTTGCATGATGCCACTCCATTGTCTGCCTCTGTCTCCGGTCCAAAATGGTGGAGCCATGTTCCATCTTCTGTCACAATTCTTGCAAGTCATCTAGCACTTATCTTTGACACTTAGCATGATAACAAATCAAACAGAAGCTACACTGAACCAATTGCGTCTCCGTTTTCTTTTTTGTTATCACATCTTGTCTTCAGATTTCTAAAATTCCTATTGTAATACATTTTATACTATTTTAAAAATTGTAACTGCTCAACAAAATTTCGCCTCTAACAGCTAAGATTTCTATCAGTAAAGCTAAGCCAATATGGCGACTACAGATGTATCTAAAATTCCAAAAACATTTCCTAAAATTTGATGAAGATACAATACATCTTTGTACCAAATATCATATGCTTACCTTTAGTAATAAGCCTGTAATGTAACTACAAACATCCACAAAATTTGTACGCTTGAGAAGTCGACGCAAACTTGCTCTCTCCAAACATAAAATCTCACTGAAGCAACTACAATAGTCACACAAAGCGTAGCTGTATGTTTCTGGAAACTGGACAACATATGCAATCCCTTGGCGGAAATTTGGATCTCGTAACACCATTAGTTAGTTCACAAAAGAGCAAAGAAAAAGTATCACGAAATAACCACTGCCACGAAATTACCAATGTTTACCCTACTTACTGATAAAATAAGAGGGCTACAAGATTTTGTATTCTCCCGATCATTTCAGCAAGATCTCTTAGCAGGATAAAATGATTCTACCCTCTACAATTCAAGGTAGTTCACGAAACATGCAGCAGCTATACCAAGATGCTATGTCTATTGTTCGAAAGCACAGCAAACCTGATATTTTTTTAACTCTCACCTACAGTCCACAATGACCTGAAACAGCTATTGCTTTACTCCCACATGAAAAACCCACTGATCGTCCTGACATTGATACTTGCGTTTTCGCTGTAGGTGTATAGGTTCAAGAAAAAGTATTTGGCATAAAAAACCATTCAGAGGGAATATGTCTCATTATTATGGAAGAAAAGAAATTTCAGAATGTCTGGTATTCTTCATTGAAAATAAATCTGGAAAATGTTTATTTGAACGTCTAATGAACTTAATTTGGAGCATTTGCTGCACAAGCCACTAGTATGTATATGTGTGTGTGTGTGCGTGCGTGCGTGTGTGTGTGTAAAAATATTATGAGATTCTAAAAAAGTAAGTTAATCTAGCTTCTAGTTCACCTCTCGTGACACAGTCGTGCTTTCATAACAGCCCATGGACATCTGCTCAGTTGTCTAGGCTAAATGATACTCTTCTGATATTTTTCCAATATTTCGATTTCTCTTTTCATTCTTATTTTACTCGTGTGACATGACGCATTTTGCATTGTAGTCAAATTGTATCGTTCAAATGTAATCAAGATAAAAGCAGGCCTAACCCCTGACGCAGTGAGGAGTATGGCAGAGACATGAAGGTAGAGATCACGTAAAATGTTCTATACCCAGGCCGTTGTTTGCACTTGACGGTTGTTATTTCGATTGGCAACCCTTTCTATGAAAAATTGAAAAACGCTGTGCGGCAGCCTTTTGAACCAATGTGCGTAATTTGTGTGTTAAGTGTTATTAAGTTATAAATAACTTGTGAAATGTTGCAAAAAATAGACTTTCGAAAAATGGTAATGCATGAATAGTCAAGCGTCAGATTTGGTGCAAAAGACTCGTCAATTTTATGAGCAGGAGAAGGAATTTGTCCGTATATACAGGGTGATTCATGAGGATTTATCGTCATTTACGGAGCTTATTTAAAAAGACATTCTGAGCAAAAAATGTCAATTTTTCATTTCATATAGGCTATTGTTGCAGTGAATAACAAACCACATTTTCAGATTTTCAAAGGAGAATGATTGCCTGTTACTAGAAAACACAGCCTTACGTCTAGAAAAACTTCGTTCCACTTCTGTAGAAACAATGAGGACATATTTGAAAGATTTCACACAAGCATTATCTATCTCAAAATCTGTGTCATTATTATAAATATCCTCATTTGAAATTGTCACAAATTTTACAAAGAGCTAAATATATAATGTCTTTACTCAGTATTTTTTTCATCTTGTTTGCTACAGTTTTTCCTATTTCATGTTCCAACTATTCTGTCCGTCACAATATCATTGTATCAACCTTATTATTTTACTGTGTTAATATGATTGTGTATTACGTTTTTGTTTTACATAATTTTTCATTTCATATACAGTATTGTTGCAGTGAATAAGAAACCAAATTTTCATATTTTCAAAGGAGAATGATTGCCTGTTGCCTTATATCTACAGAAACTTTGTTCCACTTCTGCAGAAACAATGGGAGAATATTTTAAATATTTTACACAAACATTATCTTTCTCAAAATATGTATCATTATTATAAATTTCCTCATTTGAAATTGTCACAAATTTCGTCCTCGGCATCTTGCTATTATTCTTCTTTACAAGACGTTGAATGTTGCCTGTTATGAATAGTAGTATTCGGTCGTAATGTAACCGATCAACTACTGAAAGGCAGAGACGATGTTTCAAATAGGCTACTTGATTGTTTATACATACATAACAGTTGCCAAAAAGAAGTTCAGTCTGGTATAAACAACTGTGACGATTCAAGGCTACTTGACGTTCGAAAGTTGACCACTCTTGAATCCCGATGTCTTGAACGTCGCTTACAAGAAGTCAACGACGTAAGCAATACTGTCGTGCGCGTTTTCGGCTTTTCGGGCGCTGTTCAGCTCTAGCTACTATAGTCTGCTAGAGTCACCGTGCACTTCTCGCGAAGCAATTCATAAATTTCCGACGGTGTACGTCCACATAAAGTTCTTATTGCAATTAACGATCTTTGATCTTCGACAGTGACATGACCTGACTCATTTTCGTCGTTCATTTCAATCGTTTATACACAAAAGAGTTTTTCAGCAAGTTAATTGAACTTGCATAGATTCATTCGGAATAACTCTCATTATTAACGTAATACAGCCGTGGCGAGAACGTGACTCGCGAGAAATTGTGGCTCGCAGTGATAGTTGTGCATGTCGCTTGCTTCTAACCTCTGCCAACCCCCACCCTCTCACTCACTGGAGTCAAACTCCGTTCCATTTGTATTTGTCTCTGACCTGCGAGTGGCATATGTCTCTCTCGAGACCATGTACGAAAGTTCCAAGTAGGATGGGAGGACGCATTTTTTTGCTGTCAATATGATGAGAATATTAAATGTATGATTTGTTCACAAGTATTACGAGGAAAACGGTTGTATAACATAAAACGGCATTATACTACATGTTACTGATGAAACATTAAAAGGTTAAGTGTTATTGTTGTTGTTATCATTATCATCATCATCATCATCATCATCATCATCATCTCTGTACGTCGGCCCTTTTTCAGCAGATGTACGAATAATGCGGTTAGCTCTTCAATTTGAACTCACTGATTTACTATGTGATGTCAAATGAAAGCTAGATGTAAGGACTTGACAAATGTTGAACTTCCAAATCTTTGCCAAAAAATAAATATCCGAAGCTTCGTTCTTTCGCTTCCTCTGTTGAAGCCATGTTCGCTACAACTTACGTTTGTGAAAAATTATTTTCAACAATGAAAATAGTAAAAACCAAATTTAGATCACGACTGACAGACTACGATCAACTACGACTGGCAGTAAGTGACATAATTCCTGTTTTTGAAACTCTGTCGCAGAGACATTCTGAAGACTGTTAATTTTAGGTTGTGATATTGTTCATATATTATTCATTTCTTTCTTCGTTACACGTAATAGACATTAGTTTGTAGCCTTGTACTGTATAAAATTATATTTAAGTGCTTGACGTAAGGAAAATGAAAATCCGTTAATAAGTCAGACAGTTGCTTCACTTCCCCTTCGGGTGTCCGCCTCCCTCCATAGGTGCTATGCACGTTGCAGGTTACACAGTGGCTCGGCGCACGATTACATTTTCGCCACCGCTGACGTAATAAATAATTACGCATATCCACGGATATGGGAGCGCATGCGCAGTCTACATTACTTGCCCTCGTAATAGTAGGAGAAGCATACATGGATATCTAGCACGTACCCGGAACGGAACAGTGTTAGCCTAATCATTGATTAATAATATGTATTTAGGTACTTTTATTTCACTTATTGCCGTGCTAACCAGCAGAATGTAACCAGTAATATGACCTTCGGCCTGTCACGCAAGCTGTGCGAGTTCGAGCCCCTGTCGGAAGGAACGGGATTTTTCGTTGAAAAATGCATAATATTTATGGCGGACAAGGCCGCAGTTGAGGTTTTCCTCAGGGTTCTTCCGTTTCCCCACGTTAGGCACTAACATAATTTTCTCGGATCTCCATTCCATTATCATTCTTCGATCGCCGCACAGAGAAGGGCTGGTCTAGGGATGAACGGGGTTGACTGTCCGAAACCTCGATACTCAGCGAATCTTAATATACTATAGTCCAGCCGTGGCGAAAATGTGACTTATGAGCACATTGTGGCTCGCAATGACAGCTGTGCATTTCTCTTGCTGCCTACCTCCCCCAACCTCCACCCTCTCACTCACTGGAGTCAAACTTTGTTCCATTTGTATTTGTCTCTGACCTGCGAGTGGCGTCGTCGCAATGTCTCTCTCGAAACCATGTACCTCTACAAAAATTAAACTTTCAAGTAGGATGGGAGGACGCATTTTTTCCTGCCAATATGATGAGAATATTAAATTAATGATTTCTTGACAAGTATTACGAGGAAAACGGTTGTATAACATAAAACGGCATTATACATGTCATTTATGAAACATTAAAAGGTTGTGTTGTTATTATTATTATTATTATTATTATTATTATTATTATTATTATTATTTGTATTATCATCATCATCATCATCATCTCTGTACGTCGATCTTTTTTCAGCATATGTACGAATAACGAGGTTAGACCTTCAATTTAAACTCACAGATTTACAATGTGATGTTAAATGAAAGCTAGATGTAATGACTTGACAAATGCTGAACTTTTCAAATCTTTGCCAAAAAATAAATATCCAAAGCTTCGTACTTTCGCTTGCTCTGTTGAAGCCATGTTCGCTTCAACTTACGTTTGTGAAAAATTATTTTCAACAATGAAAATAGTAAAAACCAAATTTAGATCACGACTGACAAACACCTTCGTGATCAACTACGACTGGCAGTAAGTGACATAATTCCTGATTTTGAAACTCTGTCGCAGAGACATTCCGAAGATAGTTAATTTTAGGTTGTGATAATGTAGTCTATGTTTTCTTATTCATTTCTTTCTTCATTACAAGTACTAAACATTAGTTTGTAACCTTGTACTGTATAAAATTATATTTAAGTGCTTGTCGTAAGGAAAATGAAAATCCGTTATTAAGTTGCTTCACTTCCCCTTCGGGTGTCCGCCTCCCTGCATAGGTGCTATGCACGTTGCAGATTACACAGTGGCTCGGCGCACGATTACAATTTCGCCACGGCTGCGTGTAGTCAGTTGGTGCTGGTTGGATTGCGTCTAGGTGGGATCAGCGTAATAGTACTGTCAGACGGATTTAACGCTAGGGTTCGCCTTCCACCTTCAGGATAACATAACCAATAATATCGTGTATGTGTGCTTATATGTTTTATATAGAGTGAACCGTATGTAATGTCACTAATTTCAGGGGATTATTTCAAACAAAATGGTTTAATACAACTTTGTTCGTTTTTGCTTCCTTTCCGAGATAAAAATTGTTTTATATGAAACATTTCATAGTTTTTTTGGGAAAACCATTGATTTAATCCCCACAAGCTCAGTCATTTGAACAGAGCAGTGTATTGTGATAATAAACGATTGAAAGAATTTTAGTTTTGTCTTTTAAATGTGCAGAAATTGACCTGAACAAATGTAACTTTCCATTCTGAAAAGGAATTTAAAAATTTTACATTTGTTCGGATCAAATTTCTGCTTATTTAAAAGACAAAGCCAAAATTATTTCAATCGTTTATAATCATAATACACTGCTCTCTTAAATTGGCGGGGCATGTTGGAAATTAAATCAATGGCTTTCCCGAAACACGCTATGAAATTTTTCATATAAAACTAGTTTTATCTCAGAAAGAAAGCAAAAACGAGCAAAATTGTATTAAAGTTTTTTTGTTTAAAATATCTCAAAGAATAACTTCCTAAAATTAATGATAATACTTTCGATTCACACCTTACTTACTATATGTATATATGTGTGTAAGTGTATACAGTATTATTGTAAATAATATTAGACATAAGATATCTCATAAAAATCTTAGGGTGCTATTCATAGACATTTCGCTAGTCCGCGCTACGAGCGTGCTAAACTAGCCCCGGCTATCGACCGATTACTTGTACAGGATTCATATCATATATCATATCATATCATATATCATATCATATCATATCATATATCATATCATATCATATCATATCATATCATATCATATATCATATCATATCATATCATATCATATCATATCATATCATATCATATCATATCATATCATATCGTTAACACTGGTTTATGAATACGAAAAACGTTAGTTCGCTGATCATCCACCGGAAGCCCGCGCTAAGAATGTCTATGAATATGGCCCTTAGAGACGATATATCAATGGCTAAGAAGTGACATCGTATCTACAAAAATGGTCATTTAGTTTAACAACACTATTATTTTTTTAGATTAATTACATCAAGATCAACATCATTATTATTATTATTATTATTATTATTATTATTATTATTATTATTATTATTATTATTATTATTATGTTCACAAAATTGGACAGCTGACTAATGCAGGGTGGGTTAAAAGTCGCTTTCCCCGAACACTTCCTTACATTTAATTACATTCAAGTTACAATAAAACAAAACAACAACAATAACAATACATGACATCGGAAAAACAGTTGACGCACGAACATGGTTGCCAACCCACCACTTATTTCACCAGCTATTCGTTTATTCAAGTTATGACATCTGTATATGTGCACAAGTATGAAACCTAAGAACGAATATTGGGGAAAGCGACTTTTGACCCACCTTGTATTTTGTCCTCGAGTAGATCATCTTGCAAATTAGAACATTTTTTTGAGATAAATTAATTTTTAACACAGTTATTTGGTTTACCCGCAAATTTACAGATACGAGGTATCAATCACTTCTTAGCTTTCGATATTCTTTAATATTATAATGCCATTAGGAAAGTTCAGGATAACAGATAGGGTTTGGAATTGAACGGGTTACATCAGCTGCTTGTCTAGGCGGATGACGTGAATATGTTGGGAGAAAATCGACAAACGATTAGGGAAAACGCGGAAATTCTACTTGAAGGAAGTAAAACGATAGGGTTGGAGATAAATCCCAAAAAGACTAAGTATATGATTATGTCTCGTGACGAGAATATTGTACGAAATGGAACTATAAAAATTTGGAGATTTATCCTTCGAAGAGGTGGAAAAATTCAAATATCTTGGAACAACAGTAACAAATATAAATGACACTCGGGAGGAAATTAAACGCAGAATAAATATGGGAAATGGCTGTTATTATTCGGTTGAGAAGCTTTTGTCATCTAGTCTGCTGTCAAAAAAGTCTGAAATTAGAATTTATAAAACAATTATATTACCGTTTGTTCTGTAGGGTTGTGAAATTTGGACTCTTACTTTGAGAGAGGAACAGAGATTAATGGTGTTTGAGAATAAGGTTATTAGGAAAATATTTGGGGCTAAGAGGGATGAAGTTACAGGAGATGGAGAAAGTTACACAACGCAGAACTTCACGCATTGTATTCTTCACCTGAGATAATTAGGAACATTAAATCCAGACGTTTGAGATGGGCAGGGCATGTAGCACGTATGGACGAATCCAGAAATGCATAGAGAGTGTTAGTTGGGAGGCCGGAGGGAAAAAGACCTTTGGCGAGGCCGAGACGTAGATGGGAGGATAATATTAAAATGAATTTGAGGGAGTTTGGATATGATGATGGAGACTGGATTGGTCTTGCACAGGATAGGGACCGATGGCGGGCTTATGTGAGGGCGGCAATGAACCTTCGGGATCCTTAAAAGCCATTTGTAAGTAAGTATATAATAAAATTGTTGGAGAGAGATGCACACTATGTAGACTTCATAGGAAAGTGTAGAGAAACATTAAATATGTATATGTAGGCTATAATAAAATTGTTGGAGTGAGATACTGTAAAACCAAGACCGTATAATACATAATAGGTAGCTTTCACTGCAAGGTGTGGGAAAACATTAAATACATAGTAGATAATTAGGTAATGAGTTGTGGCATAATATGAAATAATGCGGAGATTTCTTCGCAATATCATCATGAAATATTCAGTGCTCGTAGATATAATTACAGTATGTTCAATTATCGTTTAACACACATTAGTGTTGAATTATCTTAGTAATATGTAATGTAGCATTAATTACATGGCAAATAATCGTTACATTTAACTATGGCATATCATAACTCGAAGTCTTGTCAACTCCTATGTGTTGAAATTCTGATCGCTGTGAATTTTTAACGGCTCTTTGTCAACAGCTGTTGCCGCTCTCATAGCTCTGAGTGCAGTGACCTTTCTAAGAATTTTCTCTCGCACCTGTTGATTATCAAGAAGAATTCAACAACTTAATAGTAAATTATTTTATATTTTCTGATGCTTAAAAATTTGTCATTGATAAAATGTTGAATATTATACTTTCATGATATTGAGATAACTTTATATTTAATTTAAAGAGCAGTATTTCTTTGGGGTAATGTATAAAGTTGCAATATACGAAATTTTAACGATTATTAAATTATAGAATATTTAAGTTTAGCATCTGGTAACAAATGACGGCTGCCGAATATTAATCAGTGAGGAGGAAGTGTGACATCTTCACGTTCGATTCTCCTTGGTCCGTTCTTAATTAATATGACGTATGAGAGGAATAAGGCCGTGCCGTGACGAGCTCGCGGGTTGTGGGGGTATTGATTGCAGCGTCGCGACGTTGCCGAATCGCCGCCGCACGAGGCTGTTGACCCCGAGTCTGCTCGTAGTTGTGGAGACGCCGTTACGTCATTCAGTAGTACCGCGCCGCGATGCGATGACCCCGCTACGTCACTCATTCTGCTGCGCGAGGCGAGCGACGTCACTAGGGCTGCGGGGCGCAGTGGACGGACGGGCTCACACCTGCTAATTGATTTCTTCTTTAGTTGGCCTACACTTATCTTAGTCCGTATATATTATTTTCTCCTTGGGAGGGAGAGATCCGGATCTGTCAAAACATTATTATTATTATTATTATTATTATTATTATTATTATTATTGTTATCACTACATAATAATAATATAAATAATAATAATAATAATCAGGTACAGTGCATCAGTTATTCATAGATTTCAAAAAGGCGTATGACTCTACTTAAGAGAGAAGTTTTATATAATATTCTTATTGAATTTGGTATTCCCAAGAAACTAGTTCGATTAATTAAAATGTGTCTTAGTGAAACTTACAGCAGAGTCCGTAAATAGGCCAGTTTCTATCTGATGCTTTTCCAATTCAAAACTGCGGGCTAAAGCAGGGAGATGCACTATCACCTTTATTTTTTAACTTCGCTCTAGAATATGCCATTAGGAAAGTTCAGGATAACACAGAGGGTTTGGAATTGAACGGGTTACATCAGCTTCTTGTCTATGCAGATGACGTGAATATGTTAGGAAAAAATCCACAAACGATTAGGAAAAACGCGGAAATTCTACTTGAAGCAAGTAAAGAGATAGGGTTGGAAGTAAATCCCGAAAAGACTGAGTAGGCCTATATGATTATGTCTCGTGATCAGAATATTATACGAAATGGAACTATAAAAGTTGGAGATTTATCCTTCGAAGAGGTGGAAAAATTCAAATATCTTGGAGCAACAGTAACAAATGTAAATGACACTTGGGAGGAAATTAAAGGCAGAATAAATATGGGAAATGCCTGTTATTATTCGGTTGAGAAACTTTTGTCATGTAGTCTGCTGTCAAAAAATCTGAAAGTTAGAATTTATTAAACAGTTATATTACCGGTTGTTCTTTATGGTTGTGAAACTTGGACTCTGACTTTGAGAAAGGAACAGAGATTAAGGGTATTTGAGAATAAGGTTCTTAGGAAAATATTTGGGGCTAAGAGGGATGAAGTTACAGGAGAATGGAGAAAGTTACACAACGCAGAGCTGCACGCGTTCTATTCTTCACCTGACATAATTAGGAACATAAAATCCAGACGTTTGAGATGGGCAGGACATGTAGCACGTATGGGCGGTCTCCAGAAATGCATATAGAGTGTTAGTTGGGAGGCCAGAGGGAAAAAGACCTTTGGGGAGGCCGAGACGTAGGTGGGAAGATAATATTAAAATGGATTTGAGGGAGGTGGGATGTGATGGTAGAGACTGGATTAATCTTGCTCAGGATAGGGACCAATGGCGGGCTTATGTGAGGGCGGCAATGAACCTCCGGGTTCCTTAAAAGCAGGTAAGTAAGTAGTACATACATACATTTATTTATTTAAATCCACCACCAGCAGAAGCAGGCTTCCAATTACAGGTGCCTTACACAGATACATACACAAAATACATAATAAGAAAAAAAAAACAAAACAAAGAAACGAAAGAAACAAAATACATAACAGTAATAGGTGCTAGAATATAATATTGCAGTTAATATAGTACCAAACGTAAATATAATAATAATAATAATAATAATAATAATAATAATAATAATAATAATCTCTGTCATTGAATGAAAAACTTCACTATATACATTGTCAAATGTTACAATCTTACTGCAATACATTTCATAGATATACAAAATAAAAATTTAATTATAAAAAGAATGTAGATATTTATCAAATTACATAATATAAAGTTAAAAGTACTATATTTACTAGATAAAAGACAGTATCAAGTACTAATTGTCATATGTTTAATAACTAATTAAGAATACTACAAACAGAGGCTAATAATAAAATAATGATGCAAAATTATTTAAAAAACTAATGTGAAAACATTATAATACACTTCTTCATAATTTAAATATCTGAGGAAATACAATTCTTTTTAATATTGTATGACATTTTTCAACTGTTAAACTGAAATCTAATTGAGAATCACAGTTTAAAGACAGAGAGTTGTAAGTATTACACATAACAAACAATGGAGAGTTCTTGAAGAAAACAGTTCTAGGAATGGGAATAACAAAAGGTTGCCTATGACGTAATTCTGTTTTTTTTTTTAAATTAAACTGAAGGAATTTAAGAAAATCACAGGTATTCAATATGCCGTTAACAGTCTTATAGAGTAAAATTTGACTATTTATTAGTCGTCGAGATTTTAAGTTTTATAATTAAATTTAAAAAGTAACTACTTATATGAAATTTGCTTGTCATAAGACGACACATGATGTTTTTTAAAATATAAATAACGTAAAAATCTTTTCTGTATCCTTTCTATTTGCATCTGATGGGACTGGAACTGAGGTGACCATATTACAGACGCATACTCTAGCTTACTCCTAACTAGAGTTTTATATAGAGTATCAATAGTATTTATATTTTTTAATTCTTTTGTATTTCTGATTATAAATCCTAATTTTCTATATGCATCAATTACCACTTGATTTAAGTGCATTTTAAAACATAAGTTGTGTGTAAAATAAATTCCCAAATCCTTAAATGATTCTACTCTAGGTAACTTCACACCATTAATTTCATACGAATTTTGAGCAACTGTCTTATTTTTGGACTACGTCATAAAGCAACATTTATTAATTTTTATACAATTAAGTACGAGAAAACCCGTACCGGCACCGGGAATCGAACCCAGGACCTCTCAGCTGTGCGCGCTGAGTGCTCTCTAACCAACTGAGCTATGCCGGGACCCGATTCACGACGCCGGCCGAACTCCTCTCGTAGTATCGTGTTAGGCCTTACTGCCTGCACTTGAGACGATACAGGTCATATATGTACAGGAGCGCATATTACATGACTTTATGGCCATATTCAACAACAGTTTCTTTAAATTGTTAACATCATATACAGTATGTATCAAATATGAATGAGGTCTCGCCCACCTCATTATATTTTGCTCGACTAGTATGACTAGTCAGTTTGTTTGTTTTATACCATTAAGTACGAGAAAAATCCGTACCGGCACCGGGAATCGAACCCAGGACCTCTCATGTACATATATGACGTGTATCGTCTCAAGTGCAGGCAGTAAGGCCGTAACACGATACTACGAGAGGAGTTCGGCCGGCGTCGTGAATCGGGTCCCGGCATAGCTCAGTTGGTTAGAGAGCACTCAGCGCGCACAGCTGAGAGGTCCTGGGTTCGATTCCCGGTGCCGGTACGGGTTTTTCTCGTACTTAATGGTATAAAAACAAACTGACTAGTCATACTAGTCGAGCAAAATATAATGAGGTGGGCGAGACCTCATTCATATTTGATACAAACATTTATTAAGATTTAACAGAAGAAAATTATCGATACTCCATCTATATAGTCTGTCCAAATCATGCTGTAGATCAAAAACGTCTTGTTGTTTGTCAATGACTTTATACAATTTAACATCATCAGCATATAGTAAACATCTAGAGTGCAAAATCTGTTTAGGTAAGTCATTGATATAAAGTAAAAAGAACAAGGGACCAAGATTGGATCCTTGTGGTACACCTGAAGTTACTGTGAATGGTTTTGATTTTACTTGATTGAATGAAACATACTGCTGCCTGTTTGTAAGATATGATGTTATTAAGTGTAAGTATGAAAAAGATAATCCAAAACTTGAAAGTTTATTAATTAAAATTTTATGGTCAATTTTATCAAAGGCTTTGGAAAAGTCAAGGTATATCACGTCTAAATTTCTGCGATTATGTAATGTATTAAATGCCTTTTGTGTAAAATTAATTAGATTTTGTTGTGGTAGACCTGTGGGTGTAAAATCCATGCTGATTTATATCAATTGCACTATAAACATGTTGAAAAATTCGTGTATATAGAATCTGCTCAAATACCTTGGACGGGGCACAAACTATTGCAATGGGTCTATAATTTTCAATTTTACTATTATCACCAGATTTAAACACAGGGCAAACCTTTGTTAATTTTCCATATTTTCGGAAAAGTTTTTGTTTTTAAAATTGAATTATGCAACAAACATAAACAATACATAAGTACTTCGAAACAAGCTTTCAATACGAAAGGAGGTAAATCATCTGAGCCACAAGATTTTTTAGGCTTTAATTTTTTTATAGCAGTCAAATACATACATACATACATACATACATACATACATACATACATACATACATACATACATACATACATACATACATACATACATGTTCTGCCCATGGGCAGCAAACCCAGCATTCTCCAATCTTTCTTATTTTCTGTCTTCCTCTTAGTCTTCGCATATGATCCATATATCTTAATGTCATCTATTATCTGATATCTTCTTCTGCCTCTAACTCTTCTCCCATTCACCATTCCTTCACGTTATTATTATTATTATTATTATTATATTATTATTAATATTATTATTATTATTATTATTATTATTATTATTATTATTATTATTATTATTGTTATAGCCCGGATGTTTGGCAAAATGCCTTTTTTACTGGGTGGAAGTAAATCATTATTTGCATAGATACAAATGTGATTTGGAGTAAATCAAAGTGATAGAGCTAATTTTTATTTTGCCTGTTTTGCCTTTTTAAGTTGTTTCTTATTAATAAATGCCTGTTTTTTTGTCTTTCTAAAGCAATATTTCTTGTTTATTTTCAATTTTATAATTAATTGTAATGTAATGTGTATGAAATGCAAATATTTGAAACAATGACTAACTTCACCAACAATTTATTTCGGTGCTTAATCTGCTAATAATTGGGATTTAATACTATTCGTGTAATATCAACATTGATCGACAATCCACAGTTACAAATATAATATTGTCATGTCTTCACGATACCAACAATCAGCTTTATAATTTTAAATATTAAGCTCGTTCTCATAGAAGTTGTCACAGCATTTCCAATTGTTTGCTTTCATATTTTCAAATCTTACTGTTACAATTTTGTGCTTTGTAGGAGAAAAAAATTTGAGTGAGGAACAGTGTTGCCAATTCAGCAGTTTTCCCGCTAAATCTAGCTTTTTTGGATAACCATCTCGCGGGTAAAATTATATTATCCCGCTTAGCGGGAATACTAGCGGTTTTTAATCTTTAAAGTTACTGAAATGAAATTCATATTAGCATTATAAGCGGCTTTCATAATTACGTTTAATTCGTTCAGTGTGTGTTCTGTGAAATAATGGATGTGTTAATGTAGTGATAATTCCATATTAAAAATGTTACCGTTAAAACCCGAAATCCGTCAAAACCAGTTTCAGCTAATAAAAACTAGTTTAAGCAAATAAAGATAGAAAGTGAGTTTTCGTATGATCTATAATCAATGTCAGGTTAGGTTTGGTTTGTTTAGGTTTTTGTTTGGTAAAAGCCTAAAAAAAAAAAAAACCTATAAAAACCAAACCTAACCTGTCATTGATTCTAGATCTTACGAAAATTCGCTTTCTATCTATCTATATTTTAAAATTACTTTTTACTAGTTGAATCTGGTTTTGTCGGATTTTGGGGTTTAACGGCATAGTGCAATAAGAATTTAAATAGGTTGTGTCTGTGATAAAAATGTTCAAAATTGCTTTATAGCGCCAAATTGGAAATGAAAAAAGTATGCAATATTCGTTACATTGGCGGGTGGATGCTCTATCTTGGCCATTATTATTATTATTATTATTATTATTATTATTATTATTATTATTATTATTATTATTATTATTATTGAATAAGTATACATTAAAATCTAGAGATATTTGCTAGAAAATCGCGGGTTTTCGAAAGTCATCTAGTGGGATTATACGAGCAACTGTTGGCAACACTGGTGAGGAACAGTCAGTTATTGTCGGGTAACAGAAGATACAAGATCAGTTAGCTAGATTGCCTAAATTCAGTAAGCCATTGCAAAGTAAACTTCATGCTTACGTTAGTGAATTTGGTGCCCATGTGTTTTCAACCGATGGAACAGTTCGTCAGAATAAAAGCCGTCTTCTAGTTGTCTAATTGTGAATGCTAATACCACCGACTGTAGCTACAATTGTGCGCAAAATTTGGTCTGTGAAAATAGATGCTATCCAATTCCACGTGTACTTGTAGTAATTCCTTTCCCACTTGTTCCACTCATTATAAATCCATGGGTGTTGGGCTTGCCAATTGCACTGCACAGACAGGAAATTGAAGGTCTGTGACACACAATGGAGAAAGTTGTAGTTATCACCTTCGACACTCCTCTCCACGGACCCTTGCCCGGTCAGAGTATGCCCCTCAGAGAAATTAATATCCTTCCGAGCCAGCTTTCACCAGAAACATTAACACACGCGTTTTGTTACGTGGATAAGGGGGCCGATATGTAACACGTGGTGACTCTTCGTTGTCTCCTAGCATAGCCTAATAAATTGTAACTCATTCAGATGGATGAAGACCTTTCAACAAAAGGTATAGGAGCTCAGTTCTAGAAAATCGTATTACTATAGTCCCGTCGCTCTAATTTCCGGCAGCCAATTACATTGCAGGTCGGCTACATTTAAACGTGTGCGTCTTGCGATTCGCTGATGAAGACGTTATGAAGTTCCTAAAGCTCGATAAATACTTAATATAACCGCCCGCCATTTTGGCTCTTTCGTTGGCGTTCGCAGAAAGCACACGAGGACGTTATTTGCCGCTCAATTATTTGCTGAATTACAGTGCGTTTGATTTATTATCATAGGAGCTACGACATGATAATGTTTAACGGTGTGGCAAATAGATTCCTCGTATGGTAGCTGCGCAACGAAAGAACAAAAATGGCGAACGATACTACCTACCTAGACTTTATAGAGCATTTCCTAAGACGTAAGCAAAGAGGAGGGGTCACGCCGGGAATAACAGTGTCGCGACTTTACAACAATGACCGTTACAACTATTACTAGTACTACAACTATCACTATTACTACAATTATCAGTAGTACTGCAACTATCGTGAGCCAATGCAGCTCGCAATACACTCCGCACTGATAGGCTCTGCCCATTCGCTTGTCATTTGCGCCATCCAAATGGGTCGACTTTACAGATTTCAGAAACGGAGTATAGGATCATTGTTTAAAAATTTGTCGAAAAAGGGCAAAACTCACTTCCCGATTTATAAACCTTATAAATACAATATATTAGCTTATATTTTACTTTTAAAATATTAAGATACCAATGTACTTAACATTCACACCTTCTATTCGGAAGATCCGGGGCTCGATCCTAGGACACAGTTATCCTGGTGGTGTTTCCAGGCTGGGTTAAAAATAATTTGAAGGGCCACGACCTGAGTCCTTCCTAGTCCTCATTATCCCTTCATCATCACTTCTCATTTACCTTCATATCTCCCCGCAGTGGGCCTGCCACCTGTCCGACGAAAAGCCTCGACAAAGCTGTACCCGTTGAGTACGACGATAAATCACTGTAATATGGAAAATTCCGGAAAATATTAGGGCTAATATATGCAGATTATGTAATTACTGTATCTCTTTAAAATATAATTCATAATTGCAAAAGAAATAACAAAACTATGCTATTTAAGGTAGTCTACTGAGGAAGAACTAAGTAAATGAAGGCCACCAGCGTAACTCAGACGGTAGACTAGTTTACCTGCTTACCAGGGGCTGCACTCGAACTCATTCCAACTTGGACTGATTACTGGACTGGTTTTTCCGAGGTTTTCTCCTACTGTGAGGTGAATGTTAAGTGATCACATGGCATCTCGAAAAACATGGTCTCGCTATCACCAATTCCATCGACGCTGAATAACTTAGTAATTGATACAGCGTCGTTAAATGACCGAATAAAATGAATGAAAAATACTTCTTAAAATAACATCATGTATCTCATGAATCAGATAATGTAGAGTATATTAAAATATATAATTGAACAATATTATTATTATTCTCAATAACAAACAATAATCAACATAAAAATAATAATAATAATAATAATAATAATAATAATAATAATAATAATAATAATAATAATAATAATATAAATTCCTGTTATTATTTGGTTGAGTAGCTTTTGTCATCCAGTCTGCTCTCAACAATTTATAAAACAGTTAGACCTATATTACCAGTTGTTCTGAATGGTTGTGAAACTTGGACTCTCACTTTGAGCAACAGAGGTTAAGGGTGTTGGAGAATAAGGTGCTTAGGAAAATATATGAGGCTAAGAGAGGTGGAGTTACAGGAGAATGGAGAAAGTTAGACAACGCAGAACTGCACGCATTGTATTCTTCACCTGACATAATTAGGAACATTAAATCCAGACGTTTGAGATGGGCAGGACATATAGCACGTATGAGCGAATCCAGAAATGCATATAGAATGTTAGTTGGAAGATCGGAGGGAAAAATACCATTTGCGAGGCCGAGACGTAGATGGGAGGATAATATTAAAAGGGATTTGAAGAAGATGGTATATGATGGTAGAGACTTGATTAATCTTGCTCAGAATAGAGACTGATGGCGGGTTTATGTTAGGGCCGCAATGAACCTCCGGGTTCTCTAAAAGTCATATGTAGTAAGTAGGTATGATAGTATAATAATAATCGTAACGATAATCATCAGTATTCTTAACTTTAAAGTATCCCAAGGCACTTAATATATTCGAAAGTTTGGGGGATTATTAAACAAATGAAACCAGGTGAATGGAAACATAGCAACGACATTTCTCCTCTCTGGAAAATGAGAATCCTTGATTTGTAGAACAAGGGACACTTGAGAGTTTATTAACTTGTCGGAACACCGTGTAATAACTGGGCGAGTGATTCCAATTTGCTTGGATGACTAGAACTCTAAAATGTGCTGATAAATCAGACACTCGCTCCGTTTCAGCGTGACTTGGCCTATCAAGTGCAAGCCGGGAGTTAATTAAATAGAAACGAACCTCTTATCCACATTAATTTATGAATACTCAGCTAAGTGGCACATAAAGATCTTTTATATGGTAATACGTGAACGATAAGTAAATTAAAACAATACAGTTTGTGATGTTTTCAATTCTGACCTTATCGAAAGTTCGATTCGATTGCTGTGTCTCGAAATGGCGGCTTGTTTTCGCATAGGCTGCAGTTGCTCTCCAATAAACGAAACATGACCTGAATTTCGTTTTCCTCTGCCTAATGTTTATGACTAGGTTTCCTGTACTCAGAAATTCGATTCTGCTGGTACGAGAGTGCAAATATTTATCTAATACACTGATTATGATGATAATGTAAAGGAAATGTATCCATAGCGAAATTCATCGAGTATCCATAGCGAAATTCTTAATGGTAGTAATGATTTGATGCAATGAATAATAATAATAATACTAATAATAATAATAATAATAATAATAATAATAATAATAATAATAATAATAATAATAATATGGAATCATGTTTGGTGAGAAGTGGTGAAGGGCTATAGATTATTTACCCTGTTCTGCAGTACTTCTTGTTAACAATTGTATTGGAGACTCGGCTAATTCTGCAATATTAAGAAGTAAATCTATCATATTTTTATCAAATGTTTATTGAAAAATATTATCAAGGTATGTAGACATGGACGAAACCTTTCATTACCAAATGAGATAAATATACCTATTTAAATGCAAATATATTTAGTTGTACATACATTACAGTTGAAAAAGAACAACTCGGGTAATTCCGCAACAGTGCGGAAAATTGCGTAATAGGACTTGGCTAATTCTGCAGTCATAAATAATTATGAAATACACTATCAAAGTAATATAAAAGGAACAATTTATATGTAACAATGCTCACTTTCTTCACAGCTGTGTAGTAAAACACGAAAAACAGCCAACTTTCGAAGTTTCACTGTATTGCCGACAGAGGTGTCGACCAATATCGTTGATTTTTTTTTTTCTATAGTACTGCAGAAGACATGCCTCCTGTTGACAGCCTCTCAAAACTTACGTTCATGCTATTGTAAAGCCGCAGTAATATCATATATGTACTACTGCGGAATTACCCGTACTGCGGAATTAGCCGAGTTTCCCCTTTGTATTTATTTACACTACAAGTGGACAAGCACCCGGTGGCAGTGGTACAAAAATATAAACAATACACAATAAAATGATAAACAATACACAATACAATTATACAATACACAATACAATTATACACAATAATTGCAATTAATAATACATAAAATAACCTAATTAATAAGTGAACCTAATTTTACAATACAACCTACGGTACGGATAATAATCTTTCACTTTACTCTAATTTCACTCACTGCACTGGCACTATAACACATTTCACTGACACTATAGAACACATTTCATTGACACTATAAATTATCATTGATCGAAACTATTCACTACACTGTAAAACCATAACTTCACTGATTCACCACGCTTCACTGATACAACAGTTCAAATAAGCCAAATAATTACATTCTTATTCATACTTATAAACAGAACTACGGTACTTTAAACTAAACTTACAATTAAAATCAAGGGAGTAACTCGTCAAGCTAAATAATAAAGATAAAAATGTAATAAAATATTGCAGTGTAGCCCTATTCGCTTTTTCCGGTTTCCAAAATTTTTCATTCAGAGGCCGCATATTTCTTGTTTTTCTCTTTCATTTTTTTCTATCAATCTATTGTTTTTCATCTATGAGCCTTGTTGTCAGCATCTCGGAGCACAATACCACATCACACATTGGACAGTTTTTGGGCTCATGTTCGGTGCCCGTGGTACGATCCCACGAGAAACTTTAAATTAACTTAAACAGTTTAAAATTTCTGATGCAACAACTGATGCCATAGGACCTCATGTGTTAAAATCATCCTTAGCTATAATTAGTAACCATTTGTAGCCAAGGAACTTTTATTGTAAATTATTTCCTATGTTTTCTTATCATTTATCTTAATGTTTTTTCTTTCAAATTGTCACATAATTGAATTGTTTTTAATCATTGTTGATTGTGATTTGATTAGTAGGCCGATCTATGGAACCCTTATTTAGGGCGGCTTTTTTTTAAACACGATTCTATATTTATCTCATCCATTAAATGTATTTTTATTATTGTTATTATGTTAGGTATATTTATTAATATCGTATTCATGAATATCCTTATAAAATCTTCGAAACGAAATATTTTCACAGCCATCCAATTTTTAAGAAATTTTAGCTTCTGTTTAATTTTTTATAATAAAAAATGCTATGTCATTATTAGCCTACATTTACACCACAATCATTTATGTATATTTAGTCAACAGTTATTTGTATATGATCGATAAGACACTTTACTTTACATAACAGAAGAATACATTGAAAAACAATCAAATATATCGAAATCTATTTAATTAAACAGAAGAATGTAACATAGAACTCACCAAGGATAATGAATGAAACTGCCATGACGAATATATTGAAGGAGGGGTAGGAGGATTATGCCTTACGTCGATGTAGATTTTGTTACTCTGACTTTGAAAAATTAGAGAAGGGAAAACGATTATGGATAAAAAAACTCAAAACTAAATACAGTATGCAATTTTTTAAATTGAAGTGGGAAGGATTTCCCACCTGTAACCCTCCCCCCTTACATAAGCTCCTGATGAGTATAATAAGGACGGTCGTCGGCTACTCGTTCTAGACTTTCAAGACTAAAGCTGGTTCACAATAAACCGGGAACGGAAACGAGAACGAGAACGGAAATAATGTTAAAATGTATTTAAATGTGAGCATTCACATCTCACATTTAAATACATTTATTTTAACATTTCCGTTCTCGTTCTCGTTGTCGTTTCCGTTTTCGGTTTATTGTGAACCAGCCTTAACTTCATTATTTTTTTATACTCAACGGGAAATTCTCGACTCGAAAATCAGCGGTAGATCTGTAAATGATTTTTGAAGCAATATAAACGACAATAATTTGCTTTGCATTAAAGTAATCGTATATAGTACTTTTCGAGCTGATAACCTGAATTCCTAAGTGTCCATTTGATTAGGAATATTGAGGACACTCTTCTGTATTAATTCTAATATGCTGACGCTTATGACATATCACCAGTGCAATGTGCACAATTAAGGATATTTCGTGTTGCAGCCAATGCAAGATATAGGCCTACATTTCCTTTGATAAGGGAATGCTCAAGGTCACATTGTCTGGACTAACAACTGCAGTTTACAAGAGATTGCACTATCTATCTTCGCTCTCTCTGTCTCTTTCTCATGATAGAATATACATGCTATTTTTTTATGAATAGGCCTATGTTGTTTATTGAAATTAATTGAATGATCTCCTTATTTGCTTTTCTTTGACACCAGAATACGTTGCACATAATACCGAACGAAAATTCGTTCATTGTCTGTAGTTTCTTCTTTAAAAACTGTTGGTTCATACATGGTTATTGAGAAGCCTAGTATCAAAGACGGACAAGAGCCATTTTTATTATTTGTTAGTAGAGACAACATATTTTTGTTTCATTATGCTAACTTCTAGTATAAGGCATGGAAATTTTTGTGTGTACCTTTGTTAACAAAATAATTCAAGTCTCCACTTAAAAACATTAGTTTAAAGCACTTTATGCTCGACCATGCCGAAATGTAGTAATTATACACCTGGAAGCAGTCCTTTAATGCATGTCATTAAAGTACACCTATTCATTAAAGTTCAGGTTTTCGATTATTCTCGGATATGCAATCGAAAGACAACGAGGGAAACGTCACGGAGGCTGGAAATCCAATATTGTCGCAGAAGGTTATGTTCTGTTACTGTAATAATTAGCGTTAATTGTAAATAATATTCAAATAAATTCAATTTGTCATCTCGTTTTTTCAATTCTAAATCAATTTCCAGGTTATATCAAAATTAGTTCATGTTATTCTCTAGATTACATCAAGGTCAACGACATTATTGTTCCTCGGAAAAAATCAATACTTTCGCGTCTGCGCACATCTCACAATTTACGAGCTATGCACAAGGTCACTTCCGATCTTCAGTCAGATACGAATAAAATGAATACTTTTGAATAATTTCAAATTAGAAATGTGGTCGAGCATAAAAAGTCGTATGAAACTTGCCTATATTGGTAATTAAGACGCTCGCATGAAAATTATGATACTCGCTTGCGCTCGTTTCATAAACAAACATACTCGCGTCTTAATTACTATCATTATAGGCTCGTTGCATAATGTAGACCCTACTATTAAAACATACCTAAAAATAACATTGTCACTTTTGAAACTAAGATTGAATTTTCTCCGTTTTTGAAGCTCATAACTCAGAATCAGGATTATCTTATGGATGTTATAATTTTATTATAAAATTAATATTTAACTGGAATACTTGCTTACTTACAAATGGCTTTTAAGGAATCCGAAGGTTCATTGCCGCCCGCCATCGGTCCCTATCCTGTGCAATATTAGTCCACTCTCTATCATCATATCCCACCTCCCTCAAATACTTTTTAATATTATCCTCCCATCTACATCTCGGCATCCCCAAAGGTCTATTTCCTCCGGTCTCCCAACTAACACTCTATATGCAGTTCTGAATTCGTCCATACGTGCCACATGTCCTGCCCATCTCAAACGTCTGGATTTAATGTTGCTAATTATGTCAGGTGAAGAATACTGAAATACTTAGAAAATTAAATTTAGAATGATATTTCTGTTCAATTCCTTACCTCTTATTTACTGCAATACTGCACAGATAACGTGCAGTTCATTTAAAGGGCCTCAAAACAATCATTCGTTATGAGTGTCTACATTTTTGTCAGAACTCTGTTATTACAGTACTATACCACTGAAGGCAGAGTTTTCCTTCCACTCACTTCCGAAGAGTTTACTTAATAACTTCTGAACGTCCGCAAGTTTCTTTGGGTTAATTTGACCTTTATTTTAGTTGGTGAAGGATTAATTTCCAATCGTTTTTCTTTAGCATCTTTCCATTGCTCAGGATTAAATTTACGTTTTCTAGTCAGTTAAGGTGTATTCTTCAACGTATTACGCTCCGTATTGAACTCAAGCTGTACAAAAATCCTTATATTATAACAAAATTTCGATATGAAAGGGAACGTAATCATTAAAACATAGAAACTCGTCAAAATATAAATATTAACTGATCGCCATGACAATTTTAAGCCATTTTTCAGCAAGCTTATTGACGGAAATGATCATAATATACGCATTTGAAACAAACTATGCATGAAGGAGTCAGACTATGAAAATAACATCATATTTTGTGCGAGATCGTGCGTATTTGCTTGTTTTCCGCGCAGAACCAATACGCGGTAAGTGTGAAATACCACATTCAGTATTCCCAACGTAACACACATAACAATTTCCCTCTTCTTACCGCTTAAGCGCGACATTCATTTTACTGCTTTAGGCTTTTAACATATTTTTAGAGACGTTTAACATAGTAATAATTATAAATTGGAAACTTACCACTGCAATTTTACCTAAATTGCAATGTTAATTATTGTTTTTAAATATTTGCAAAAATTAAGTAAAGTCTACTACTCCATGAAACTTATTGCATTCCTGATACAAGTAACATTAAGGAAGCCGTGAAAAAAATCAACGAGATTCCAGATGCCGATGTTATTACTGCAATATGTTATATAAATAATATTGTTAAAATATTAAAATGAAAAATAAATCATTACATAACCTTACCGTTTGTTTTAAGTTCGCATTTATAGACTGGGGGAAAAAAAAGACAGACGTATATCACGGCTGCTGGAGTATAGTAAACACAGAAAACATTTTACAGCAACAATGTTGAAGAAAGATATTTTGGTGTTACGAAGTTGGCGTCATTAAACAGAAACCAAGATGGAGATTTCATTGCAACTAATTAGACATTCGTCTTTCAGGTATGTAATAAACGATCTTCGCACAAAATAATGTACGATACAGGAGCGGTATGTTTGTTTTCATGTTCTCGGAAATTAAAAAAGCTCAACTACGTTTCGCTTTTTCAATATTTTCCTCGACCATGAAAACGTCAACATACCGCTCTTGTAACGTATATTACTATTAAGCTTCACAAAAGCATGTAAATATCAGTTCCTGAAATAAACTGGCCACAGATTTGGAAAGAGCGCAAAAAATACTGTAACAACCGATTCTTAAACCTTAAATTCACAAAGTACGCTATAGGATACAACAGGTTAATATGCTATAATTTTGCAGTCTCCAGATCATTTCAGCAAGATCTCTTAGTAGGATAAAATGATTTTACGCTCTACATTTCAAGTTCTACATGCAGCAGCTATACGAAAATGCTATTGTTCGAAAGCTTAGCAAACCTGACATTTTTTTAACTTTTGCCTACAAACCACAATGACCTGAAATAGCTACTGCTATCGTCCTGACATTGATACTTGCGTTTTCGCGTTGAAACTCAAAAGCTGAAGTTGGCCTAAAAAAAATCCATTCAGAGGGAGTATGTTTCACTATTATGAAAGCAAATAACTATCAAAAAGACAAGTATTCTTCATTGAAAATAAATCTGAAAAATTTTTATTTGAACGTCTAACGAACTTAGTTTGCAGCAGCATTTGCTGCACAAGCCACTAGTATGCTATAATTTTAATAGAACAATAGAAAAAAGTTGGTAGAAAAATTAAATTCAACCAAAATTTCACAATATTGTACAACATATGGAATATGGCCATTGCGGTAGTTGTTTTCTTTACGGTCCGACACGGTTTAATAAACTAGTGTGAGAAATGAAGTTTTGCCAGTTTAAGTGTTAACTAAACACGACGAAAGTTGTATAATGTTCGTCTTTGATGCTAGGCTCCTCACTTGTACACATAGCAACACAAAATTGTCCTCACGACGTAGAAAATAAGTAAATGTAATCTGAGAATCTTTATGTAGCACCATATGACTGTATTGATAACGTCTATAAACGCCTGTCACTTAGGCAACTCTTTTTACACATCTTCCAACTTTGTTGTATACTCAAGAGATAGTTTGCGTAAAACATCTATATATATAATTTGAACTGGTAATGGAAATTACGGGAAAACGACTGAACGGATTTTAATGAGTGACCCCTCATTTTCATGCCTGGCATCCAAAGTTTTTCGGAAAAGTAGTAGTTTTCAGTGAAATGTCAATTTTCCTACATAATTTTCCTATTTTCCAAAATCCATCTGTTGTCAGTTTTGAGAACTAATTTTACTGAATCACGGTCGACTAGATTGAATTTCAGAACAAAACACACACTACAATAAACAATAGGCTATTACACGAAGGCCATGACCTGCAGGATTGCCGACATATTTAGAGCTCAATTCAATTTGTTATTAAAAACTGATTCTGCAGTGTATAATTTTCTGAGTACAGCTGTGTATTGGATATTCAAATCTACGAAACTTGAGGTGGTTTGATGATATTATTACCATTAGAAATTAAATATTATTATAGTTAATATCATGATGCATCTATTTTTCATTAATTGTACATAATATTGATGCTATATTGATGACATGAAAGTGAAACGTTTTGAGGTTATGTAAGTAAATGTAGAGAATATCTTAATTTAGATCTTCATTTCTATAATTTACTGAGTGACTGCTATATATAACTACAAAACTTCAGTAAGATAATAATATTGTTATTAAAATCAAATGTCATTGTCTCAGTATTGGCTCGTGAGAGCGCAAAAATTGCAGTTCCTAAGGAAAGATAAAAAAAAGTATTACTTACTGATAAAATAAGAGGCCTAGAAAATTTTGTAGTCTCCAGATCATTTCAGCAAGAACTCTTAGTAGGATAAAATGATTTTACGCTCTACATTTCAAGTTCTACATGCAGCAGCTATACGAAAATGCTATTGTTCGAAAGCTTAGCAAACCTGACATTTTTTAACTTTTGTCTACAATCCACAATGACCTGACATAGCTACTGCTATCGTCCTGACATTGATACTTGGGTTTTCGCGTTGAAACTCAAAACCTGAAGTTGGATAGGTTCAAGAAAAAGTATTTGGCCAAAAAAATTCATTCAGAGGGAGTATGTTTCATTATTATGGAAGCAAATAACTATCAAAAAGACAAGTATTCTTCGTTGAAAATAAATCTGAAAAATTTTTATTTGAACGTCTAACGAACTTAGTCTGCGGTAGCATTTGCTGCATAAGCCACTAGTAATAATTTATTTGTTAATGTACTAACTGTTGTACACTCGTAGATGGATCGATATACTGAGTCTCTCTTTCTTGGGTAATTGAAATGCAGTTTTGCAAATAAATAACTTGACCAAATTGCTTTTATTGACGGGCAGCTCATGGCAAATGCAGAAAAATTTACCGACTTTGTCGTGAGAGATTTCCTAACAGATTATCACACAGCGTACACCAGGCATGTCAATTGATGCCCATAGGAGCAAGCGAGCGTTTTAAAGCCCAGGAGAGCCTGAGCGCTTTACAGTGGAAAGGAAAGAGACAGAGGAAAGAGGTGGTATATGCCGCTTGGTCGACCTATATTCAGGGATGGCCAGCACTGATTCAATAGATAAAGGGAAGAGAACTTATTAAAACTGTATCCATGTTAATTTTTAGATTTGCCTGAGAAGTATAAGTGCATTATAAGAATGTAAGTTTTAATTTTAATGCTCATTTTTCATAAGTTTGATTTTTTTATTCAAAATAAATATTTTCTCAACTTTTCGTATAGAAAAGTGAAATTTTCAGGTATAGGCCTATTTATTTATTAGCCTTACAGAATGTTTTCGTAAATCTGATATACCGTATATACGTATTACTGAAGATAGTGTATTGAAAATTTTGAAAATATTCGCATGGAAATTGTTTGTAAGGAAATGAATTAACAAAGCAACTACTGTTATCATAAGCAAAAGATATGTGCCCACGTGTTGTAAAAATATCAGCTCTATAGCTTCAGCAGATTTCGAGAAAATATTTTAATATTCTGATGATAGGAAGTTGCTCACAAATATCAGCTTAAAAGAATAATGCGATAAGAGTTTTGTTATGTAATATTAGTTACACTTAAAACAGATACAGTATCTGGGTAACTTTGCTTTGTACTGTAATATTGTTTTGATTGGTTTATTGATTACTTTTGTAAGGCTAAAGATACCATCAATATAAATTCCAACTTATCATGTCATACTCAATCTCTTACTTTGGAATATCACTTTCTTTATGAATGATGTGTTTCATCCACTTAATACAGTATAATATTATACTGCTATGGAATTTAAGTGAATTTTCCTTCTTAACTCTCTATTATGTTATTAAGATTTAAAACACAAGTGCAATATTAAGAAATCAGTGTTGGTACTTTTGTTTTACAGACAATATAGATAATATTAAACAGAAAGAAGCCATATAAAAATAGCGACATAAAATTTCACGTTCCGTTTGAAGTTTGTGCACCACTGTTTTCTTAATCCAACAGGTTGCTTATTCATATACACAACCCTTCCTCTTTCCATACTTAACGCTTGCTGCCCGCGCACGACGTCAAGGTCAGAAAAATGCGCTTGCTTTGACATCACTGGCGTACACTGTCATTGCTAAGATTCATCAGCGTATGAGGGAAATGCAATTACTAGGGCTACGGTTCAGTCCGAACGCAAGAATCTTGAGCTTGGAGGAACAGTACTAAATCTTGTAGCTGAAGAACCGGTCATTAGCACTAGAGCTATAATTCTTATAATGGGAGCAGCTCACAGCACTGTCTGGAGGGTATTACATGAGCTGGAAATTCGTCCACCAAGAGCTAAGACATTCAATTCCCTTATGCTATGTCTATTTGTCTTCAGTACTTCAAGAACGGATTTACGTTTCGTACGATAACTACTCTCTTTCCAGCTAAAGATTGAAGTAAATGTAAATAAATGCACATGGCATAATGGTTCCTGATTGGCTATTGGACGCACAACGCCTCCAAACTCATGCTTGTCATCTTCTTCCTCATATTAAAATAGTTCCTTCTAAAATAATAAAATGTATAATATGCATGGAATACGAGTGAATTAAACATGCTTATAAGGACACTTTCTTACGATTTAAACAACATGTTTATGTTAGTAGTTTCAGACATTGCGTGTTAAATCATTGTAACGTGTATTATGGCAACGCGCATGCGTAATAGGCATTAAATCCCTCCCAAGTTGACTTGCAGCTTCACAGAGCACATCAGCACAGCTGGTATAACACAGTGCGAGATTCAGTGTTGTCAACCTCAAATAAATTTCTGTAGAATTAAAGAAATTCTCCACTCTTCAAAGAATAACATTTAATCACAAATCTACAGAAAATGAAAATCTACTATTCCCAGTTGAGAAATAATAAATATTAACCCTCTGTGAGCATTTTACGGGTTAGTTCAATGATTGTGTTGAAATGTCTGCAACATACGAGGCGTGTTCTTAAAGTAAGTTCCAAAAGGGTGTAGAAAGTAAACGGGAAAATATTTACAAACCATTTTTGTAGCATTGTATTCCCCCACACTTCAATTACTTCTCACCATAATCTCCACCATTATTGAGGCATTTATCGAGTCGTGGCACAAGTCTTTCTATCCCCTCATTGTAGAATTCACGCGCCTCCGAACCACTCCGCAACATTTGTGGAAAATTCAAGGAAAGCGAAGAAATTGTGAACCTCCTGTCCTCATGAATTTTTTCATCGACAGCACGCACCAAATCGTCATTGATCAAAGATGGCCGACCGGTATGCTGCTCGTCATGCACAGAGATGCGGCCCTCGTTGAACTTTCTAACCCATCTCCTGACCATTCCATCACTAATGGCATCATCACCATACACCTCACAAAGTTGATGATGAATGTCAGCTGGTTTGATGTTTCTCGCATTCAAAAACGGATAACAGACCGCATCTCACAGTCGGCGGGTTGCTCGATCACTTTAAACATTTCAACTGATCACAACTAACCACACACACGGACTGAAGCTCTGAAACTGCATGCACAGCTTGCCTGAGGACTGAAGAAGAAAACACGTATGCGCAAAATAACGATTGCAGCGATGCGACAGCTATAATTTAAAATGGAACTTACTTTAAGAACACACCTCGTATCAGACGGTGGCTGCCCTGCGTGCTCACTTGCTGAAAATAATGCGCCCTGGTGGCTGCTTTGCTAGCTAGCTTGCGATTGCGGAGTAATACATTTCGGTTTTGTTTACGTCTACTTCAATCTTTAGTTGGAAATAGTTTATTAAAATTAGATTTAAATATACATAGAGTCTCCTCCGTCGAGGTTTAGGCCTTATGGCTTGTTCCTGATGACGAGAGATTAGAATATCTATCTTGAAATGGATTTTAACTCGTGTTGGAAATTGAATAGTGAATTGTAGAAATCCCACAAGTCTTAATTTTTGTCAAATTCATATGCCTTTCAAGTGGTGCAGAAATGCCACACCTCCACTGCTCAGTGTAGCCTACATTTCACAGCGTGATTTCCAGGAAATTCCAAGAACACCACAAACTCAGGGCATGTATAATTTTTATAAACTTACTGGCTTTTAAGGAACCCGCAGGTTCATTGCCGCCCTCACATAAGCCCGCCATTGGTCCCTATCCTGAGCAAGATTAATCCAGTCTCTATCATCATATCCCACCTCCCTCAAATCCAGTTTAATATTGTCTTCCCATCTACGTCTCGGCCTCCCCAAAGGTCTTTTTCCCTCCGGCCTTCCAACTAAAGGTACGGTCACACGTCGCTACTTTTGCAGCGCTACTTTTGTACTGCAGCTGCAAAAGTTGCGTGTCGTGTTCACACGTAAACCAAAAGTAGCGCGCTGCACGCTACTTTTCGTGCTGCGCAACCCGAGTGCTGCAAAAGTTGCAACTGGAGGTTGCGAGTCTGTTCACACGCAAGGCGCTACTTTTGCAGCCGCAGTCATGCTGCAGGTTTCCATCTCCGTGTTGACTTCTCAATATACATTTTGTGGTTATGTTCGCATTATTAAGAAACTCATGCGAAAGCTTCCTTATCTATTATTTGCTTTTCTGTCGTATCTAGTATTCAGAAATTGACATTATTTTTACTATAAAGCTTTTAAAAACACCTGTATACTTAAATGATAACCAACAGTATATTCACGTAATCAATGTTGGCAACCCTCCTGTTTGGAACTACGCTACGGAAAATTTAAAAAATGAATTATATCGTCACCAATTATGCTCAGACTGTGTTGTGTATTTAATAACTGTTACAAATAATTTATTTTCATCACATTTGACATTAAAATATATCCAAGCAATAAAAGTATCATTAGCACATTTGGGTGGTAACACTGGTTGCAACCGCAGCAAAAGTTTAACAAAACCGATATCAAAAATGCTGCGGCTGCAACCCTGAGAACCCTGTTCACACGTCGCTACTTTTAAGCTGCGCGCAGCATGGAAAAGTAGCGGGCAGCAGGTTCGGCAGCCGCTACTTTTCGGGTTGCACCGTTGTTCACACGTCGCAGTACAAGAGTTGCGCAGTTTTTTGTACTGCAGCGCTGCAAAAGTAGCGACATGTGATCGTACCTTAACACTAAATATGCATTTCTGGATTCGCCCATACGTGCTACATGCCCTGCCCATCTCAAACATATGGATTTAATGTTCCTAATTATGTCAGGTGAAGAATACAATCTGTGGAGTTCTGTGTTGTGTAACTTTCTCCATTCTTAATTTTTATAAAATGGAACAAAATGTGAGTTTGCTTTCCTTTGTTTCTTCTTAGGCTTAAATGAATTATGGTATTATAAGTTGCTTATAAGGTAAAAAAAAAATAATTGAAGGACTCCTGCAAAAACGAGGTAACTTCACTTTTACAAAGTTGTGGAAAACTACAAAATACATTGTAAAAAAATTCAGGTTTTAATTGAGCTTCTTTCCTTTTCCAGACATGTCCTAGGTACCTAGGAGTTTCATTTTATCACTCAATCATTTATTATAATCTGCAATTTAAAGGCGTAAAACATAAACAAACGAGCCGTTCAGAGCAAAAGTGATGTAAGTCAAATTTGAGAAATGAGGTTTAAAGTAAAAATGCTGTAAAATACAGCGCAAAATAGTAATTAATATGTTCTTCCTACTATCCACTGACTACTAATAGTTTAACGATCTTACTAATAAAAACTCTATATACAGACGTTTAACTGTCCTATACTTATACAATGGGTAGCTCGTTTATAAGTCGTGTGTAAATTCCTTACTAATAATCACTACATATGTCGAGTATAACAGTATAACTGTTACACAGCTACGTCATAGTTTCGTCATTACTTCGTTACGAAAGGTAATAGAATATCTGAGGTTCTCTACTGCATCCGGTAGAGCGCTCTAGTGTGGCGTGTTAAATATCGATAGTATAACTGGCTCTAATCGATTACAACACTACAATTTTGTCAAAGAGTACAAGCTACATCAATATTATAATAATTCTATGATCTTTGGTTTGTTCTTCTGTGGTTACAAGGTAAACATCATCATAAAATGACTGCATCCGGTAGAGCGCTCTAGTGTGGCGTGTTAAATATCGATAGTATAACTGGCTCTAATCGATTACCACACTACAATTTGGTCAAAGAGTACAAGCTACAGCAATATTATAATAATTCTATGATCTTTGGTTTGTTCTTCTGTGGTTACAAGGTAACCATCATCATAAAATGACAGTCAATACGAACAGCTGTTAGAGGGGAGGCCATTTTTCTCTATATACAACGTTGAAACAAGAGGTTTCGTGTATATAACTACTGCAAAGCTATTCCCATGTATAGTTACAGCCTGTTTATACGTCCATAGCTTATTCACGGTTTATTAGTAACGTTTCTGTCTCAACTCTGCATAAGTCTCGTATAAAAACTATACACGGTTTATTAGTAAGACTGTAAATAAATTGAATATTAATTGCTACTTTGCGTTGTTTTTACAGAATGTTTGCTTTAACCCTCATTACCCATTTCTGACTTACACCACTTCTGCTCTGAACGGCTCAAATAATGGAGCTACCCTTTTGAAATAAAATTGTATATAATTAGCCACGTTTTGCACTGAACACACAATTACTGTGTCAGTGTCGTAAACTACAGCACAAGACATAGCAGATATATACACATATCATCATCATCATCATCATCATCATCCATTTCAAGCACTAGACCTAGTGGTCTGTTGCGGTCTCAATGGTCTCTTGCCATCTTTTTAATGGTCTTCCAACAGATCGTTGTCCAGAAGGGCGGTAATGTAGCACTGCCTTTGGCCATCTTTCTGTTGGCATTCTCTCGACATGCTGTTTCCAATTAACTCTATAGATTTGAAGAAAATTTAATATAGGTTTGACGTTCAATTCTTCCAAAATATCTGTATTTCGTTTTCTATCCCAAAGTGTGTATCGCGCCGTTTTTCTCATGAATTTAATTTCGTTGGTAGTTATATGTGGAACATTTTTTTGTCGAAGTCAAGGCTTCTGATTCATAGACTAAAGTAGGTCGTGCTAAAATGTTGTACATCTTTAATCTTGTATGTTTCTCTACTAAATTAGATTTGAAAACTGAATTGATAATGCCGATAACGTTTACAAAATTAGTTATTTCAGAATCGATATCCTTTCCTTTTTCATATGAAAGACGGCACCCTAAATAGTTAAATGTGTTCACTTGTTCTGGAATTTTGTTTTCAATACAGGTTTTACTTCTTATTGGATATTTAAATAAATAAATACATAAATAAATTCAAGCCCAGAAGTCAAGATTCTGAATGTAGGTTATAAGTTTAAAAAGTAGATTGATGATTCAGTATGTGGTGATAAATGTAGCATCATTCACCATTACAATATATAATTACTAAATTAATTTATTCTGAATTTAATGTATTTAATATTGAACAAATTTATAAATATACGCTGTTAAAATTTTATCATAAAAATCGTTAAGTTTGTATTAAGACACACAATTATGACACAAGACGAAATATTAATTTAACATTAGTAGAACCTAAATGTCTCATCTGCTGGTCTAAAGCATAGCATAAATTTTGGCCCTCAGTTGTACAATGCTTTAACTAAATTACACCCAGAACTTCTAACATGTAACCCACTAACATATAACAAGAAAATTAGAAACGTGTTAATATCTTCAATTTGATTACATAAATTTATAGCCTATGTGTATGAATTAATCAACCTATATTATATTTGTATTCTATAATTTTGAAATATATATTAGTCCTTCTTTTCACGTGCGATATTATTCTTCTATAGTGTTAATATTATATTATATAATTCCATTGCCGCTGTAATTATATTTTAGTTCCTATTTTATTTTACTTATATATTTATATTATTATTATTATTTTTATTTTAATTTTATATCTGAACTGCGACCGAGCACGAGCGCTGCTCATTCGGTCTCAAATTTTGTTAATACTACTGTATCTTCTTTTTATATTGCTTGTATTATTTTATTTGTATTTCTCTTTGTTTGTTTTGTAATTATATTTCTTTATTCTGTATATTTGAAATAAATAAATAAATAAATAAATTTACCATTGTTGTAATTCGTATTGAGCTTTCATAAAAGAGCCCGAATAGAAATTTCTGTTCAGATTATGCAGCCCTACCACAAATCGAGTTCTCATGGGAAGTACTATCTAGAATCGAACAGTGGTTTACTGTACTTCTAGTCAATTACACTACCGCCTGTTCCTTACTTTAGGGCTGCTAATACAGCACAGTTGGTTTATCTAATGAAAACTCATGTTGCAACCGTAGCATTGACTGCGAGGGCATAAAACGCATCAGACAGAGGACGAGGATTTTATAGCCTCCAACACTTGTGCTCGGCGTGCGTCACCGATGCAAGGAATTCTGTGCACTGTGACAAGTGCATCTCGAAGGGTTTATGGCTGTCTTGTCATGTGCCCGAATTAGACAGCGTTATAGCGCATCTACAAGGACATTACAGCCATGACACGATGTGGATGCGTTTCTATTAATGAAATGTATTTGTATTTTTGCCGCCCTGACTTAGTAACCTCCGATAAGAACATATCGAGTGCATTTTTATGACATGGAAAATGTAATATTATAGTATCATCATTGTAATCCTTTTCATAATCCTTTCGCTTAGTTTATCTCTCTCTTCTTGGTTAAATATTTATTATTATTATTATTATTATTATTATTATTATTATTATTATTATTATTATTATTATTATTATTATTATTATCTGAAATCTGAAAGTTAGAATTTATAAAACAGTTATATTACCGGTTCTTCTATATGGCTGTGAAACTTGGACTCTCACTCTGAGAGAGGAACATAGGTTAAGGGTGTTTGAGAATAAGGTGCTTAGGAAAATATTTGGGGCTAAGCGGGATGAAGTTACAGGAGAATGGAGAAAGTTACACAACACAGAACTGCAGGCATTGTATTCTTCACCTGACATAATTAGGAACATAAAATCGAGACGTTTGAGATGGGCAGGGCATGTAGCACGTATGGGCGAATCCAGAAATGCATATAGAGTGTTAGTTGGGAGACCGGAGGAAAAAGACCTTTAGGGAGGCCGAGACGTAGATGGGAGGATAATATTAAAATGGATTTGAGGGAGGTGGGGTATGATGATAGAGACTGGCTTAATCTTGCACAGGATAGGGACCGGTGGCGGGCTTATGTGAGGGCGGCAATGAACCTTCGGGTTCCTTAAAAGCCATTTGTAAGTAATTATTATTATTATTATTATTATTATTATTATTATTATTATTATTATTATTATTGTATGTATTTTTATTCACACTGCAATGGGTATATACCCGGTGGCAGTGGTAACTAATTGCACTCAATAATGACAATAATAAACTTATTAATTAAAAATACAATTAATGATAATACTAATAATTAATACTAATAATAATAATAATAACAACAACAACAACAACAGGAATATACTAAATTAAATGAAACGATCACTTAAAATAACATTTGAAATATTCTAATTTGTATCTTAAAACTAAGATCGAACAAAAACCCACGAGTATATGTTCATATCTGCACAAGTACCTTTGAAATTACACTCTTTTCGCTGTCAACTCACTGCAATGGAACTACGACACATTTCACTGAGTCTATCCTGATTTCACTAACACTTCAAAAACATTTCACTGTTCAAATAATTTGCACTGCCACTATAACCTATACAGCTTCACTGACAGGAACACGTTTCACTTATACAGCACACTTCATTGATACGACATACTTCTTCACTGATACAACACACTTCACTGACACAACATAATTCTTCACTGATACAACACTTCAATAACAACATATCATTTACATCCTTTAAGTACTGTGTATAATTACCGTCTATTAGTAAGATCCTTAAGCCTATTTTTAAATACATTTTTGTTATTATTATTATTACTATTATTATTATTATTATTATTATTATTATTATTATTATTATTATTATTTTTGTTACTGTTGTTCCAAGATATTTGAATTTTTCCACTTCTTCGAAGGATAAATATCCAATTTTTATAGTTCCATTTCGTACAATATTCTGGTCACGAGACATAATCATATACTTAGTCTTTTTTGGGATTTACTTCAAATCCTATCGCTTTACTTGCTTCAAATAGAATTTCCGCGTTTTCCCAAATCGTTTGTCGATTTTCTCCTAACATATTCACGTCATCCGCACAGACAAGAAGCTGATGTAACCCGTTCAATTCTAAACCCTCTGTGTTATCCTGAAATTTCCTAATGGCATATTCTAGAGCGAAGTTAAAAAGTAAAGGTGATAGTGCATATCCCTGCTTTAGCCCGCAGTGAATTGGAAAAGCATCGGATAAAAACTGGCCTATACGGACTCTGCTGTAAAACGCAGAATAAATATGGGAAATGCCTGGTACGATTCGGTTGAGAAGCTTTTGCCGTCTAGTCTGCTCCCAAAAAATCTGAAAGTTAGAATTTATAAAACAGTTATATTACCGGTTGTTCTGTATGGCTGTGAAACTTGGACAGATATTAAGTGTGTTTGAGAATAAGGTTCTTAGGAAAACATTTGAGGCTAAGAGGGATGCGGTTACAGGAGAATGGAGAAAGTTACACAACGCAGAGCTGCACGCATTGTATTCTTCACCTGACATAATTAGGAACATTAAATCCAAACATTTGAGATGGGCAGGGCATGTAGCACTTATGGGCGAATCCAGAAATACATATAGAGTGTTAGTTGGGATGCCGGAGGGAAAAAGACCTTTGGGGAGGCCGAGACGTAGATGGGAAGATAATGTTAAAATGGATTTGAGGAAGATAGGATATGATGGTAGAGACTGGATTAATCTTGCTCAGGATAGGGACCAATGGCGGGCTTACGTGAGGGCGGCAATGAACCTTCGGGTTCCTTAAAAGCCAGTAAGTAAATAAGTAATAATAGTAATAATGTTATCAATATAATTCCCTTTTAAACATAATTTTTTGCTGAATCCTTCAGCCATTTTGCATGCTACTCCTGTATCGTCTTAAATCTCAGGCTGGATCAGGGATTTTGTTTTGGCGGTGCTGCTTTCCTCTCTCAGCTTGGAGATTGGGCGGGTGTTTTTTTTGGGATGCGGCGGTAGTCGCTGTCTATGCTATTGTAGATAACTATGCGGCTGGACTAATTTCCCAGCCATTTAACTTCTAGTTGACGGGATCTTTTTTTCGGATTTTCTTCCTGCAAAACGTACTTAAGCCCTTTAAGTTTGGTTAGTGTGAACGAAGTGAGTCATGTGGTCATTAGGGTAGGAGCTCACATAAATATTAAGACGAATCCCAAGAGCCCTTATAAAGATGCGAACTCGTGTACCTTTTAGCTTACACTTCCTTCTTTTTCTCTCATTGATTGATTACCTATACAGAGAAAAATTTCTTTCTTAATGTGGTTTGTTAGCAATATACTCTGTTCTACGTTACAGAAGTAAATCTGTTTTAGTTATGGTTTTCGCAGTTGAAGTTTGAAGTAATATATTTCGGCTTTAATGTTTAGCAGTACCCCCGATGTATAACTTATGTTGGGCAAACCCGTGGTCCAGGTAATCATAGGGGTTTTCTCCGAGATCTCCGTTTCCCCTGTGGTATCCGAACAATTCTCCATCATCTTATCTCATCACGGGTGTAGCGTAGACAGCTCCAATGACGCACTCTGAGCAACGACTCTGTCGGTAAATTGATCTGCACAACTGGTTTCATATGGATGAATGACGAAAAGTCAAATACCCGCTATTAAAAGAAAATGTTTAGCATTGTCTGTAAGACCATTTCACTGTTGCCCCATAATATTTCTGCTATTTCATCGTCCCTGATGAGGCGAACTGTTCTTTGTTTCTGAAATTGCTGCACCTTTTTCGCTTCACCTGATATACCATTTCCAAATTACAGTTTGACAAATGAACTGTGAACTGTGACTTCGATGCTATTATGTCGTCTGGGAAGTAGTTCTGACAGATTCTATGACCAAACAATCTGCTGAAAATGAACGGAATTAACTGTATAATACCAATCGAGAGCGGTGCTAATTGTTTCACGTTATTTCTGGTTCCATTTCAAATACGAAATGATTGTGCTGAATATTATATCATTATAAATCATCATTGATTTAGGAAATATAAGTCTGTTCTTGATCCGAGACATTTTAAATTCCTAAATAAGTTAAGATTACTTATTAATTTACCCATATGCAGAAGAACTCAGTACCATATACTCTATAATATCGCTGTAATGACACTCAATTATTTTGGTGCGTTTTGTTTGCACTATAAATATCGTATTTCGATTATCGATTTTATTCCATTGTCTCTTCGATATATATAGGGATCATTTTCATAGCTTTCTAGCCTTTGGATCATAGTGTTCACCAATTCAATCATGCTTTTATTTCACTCATTTATTCTCCTTTGTACGTCCAATCAAGTTGTAGGATGAATCGGTTCTGTTCAGTTCGATTGTAGAATTCCAACTCCTGAAGAGGTTCCTAACCGATTCTGTCTTCCTGGCGCTTGGCAGCCAGAGAATTGAATAAATAAATAGCATAGCATACAACCCCCTTCCATCATTTCTTCACACATCACAAAAATAATAAAATTCTTATGTTTGCCCAATTAATAAGATAGAGATGACCAAAGAGTTTTTAGTTGTGAATTTTGTCATTAAATAATACATTTAAAATAAATAATATACACTTTGCAGTCAATTAGCACACATAAAAGACTTCTATAAAAGACATAAACAAATAGTGATGTTTCTCATTCCATTGTGTAGGCCTAATAGTAAAATGTCTGTAGAATTTCGTGGAGTCACCGTCGTAGCTCAGTCGGCTTTTGTCTGCCGATCCAGGGTTGCGCTCGGGCGCGGGTTCGATTCTCGTTTGGGCTGATTATCTTGTTGGTTTTTTCTGAGGCGAACGTCATTTAATCTATGGCGAATCCTCGGCCTCATCTTTCCAAATACCATCTCGCTATCACCAATCCCATCGACGCTAAATGATACAGCGTCTTTAAATAACCAATTTAAAAAAATTCGTGGATATTCGTTGTTTCTGGTGTGCATTTCAGAGTTGTCACTCTTGCATTACTACTAAAAACAAAATTCTAGTCAAAACTGTACTGTGCAATAGGAATGAACGGCTGAAAGCATGTTACATTGTATACACTTTGACACGGAAATTGGTCGCTGTTCAGAAACAAAGTTCCACTTCAGAAAAGCCTGGGAATCATATTGTCCTCTGCGTTTGCACGCGTGCGTTTTGTATAGACAGATTCGAAGCCCAGTCTTTGTAACGAGAAGAAAGACCTCTATCACGAAGCCATATAGGCTTCGTAAGGAATATGTCATTTCGTGACATAGGCCTACAGATCGTTTCAGACTGTTTCGGTCCATCTTTTTGGGTCACTTTTCATTTTTTTGGTCCTAGACCATTTTGGTAAATAAGACATTTCGGTTCCCACGAAATTTTTGGTACAGAATTTTCGTTAATAGGCCATTTCCGTACCACGAATTTTTTGGTACAGAACTTCGGTCACTTGGGTCACTTTATCATTTTTGTCATTGCTTTAAGTCATGTTGCTTGGTCATTGCTTATGAAATAAATTTAATTTAAATTACATTTCCTAGCAACGGGAAAAACAATTTGTAAAATGCAATACAATTTCTGATTAGAAGTAAAATCATTTCCTAGAAACGGAAAACACAATTTGCAAAGAAACTGAAGGTCTCTCCTGAACAAAACATTCTACATCAAGAACCAGGAGCAAATCGTGTTCATTTTGGGAAGATACCAGGACTACAAGACCAGAGGACAGTTGTATGTTTATTTAAGGACACTGGCCTACAAACTGAAGATCAACCCCAGTGAGCGTGCGGCTGATAATGGAAGTGAAGAGGAAGAAATGGAATTGTACCTACTCAGACAGTACATTCCTGTGCAATTGCTTACAATAAAAATAATTATTTCTTCCATTTAATTATATTTTGAGGGTATAATGACCGAAGTAGGTACCAATAAGTCATAATTACCCAAAAAGTCATTACCAATATGCGGTGACCCAAAGATACCAATGACCGAAAAAGCGTGGCCCAAGTGTCAGTACCCATATATCTGTTACCTATCTGTCTGCTTACCGAAAATGTGGGACCGAAACAGCCGCTAAGCCTGCAGATACGTCGCTATTACGGCGTTCAATATTTCCCCTTGTGAATCTCGCGTAAACTCGAACGACACAACATACTGGATAGCGACGATTTTCCGTGTCAAAGACAAATTCACGCTACAGGATAGCGACCATTTTCCGTGTCAAAGACAAATTCACGCTACAGGACAGCGACCATTTTCCGTATCAAAGACAAATTCACGCTACAGGATAGCAACCATTTTCCGTATCAAAGACAAATTCACGCTACAGGATAGCAACCATTTTCCGTGTCAAAGACAAATTCACGCTACAGGATAGCAACCATTTCCCGTGTCAAAGACAAATTCACGCTACAGGATAGCACCCATTTTCCGTGTCAAATACAAATTCACGCTACAGGATAGCGACCATTTTCCGTGTCAAAGACAAATTCACGCTACAGGATAGCAACCATTTTCCGTGTCAAATACAAATTCACGCTACAGATAGCGACCATTTTCCGTGTCAAAGACAAATTCACGCTACAGGATAGCAACCATTTTCCGTGTCAAATACAAATTCACGCTACAGGATAGCGACCATTTTCCGTGTCAAAGACAAATTCACGCTACAGGATAGCGACCATTTTCCCTGTCAAATACAAATTCACGATACAGGATGGCGACCATTTTCCGTGTCGAAGACAAATTCACGCTACAGGATAGCGACCCTTTTCCGTGTCAAAGACAAATTCACGCTACAGGATAGTGACCATTTTCCGTGTCAAATACAAATTCACGATACAGGATAGCGACCATTTTCCGTGTCAAAGACAAATTCACGCTACAGGATAGCGACCATTTTCCGTGTCAAAGACAAATTCACGCTACAGGATAGTGACCATTTTCCTTGTCAAAGACAAATTCATGCTACAGGATAGTGACCATTTTCCGTGCCAAAGACAAATTCATGATACAGGATAGTAACCATTTTCCGTGTCAAATACAAATTCACGCTACAGGATAGCGACCATTTTCCGTGTGAAAGAGAGTACATTATGTTACACGAATCACTTTCCAACGTCTTCAGAAAAGAATATTTCGCAACAGTTTATTCCGATCATCTGTTCCCCTCCTCCCCCAGAACTGTACCATTTATGGAACCATTACGAAAGAACTATTCGGTTATTTAATGTACATAAGTGCAAAAAATAAGCAGTTTCAATTTATTTAGGTGAGAATCTGCTGTTGGGCTTGTAATTTGGTAATAGTGCAGGAAATTATTCAACTGAGCACGGAATTGGAGAGCGATGTCGAAAAGAGCGCCGAGGGAGTGAATATTTTATGAGGTTATAGAACCTGGAACTGCAGTTACTATGTGCAACGAACGAGAGGAGCATTTTGATTGAAATGTTCACGGAATAAAATTAATTTCCGCCTGTGAGACGTGTCATTAGCATTTTGCAATAGACTGTAACGCCACGAAGAGAAAGCTCATTCTGACCTCAATCCCAAGACAGCGTCGCGTTCTTCAAGGCATCTGGGTTCGAGACTAGTCACACTAACAACGATATGTCATAAGACTCACAACTTAACTCATTTGTTAAGCTGCAATGTGTTTCCCTTTCTTGGTTAAATATTTTTATTTTCCCATTATAAGAAATATAAATAAAACTATTGTGATGCTACGAAAACGGATGTCAAGGTTCTTACGGAAATACCCACATGATTTAAGCGACAGTTAGACAGTTGATGCTTTCAAGCATGTCCTTTGTCTGTGTGTCCTTAAGAAAGTATTGACTGGGTTTTATTTTGTGTTTAGTAGTAGGAGTAAATCAATCTGGAAATTATAGGTCTACATATCACTGTTCCCGAAGAACAATGACGAGGGTTTTCGGGCGCTGTAAGTCTTGCATTCTCGCTCGTTGTTCATCTCTAGTACGGACCCATCCAACTCGGTGGCTTCTTCCGAAAGGGAAGTAAAGCTGCATATTTCGTGTGGTAGATTTACGGCACGTAAGATAACTACTATATGTACGTGAGGTTTTCGAGAAAAAGTTGTTGACCATTTGTCACTAGGTTCAATTTCGAAATTGAATAATCTCTGGAGCTGAAACCGTCTTTAAATACTGCTGCTGCTGCTGCTGGCTCCGCTGCCGCTGCTGCTACAGAATGAGTCCTATTACGTACTGCTGCAACACGATAATGCACGCCCGCACTCCTCTAACATGACGAAAGCAGTATCTAGGAGCATGGATAGGAAATGTTTCCACATCCCCTATATTCTCCCGATCTTGCGTCGTCAGATTTTCACCTTTTTAGTTCTCTGTCCAACAAACTTCAAGAGAACTCGTGCGAAACTAAGATGCTTTACAGATTTGGCTTGACGGCTTCTTAACTCCAAGTTTGCAGGTTTCTTCAGACGCGGAATTGAAAAACCACCCCATCGTTGCCAGAGTCGTAGATTATTCATTCATTTAGTGTTCTGCCCAAAGTCAGATCTTTCACTGCAATTTTTCGTATTTTCTGCCTTCCTCTTTGTTTCCTCATATGATCCCTTAATGTGGTCTATCATCTGATATCCTCTTGCCCACACCTGTGGAGTAACGGTTAGCGCGTCTGGCCGCGAAACCAGGTGGCCCGGGTTCGATTCCCGGTCGGAGCAAGTTATCTGGTTGAGGTTTTTCCGGGGTTTTTCCTAAACCCAATATGTGCAAATGCTGGATAACTTTCGGTGCTGGAGCATTATCACCTTCATCTCATTCAGACTCTAAATAACCTAAGATGTTGATAAAGCGTCGTAAAATAACCTACTAAAAAAAGATATCTTCTTCTGCCGCGAACTCTTCTCCCGTTCACCATTCTTTTTAGTTCATTCTTCTGTATGCAGTTTCTTCTCAACCAGTGACCCAGCCAATTCCTTTTCCTCTTCCTGATCAGTTTCAGCATCATTCTTTCTTCGCCCACTCTTTCTAACACAACTTCATTTCTTATTCTGTCTGTCCACTTCACACTTTCCATTCCACATTTCAAATGCTTCTATTCGCTTCACTTCACTTCGTCGTAATGTCCATGTTTCTGCCCCATAGAATGCCATACCCCATACAAAGCACTTCACTAGTCTCTTCCTTAGTTCTTTTTCCAGAGGTCCGCAGAAGATTTTCCTTTTTCTATTAAAAGCGTCCATGGCCGTTGTAGGAGAATAGATTACTGATTAATTTGTCTTTTATTCATCTGAGGAACTTTCGTCATTGCGAAAAAACGGTACGAATTTTTTAATCAACCCAATAGAAAAAGTGGTTTATGACTTAATACTTATATAGTAGGCCTATTCCACATGATGGAGATTTTTGTTTTGTCCCATCCTGGAGATTAGTTTCGGTAAAAGATCTAACGAATAGGATCTTCTTCTTCTTTTTTTTTTCCTTCTCTGATCTTGGAGCCGATATGTGACCCCTAAATGTTGCATGTTTTTGCATCTATTACAAAATCCAAAATCTCGTCACTTATTTCACATTTGTGCGTGGAAGTCAGTCTGATCCCCGGCGACTAGTAATGTTACAATATAGCTGGCGACTCTTCAGTGTTAAAGCTGAATATCTTCAGTCTTAAAGCAGCGCGCCTTAATCGTTACGTACCTACATGGCTGCCGGCAACCGATTTATGTTTGTGTGTAATCAACTGAATAGATTTACGGCTTTAGAACCGATATCCAGTATCGTAAACACCGACCTTACCGAACGATTCTGATATTGGAATTTCAGTGGAGCAATCCAATATGCGATACGCAAATTCGACTGTTTAAGTAGGAGGTTTTCAATAATTATTTCTACATTAGCTAGTGTTAGTTTTCAAAAGTGGAGTTGTGTTACGTAATTTAGTCCCTGAATGAATATATTGTAGATGTAGAGCATTTCAAAAATATTGTTTCAGTTCGGTTATATTGTTCTAATTTTGCAAATATTTCTGATACATTAGAGATATATTATATCTATAACCATCATCATCATCATAATCATCATATAATTTTTTAATTCAATCAAATATCTTGCTTTTCGGAATTATAAAACTGTCTCCTTTGTTACTTGGTGGACAGTAAATTATTTAGGGAATATGTATGTATTTATTTACACTTCAAATGGGCAAAAACCCAGTGGCGGTAGTAACTAATTACATTCAATAATTACAATTAATAATAATAATAATAAGAAGAAGAAGAAGAAGTTAACCATAGAAGACGAAGCAACTGTATCAGAAGATAAAGAATGATTTTCTATTTTAAGAGAAGTTGAACTACTGCTTAGGGAATGAAGAATGGGAAAGCTCCAGGAGTTGATGGAATCTCCATTGAGTTAGTGAAATGGTTGGGTGAATACAAGAAGGAAATTCTATCATTATGCAACGAAATATATGAGAAAGGCGAATGACCTGAAGATTTTATGGAGAAGGTGTTGCTGCCAATACCGAGGAAAAATAACGCCAAGAAATGTAAGGAGTTCAGGACTTGATATCGCACTCGGTGAAGATTCTCCGCGAATATTGAATCGACGTTTATTTTCTAAGATGGAAGGATAGTTAGAAGAATAGTAGTTTGGCTTCAGGAAAGGAAAATGTACAAGGGATACAATTGGACTACTACGAACAATCGGCGAAAGGTACCTAGAGAAGAATAAAGAAATGTATATAGTATTTGTGGATTTGAAAAGTCGTTTGACAGAATGGATTGGAACAAACTGATGGACATCCTGAAGAAAGTAGGTGTGGATTTGAAAGATAGGAGGCTGTTCAGTAACTTATATATGAAACAACGAGTCAAAGTCAGGATAGGAGAAATGTCACAAGAAAGTGAAATAGGGAGAAGAGTACAACAAGGATGCCCTTTATCATCTACCCTGTTCAACATCTACTTGGAGGATTTGGTGAAAAATGTTTTCCGAACATGGGAGGGGTAAAAATAGAGGAAAGAAGAATAAAGTGCATAAGATTTGCTGTTGAAATGGCGTTGTTAGCAGAAGATGAGATAATACTAAGGGATATGCTACTGGAGCTAAATAACAGCTGTGAGCAGTATGGAATGAAGATAAATGCAAACAAGACGAAGATCATAGTTGTCGCAAGAAAAATAAATAAGGTAAACTTACGAATTCTAAATGAGGCAGTAGAGCCAGTGAACAGCTTTAAATAGTTGGGATGTACTATAAGCAGTACCAGGCCAGGTCTTTCATTGCAAATCCAGCATTTTCCAGTCTTTCCTATTTTCTGCCTTCCTCTATGTCTCCGCACATGATCCATATATCTTAATGTTGTCTATCATCTGATATCTTCTTCTGCCCCGAACTCTTCTCCCGTTCACCATTCCTTCCAGTGCATTGTCCAGAGTAGGCAGTTTCTTCTCAACCAGTGACCCAGCCAATTCTTTTCCTCTTTCTGATCAGTTTCAGCATCATTCTTTCTTTATGCACTCTTTCCAACACTGTTTTGTTTCTTACTCTGTCTGTCCATTTCACACGCTCCATTCTTCTCCATATCCACATTTCAAATGCTTCTATTCGCTTCTCTTCACTGCGCCGTAATGTCCATGTTTCTGCCCCATACAGTGCTACACTCCACACAAAGCACTTCACTAGTCTCTTCCTTAGTTCTTTCTCCAGAGGTCCGCAGAAGATGCTTCTTTTTTCTATTAAAAGCTTTCTTGGCCATTGCTATCCTCCTTTTGACTTCCTGGCAGCAGCTCATGTCACTGTTTATAGTACACCCCCAGTATTTGAAGCTGTCCACTTGCTCTACTGCCTCATTTAGAATTCGAAAGTTTAGCTTCTTTACTTTTCTTCCTACGACCATGGTCTTCGTCTTGTTGGCATTTATTTTCATTCCATAACGCTCACAGCTGTCATTTAGCTCATTAATACTTCATTATTTGTTAATAGGTATATTGCGCTTGTATCTTTTGCCTGTTGCCATAATGTATATATGTATACAGGGTGTTTCCGGGCTGGTGTTACAAACTTTCAGGGATGATGACGAAGGGCACATGTATCAATTTGAGATAAGGAACCCTGGTCCGGAAATGACAGAGTCGAAAGTTATAAGCAAAAATAGTTGTGTGGAAATGGAATTGTAATTTCGCACCACGTGCGCCCACCTTCCCTTAACCGTTGGAACAGTCGTGGAAAGATGGTATGGGCCGGATGTTTCGTACGTGGATACTTGGCCCGATACAATCTGAGCTTGTCTACTGTTCCCATTGGCTCATCCGTATTTGAAAATCAGGTCTGCATATTCCGCTCTCGTGTACTCCTCCATTTCACTAGGAATGATCGACTGGACACTGCAACTTGTACACATACACTGCTGTCTACAGACGTGCATATCAGGACCGACCATGTTCATTACACATTACGCTATCTGCATTGCTTTAGTATAGTTTCCTGTCCCTATCCCTCAGACAGCGCACTGAACGGAATACTGTAAGTAGACAACGTAAACAACGTCAGATGAATACAGTATGTGTAAGATGTACAGATAAATACACATAAATAAGGTGTACAGAGGAATAAAATTATTTCATTTCCACACAACTATTTTTGTTTGTAACTTTAGACTCAGTCATTTCCGGACCAGGGTTCCTTATCACAAATTGATACATGTGTCATCCCTGAAAGTTTGTAACATTAGTCCGGAAACATCCTGTATATGTCTATTGATGGTACCTGAGTGTAGTGGGATAAACCTTCAAAGAAACTGCAACAGCTGCTTGTCGTCATTCAAGAATTACGGTTCTAATACTTCTTGTCCTATCGGCAATGCTTTCCACACTATAAGCGTGTTGAAGTTTGAACCGGTTAGATATTTTACTGTACATAACATTTCCTTATTACTGGGAAAGTAATACTATATTTTATTTCACTTTTTCTCCTGTTTATTTTGCCAACTTATTGCTTAGAAATCTGTCAAATGTCCGTACTCTTAGGTTCACATCTATTTGCTTTCCCTTTTATAGTTGACATTTATTCTGCCTCAATGAAAGTATTGTGGAGTAAAATAAATATATTTGAAGCCGTTCGGTTCAATAGAAAGTATGCTCACTCGGCAAGAAGGTAATAAATGACGTTTGAAATTTATGACAACGAGATATGCATGTCATTGAAACTACTGGATAATTTGTGGATCTATATAAATGGTTTGCCATTTCATGATAGTATTTGATTTTTATTTGTCGGCAGTATTTCTTCCTAGTTATTGTTACAATATTTACGAGTAGTATGGATTTATTTCTGATGTATGAATCGACTTGGCCTTCTCTTAATCCTTCAGCTTTCCTCGTCATACATATTAATTAGTATGGCTTTTAACTTTATCTAGAATTGTGATTCGATAGTGTCGATGTGTATCGAAAATAATATTTTCAAGAAGTTTTGCAGTTTGTTTCACAGCGACAACGAATCTAAAATAATATCAATGCTTGGATGGACCTATATGTAGCCTACTCTAAAAGGATTACAAGAAAAGATTTAACATTTCGACCATGTACAGAAGAGAAAATATGAAGTCAGGAAAAATAAGATAGTTGAGGAAGAAGAGAAAGTGAGTGAAAAGAGAAAAGTTAGGAGCAAAAAGAGAGCAGAAGTGGAAGAAAAGGAGGAGGAATAGGGTGATGAAGATGAAGACAGAAGAAAATGGGAGAAAGAAGAAAAAATGAAGTGTAGAAAAGGTGGAAGAGTGAGCGAGATGAAAATGAAGATTGGAAGAGGAAAAAGAGAGAAATCTGTTCTAGAAAAAAAAGGAAGTGAGAGGAAGAGAAAGAAAGAAGTAAAAGAGAAAACAGGTGAAGGTATTGAAAAAAGAGAAAGAGTGAAGGAAAGAAAGAAAGAAAGAGAAGAGAAAAGGAGACAGATATGTTTTAAAATAATAATAATAATAATAATAATAATAATAATAATAATAATAATAGTAATAATGATTTTTTTCTGGCAGATTTAAGGCCGTAAGACCTTCTCTTCCACTCAATCAGCAAAAAGTATACATACATATAAATGAACTTACAAGCTACAAAGAATACCTACAACAATTTGATTTAGATAAAAGTGAGGAAGAGAGAGGAAGAGAAAATGAGGGAAATGTGTTTGAAAAAGAGGAAGAGTGAGGAAGAGAAAAAGAGGAGGAATTTAAGAATGAGACAAAGGTATTGGAAAAAGAGGAAGAGTGAGGAAGAAGAAAAGAGGAGGAAGGTAAAAATGAGACAAAGGTGTTGAAAAAAGAGGAAGAGTCAGAAAGAAGAAAAGAGGAGGACGGTAAAAATGAGAAAAAGGTGCTGGAAAGTGAGGAAGAGTGAGGAAGAAGAAAAGAGGAGGAAAGTAAAAATGAGACAAAGGTGTTGGAAAAAGAGAAAGAGTGAGGTAGAAGAAAAGAGGAGGAAGGTAAAAATGAGACAAAGGTGTTGGAAAAAGAGAAAGAGTGAGGTAGAAGAAAAGAGGAGGAAGATAAAAATGAGACAAAGGTGTTGGAAAAAGAGAAGAAGAGTGAGGAAGAAGAAAAGAGGAGGAAAGTAAAAATGAGACAAAGGTGTTGGAAAAAGAGAAAAAGTGAGGAAGAAGAAAAGAGGAGGAAGATAAAAATGAGACGAAGTATTGGGAAAAAGAGGAAGAGTGAGAGAAAGGAAAAGAGGTGAAAGATAAAAATGAGACAAAGGTGTTGGAAGTGAGGAAGAAGAAAAGAGGAGGAAGATAAAAATGAGACAAAGTATTGGGAAAAAGAGGAAGAGTGAGGGAAAGGAAAAGAGGTGAAAGATAAAAATGAGACAAAGGTGTTGGAAGTGAGGAAGAAGAAAAGAGGAGGAAGATAAAAATGAGACAAAGTATTGGGAAAAAGAGGAAGAGTGAGGGAAAGGAAAAGAGGTGAAAGATAAAAATGAGACAAAGGTGTTGGAAAAAGAGAAAGCGTGAGGAAGAGAAAAGAGGAGGAAGATAAAATGAGACAAAGGTGTTGGAAAAAGGGGAAATGAAGAAGAAGAAAAGAGGAGGAAGATAAAAATGAGAGAAAGGCGTTGGAAAAAGAGAAAGAGTGAGGAAGGGGAAAAGAGGAGGAAGATAAAATGAGACAAAGGTGTTGGAAAAAAAGAAAGAGTGAGGAAGGGGAAAAGAGGAGGAAGATAAAAATGAGACAAAGGTGTTGGGAAAAACTAGGAAGAGTGAGGGAAAGGAAAAGAGGAGAAAGGTAAAAATGAGACAAAGGTGTTGGGAAAAGGGGAAGTGAAGAAGAAGAAGAAAGAAGAAAGGAGGAAATAAAAATGAGACAAAGATGTTGGAAAAAGTGGAAGAGTGAGGAAAGAAAAGAAAGAGGAGGAAAAGGAGGCAGAAGTGTCGGAAAAAGGAGAGAAGAAGAGAAAGAGAAAATGAAGTGGAAGAAGAGACTATTTGTTGAAAAAGAAGAGAGTGGCGAGGAAATGAGTGAAAAACGTAAAAGAGGAGGGAACGTTGAGCAAGACAAGATTGTGCAGAAGCGTAATAGAAAAGAAAGAGAGAACGAAGAGCAAAATGAACCAGAAGCGATAAAAGGAGGAAGATTGGGGAAGAGGAAATGGATTCATAAGAGCCAAAAAGAGGAGTGAGTAGGAAAAGGAAAAGGAAGTATAATACTGGAGAAAAGAACTAGAAGCGCAGGAAGAAAGAGGAAGGTTGAGGAAGAGAGAAGGAGAAAATGGACAGAAGCTTATGAAAAAGAAGAAAGGAAAGGAAAGAGGATAAGGAGGCAGAAGTGTAGAAAATGGAGAAGGGTTAGGAAGATTGAAGGAAAAGAAGACACAATCGTGGGAAAAAGAGAAAAGGTGAGGAAGTGAGAAAGGGAGAGAACAAAGAGGCAGTAATGTAGGGAAGGAAGTAAACAGGAAATGAGAAAAATTAGAGGAATTTAAAAAATAGGCGTAGAGAAAAAAGATGGCTTGAATGGGAAAGTAGAGGCGAAAGGAAGAGATTGGAGGAAAAGACAATGAAAAGAAAGAAGAAGGGAAGAGGAAATGAAAGATTACAAGGAAAAGTGAAAGGCAATCAAGACTAGAGGGAAAGAAAAAGAAACGTAGGGGGATAGAAAGGTAATGGAGTAGGATGAAGAGGAATAACAAATGAAAGAGAGAATAGGGAAGAGATGGAGGAGAGAATTGCAGAAGAGGAAGGGAAACAGATTGAGAGGAAGAGGAACATGAGGAAGGAGGGTAAGAGCAAGAGGAGTGGGGATGGTACTCATGTATTTGAGCAATATAGGCCTAAATGAGTTCACACCAAATTTCTTGTAATTAATTTCAGCCGGTAATGTTTGCATTAAGTGTGTGATGTGCGTCGTGATGTAATGTTGGCAAGGCTGCATGCGTCGCTATTTTGGGCCCGTCTGTATGCGTGACCCACTTCCTAGCGTTGTGTTAGGTTCAACACATAAGCTGGATGCATACACAGATTAAATAGCTCAGGGATGTCCAAAGTCAAGTGACCTTCAACGACAAGAGGCACGAACCGCACGGTTCATAGTAAACACTTCTGGATTTTTTTTCGATAATTATAAGCTCTCAAATTGTGTTACCTGCCTAAGACATAAACGTATTAATGTAGACTATTAAACGACAAATTCTTATTCCTGCATTTTTTTTTTTCTTTCGTGTACTGCTTTAACGGGGCTGTTAACGCCTTAGACATTAATTCGTGGCAGTATTGGTGTCATATTGCATCTTTCTTATTGGGTTTCTACGTCAATTACTTCTGTTTTCTTTAATTAGAGTTGCAATAAATATTTGCAGTGTTTCTCATCAAAATGCCTACGACATGACATTCATCACATTATCTTCTTCAGATTTTATTCTATGGCCTGTACTGTATTCTTCTGCGACTTGATGAAATTTTATATATGCTGCTGCTTTTGTGTTTTATAACGTAACATACTTTCGAAAAATATTTCTATCATTGTCAGCGGTATCATGTATACCATTTAGGCCTATTTGCATTTTTTTTACATTTCTACACTTCCTTTCTTTTATCATCCTTCTTGCTTCTTTCCACAGTTTCTTTCTTCCTTTCTTAGTTCCTTTCCTTCTTTCTCCGTTCCTTCCGATCTTCTTCTTCTTGTGAATTTTCTCTCTTCCTATTCGTTCCCTCTTCCTCCGATTCGTTCCCTCTTCCTCCGGTTCGTCCCCACTTCCTCCGGTTCGTTCCCTCTTCCTCCGATTCGTTCCCTCTTCCTCCGATTCGTTCCCTCTTCCTCCGATTCGTTCCCTCTTCCTCCGATTCGTTTTCTCTTCCTCCGATTCGTTCCCTCTTCCTCCGATTCGTTCCCTTTTCATTCGATTCGTTCCCTTTTCATCCGATTATTTCCTTTTTTCCCAATTCGTTCCTTCTTTCTCCGATTCGTTCCCTCTTCATTAGATTCGTTCCCTTTTCACTAGATTCGTTCCCTCTTCCTCCGATTCGTTCCCTCTTCCTCAGATTAGTTTTCTCTTCCTCAGATTCGTTCCCTCTTCATCCGATTCCCCTTTTCTACTATTCGTTCCTTCTTCCTCCGATTGGTTCCCTCTTCATCCGATTCGTTCCCTCTTCCTTCGATTCTTTCTCTCTTCCTCCGATTCATTCCCTCTTCGTCCGATTCCCCTTTTCTCCTATTCGTTCCTTCTTCCTCCGATTGGTTCCCTCTTCATCCGATTCGTTCCCTCTTCCTCCGATTCTTTCCCTCTTCCTCCGATTCGTTCCCTCTTCATCCGATTCCCTTTTCTCCTATTCGTTCCTTCTTCCTCCGATTGGTTCCCTCTTCATCCGATTCGTTCCCTCTTCCTCAGATTCGTTCTCTCTTTCTCAGATTCGTTCCCTCTTCATCCGATTCCCCTTTTCTCCTATTCGTTCCTTCTTCCTCCGATTCGTTTCCTTTTTCTCCGATTCGTCCCCTTTTTCTCCGATTCGTTCCCTCTTCATCCGATTCGCTCCCTCTTCCTCCGTTTCGTTCCCTCTTCCACTTTTTTGTCTCTTTTTCCATTTCTTTAACTCTGTCTTTACCCTTTTGTTGTGTCAGTCTCAATTTCTTTCTTGTTTTTTTTTCTAATCTTTTCCCCCTCTTCCACTACTGTTCCTGTTTCTCATTCTTTCTATCTTTTCCTCTTTCTTTCTTCCTTCCTTCTTTAACATTCTGTTTTTCTTCTTTCATTCTTTGCCGATAGTTTCTTTCGTCCCTACTTCCTCTGTCCTTTTCCCGCACTTTCAAGGACAACCTCGTTAATATCTATTTTCTTATTGCATGGATTTATGATATTTACTCTGTTTCAACAGACTAACTAATGAATGTCACTCACTTAGCTGTGACCTCTTTCTGTATGTGGTGGCGCACATTTAGAGTCGTGTGATAGGAAGTGTTGTACTTCCTGCGAGTTGACAGTTCGTGCACCCTGACCTTTGGCCGAGATGTCTGCCAGTGCAAGTATAGTACTTTCATTGCCAGACTTTCCCACTCTTCGCAGTTGCTAGGCACAGCAAACAAATGAATATCTCTATTTTGCTCTCTCTTTGTGGAATATTAGAACAGAGTTTATTAATATGAAACACATTATATCTTTGTCGTAGGTAATGAATGCTTGTTATCAGCTACCTGACTATTTACCAGTTAGAAATTATCGCAAGGTGTAACCGCTTCTCTTAGTTTATTATAAAATACTACGATGTTTGCCTATTTTTTTAAATGATGTGATTGCTGTTATGTTAATTAACACAGATCCATGTTGCGCAATGACTTCAATGATAACTATAATAGTAATATGCGTTACAAGAGCGGTATGTTGAAGTTTTCATGTTCGAGGAAAGGTTTGAAAAAGCGAAACGTAGTTGAGCTTTTTTAATTTCCGAGAATTGAAGGAAAACATACCGCTCGTGTATCGTACATTATTTTGTGCGAAGATCGTTTATTACATACTGAAAGAGAAATTTCTAATTAGTTGCAATGAAATCTCCATCTTGGTTTCTGTTCAATGACGGCAAATTTGCAAAACAAAAATATCTATCTTCAACATTGTTGCTTTAAAATGTTTTCTGTGTTTACTATACTCCAGCAGGCCGTGATATACGTCTGTCTTTTTTTTCCCGTAGTCTATAAATGCGAACTTAAAACAAACGGCTTCCTTAATGTTACATGCATCACGAATACAGTAACTTTAGTGGAGTTGTAGAGTTTACTTAATTTTTGCAAATATTTAAAAACAATAATTAACAGTGGAATTTAGGTGATGTTGCAGTGGTAAGTTTCCAATTTATAATTATTACTATATTTAACGTCTCTAAAAATAATATGTTAAAAGCCTAAAGCAGTAAAATCAATATGTCACTTAAGCGGTAAGAAGAGGGAAATTGTTATGTGTATTAGGTTGTGAATACTGAATGTGGAATTTTAGACTTACCGCGGATTGGTTTTGTGCGGAAACCAAGCAAATACGCACGATCTCGCACAAAATAATTATAATTTGTTAAAATGTCACACTTTTAAACTTTATATTCTAGACGAAATAACTAGATGCTTCCTTCCATTTCTAAGTTTTGAAGAAAGTACAGGTTATTATTTTTTAAACAATATTTGTTTACGCGCCTCTGTGAAAGGTACGAGAAAATTATAATCTTTTCTAAATTTCTTTCGCTTGTATTATAGTATCTAGTGAAATTGTTAAGCTTGTACTTACTTACTATTTGGGAAAAGGAAATTGTATCAGAACAATGGAAGGAGTCCATAATTGTACCTATCTTTAAGAAGGGGGAAAATACTAACTATGGTAACTTTCAAGGAATATCACTTTTTTGACGTCGTACAAAAATTTGTCACATGTTCTTTTGAGAATATAAAGGGGTTAGATTACAGCTTACAGCAGTAACATTTTAGAAATATTCAACATTTTTTTCCTCTACTACTGTATCTTGTACAATAATGAAAATTAGTATGTGTAAAACACAGTCCTTCTGCTATATGAAAAAAAAAATATATATTTTTACGATTTAAAAAAAATTATTTACATTTTTTTTTTTTCAAAATTCAGTTCACTGTGCAGCGATGATGCGTTTCCCACATAACTAAAAACTATCCAACATTCTGTGATGAAATTTTTTTGTGTATATTTATGCATGTCATATCTGCAATACGATGCAAGATCACTTCTCTACCTTTGAGAATATCACAAGTTTAATTTATCAGCATATCAATAACCTCATAAAATTACTTACAAAAAGCACTCCCAAAAATAATATACACTTATGAAAAAAATAAATAAATAAAAAATTATTTGATTAACAATATTTTCACCGTTACAATTACACATATATAAAAACTAAATATAAACATGTACATAGAGATAAAAAAAATTTTACAGGAGAAAAAGTTCGTCCAAAGGGCTGGACTCTGGAAGAGTACCCAAAACGCTCATTGCATTTCCGCGTTGAATAGCAATACTTAAGCGTTGACGCAAATAAGTAGTGCAACGGCGATCACCAGTAAGGGAGATCAAAATTTGGCCGATTTGAGATACCAAACCTTTAACGTCAGGACTCCAAGGACCGAAGGTCTCCACAGCAAATGGGACAAATATATAATTGTCTAAAAGATGAGCATATTTATTGACTTTATTTTTCACGGCTAATTCAGCAGCAGATGCTGCGCGTCTGGAGGTATTCGGCAAGTGAGATGGAGCTAGAGTGTCAACGCAAGTGGAGTCCCAAATTAAAGATTTTCCTCTAGATCATGGAATTGAGGTGAGACCATAGGGTCGTTTACCATCCGCGCGACTAAAACCTGGTGGTTCCAAAAGAGACGGGATGGCACAAGAAGTCAGAGATCTTTTAATGATATTATTGAGTGATGTATGTCTGGGAATGCGACCCTTGCTCCTCGCACAGCTGAGTGCATGATGGTCGTAAATATCAGCAATTCCCCCGCAAATACATTGGTGTGGCTGGCAGAGTTTTTGAGTTATGTGGGAAACGCATCATCACTGCACAGTGAACTGAATTTTGAAAAAAAAAAAAAAAAAGTAAATAATTTCTTTAAATCGTAAATATATATATATTCATATAGCAGGAGGACAGTGTCTTACACATACCAATTTTCATTATTGTACAAGATACAGTAATAGAGGGAAAAAAAAGTTGAATATTTCCAAAATGTTACTGCTGTAAGCTGTACCTAACCCCTTATTATTCTCAAAAGAACATATAACAAATTTTTGTACGACGTCAAAAAAGTGATATTTCCAAAAATTTTACTGCTGTAAGCTGTACCTAACTCCTTAATACGTCATAGGAAGAAGAAGATATCTACCTTTGATAGATTGTCTGATAAAAATAAATTCATTTTAAAAAATGGTCAAATATCAGTATTTTCTATTACACATAATAAAAAAAATATTATTTATTAAGGAATGTAGTTGAAAGAGCATGATATTGTAAATATGAGTTTCAGCAATAAAATAAAAGAGAGAGAGCATGAAAAAGTTAACAAGTTTATGAGTTATGAGGGAAACCATCACTGCGCAGTGAACTGCCATAATTTTTAATTTTGGAAAAAAAAAAATATATATATATATAATTTTTTAAAAATCTTAAAAATATTTTTCTTTCATATATTGGGTGTTCATTTCAAAGTGTATCATGACGTCACTGTTGTTGGGTCACCGATTTGAAGCGAGTTTCAGCTTATAACTTAGAGAAGTTGCCTATTATTTAAGGCGTTCTTCAATCTGAACTTGAGAACGTGTACAGTATAACTTGAACGTCGTAGCAACAGATGGCGGTCTGTACGGTCTGTGTGCTACCATAACCTCTTTCGAACTGTGTTTTGCGCCGGCAAGTCGTACGCAGGGTATTTGTTATCATCGGTTGCGTACGGTAACATTCCACAACACAAATCAAATGCTCCGTGTCCATGTTGACCGTCGAAGTTAATGTCAACAAATACGTAAGTAATCGTCTTAACCCTCTCCCCATATCCCGACAGTACGTATTTCCAAACAGTTCACATTCCTGCCACTACCGGCGTTACCGTACATATCGGTACGTACTCTTCAGAATGAACGCCGTACTTGCTAGGCAACTTCTCTGCCTCTTAGGTTATACACCTCTGCGGAAGTGTAGGAAGATTGAATTCTCTAGGCTCATCGGCTAGCCACATGATGGCATACAGCGAGCCATGACACATTTTGAACTGAACACCCAGTAGAAGAAGGACAGTGTTTTACATATACCAATTTTCCTTATTGAACAAGATATATTAATGGAAGAAAATAAGTTAAATAATTCCAAAAATTTTACTGCTGTATGCTGTACCTATCCCCTTAATACGTCATAGGAAGAAGAAGAAGATATATCTTTATTATGATGATCCTGTTCCTTAGTATTCCAATAATTTTAATGAATTAATTTTAGTTCCTGTGTAGTGGTTTCAGGCGTAATAGATCGACTATTAATCAGATTTTTTGTATTCGACAGATATTGGAGAAAAAATGGGAGTATAAGGGTACAGTACATTAGTTATTCATAAATTTCAAAAAGGCGTATGATTCGGTTAAGAGAGGAGTTTTATATAATATTCTTACTGAATTTGGTATTCCCAAGAAACTAGTTCGATTAATTAAAATGTGTCTTAGTGAAACTTACAGCAGACTCCGTATAGGCCAGTTTCTATCTGATGCTTTTCCAATTCACTGCGGGCTAAAGCGGGGAGATGCACTATCATCTTTACTTTTTAACTTCGCTCTAGAATATTCCATTAGGAAAGTTCAGGATAACACAGAGGGTTTGGAATTGAACGGATTACATCAGCTTCTTGTCTATGCGGTTGACGTGAATATGTTAGGAGAAAATCCACAAACGATTAGGGAAAACGCGGAAATTCTACTTGAAGCAAGTAAAAGGATAGGGTTGGAAGTAAATTCCGAAAAGACTAAGTATATGATTATGTCTCGTGATCAGAATATTGTACGAAATGGAACTATAAAAGTTAGAGATTTATCCTTCGAAGAGGTGGAAAAATTGAAATATCTTGGAGCAACAGTAACAAATATAAATGACACTCGGGAGGAAATTAAACACAGAATAAATATGGGAAATGCGTGTTATTATTCGGTTGAGAAGCTTTCGTCATCTAGTCTTCTGTCAAAAAATCTGAAAGTTAGAATTTATAAAACAGTTATATTACCGGTTGTTCTGTATGGCTGTGAAACTTGGACTCTCACTTTGAGGGAGGAACAGAGATTGAGGGTTTTTGAGAATAAGGTTCTTAGGAAAATATTTGGGGCTAAGAGGGATGAAGTTACAGGAGAATGGAGAAAGTTACACAACGCAGAGCTGCACGCATTGTATCCTTCACCTGACATAATTAGGAACATTAAATCGAGACGTTTGAGATGGGCAGGGCATGTAGCACGTATGGGCAAATCCAGAAATATATATAGAGTGTTAGTTGGGAGGCCAGAGGGGAAAAGACCTTTGGGGAGGCCGAGACGTAGATGGGAGGATAATATTAAAATGGATTTGAGGGAGGTTGGGATATGATGGTAGAGACTGGTTTAATCTTGCTCAGGATAGGGATCAATGGCGGGCTTATGTGAGGGTGGCAATGACCCTCCGGGTTCCTTAAAAGCCAGTAAGTAAATGTTGTTGTTCCACGTAAATTCTTTTCATATTTCACAAAATCTTTGTTTGTTGATTTTTGTTACGCAATAACTGTACAAAAGGTGCACCTCAGAGATTTTTATTGTTGCATGCAATGCGACTGGCATGTTTTGTCTCAGGCTGTACTTGCTGGGAATTTCTTGTATGGCAGTGAAACCGTGTGTATATGTGTGTGTGTGTTATTTTAACTCCGCCCTTGTGCAGTTAGTAGTAGGCTGTCAACAAGCAAGGCTGTGCTATTGAGTAACAGCGTATTTTTACAGCAGAGGCAAGAGACAGATACCGGTTGAAAGTAGGCTACTGATGCTCAGTTGTCATGAGCACACGTCGCGGGCTGGAAAGTGAACTCTCACCCTGACTGGAAATGTTTCATTTTCACTCCATCAGTGAAAACTCGCCGTAGTCGAAGAGGTGGACCGGTTTGTTTTCTGTCTCATAGACCGGGGCCACGACTTCTCCGTGCGGTATGTGCCAGGCGTGTGCAGTGCAGTTAAACGACAATGAAGCTGCAAAAAGAAAGAAAATAGAACAATCCCTATTACTCATTTTAAGGGGAGTTTGAAGGTATCGTATGCAGAATAATATTAACAAAATAGCCTATCTTCAAGCAGTCCTAAATATAATACTATTTATCAGAGCTCTTCCTTTTTTTTTTATTGACATGTGTATGCACATTAAGCTTTAAAATAGAAAAAGAATGGTTACTCAATAGTAAATACTTACCCTTAAAATAATTTTTAATTTAAACATATTTTTTTATAAATTCACTCCATCTTAATATCAATATCTTGAAAAGCCTTTGATAAAGTTAATAGAAATAAATTATGGAATATGAAACAGAAAGGAGTGCCTCAACATTTAATAACTGTAATAAGAAGTTTGTATGTAGAAAACAAGATATTGGTTGAAACTGGAACGAGACATAAAAATGATATAACGGCAACCATAAATAGAGGTGTAAGACAGGGATGTCCACTTTCGCCTTCTCTCTTTAATGTTTATATTGACAATGCCATATTCCATTGACAGACAAATTTAGATTCACATTTTAAAATACAAGAACAAATATTAGATACGTTACTTTTTGCTGACGACCAGGTTCTCATTTCTAGCTCAGAAAATGATTTACGGAAGGCCACATTTCAACTAAATAATATTCTTAAAAATTATAATCTTAATATATCAATAAAGAAAACTAAAGTTTTAGCTTTTAAAGGGCCAGATACCTTACGAGCAAAAATTATTTTGGATGGGAAACCTATTGAGCAAGTAAATAATTTTAACTATCTAGGCTGTAATATCTCCTATTTTAAGAAGGAAGATCTTTTAAATAAACTTAGTAAATTTAATTTTATATGTGGCACAATAAAGAGATCCCTGAAATACACTAGAAGAGAAACCAAACTAAAATTCTATAAGGTTATGGCTGTGCCTATGTTGCTGTATGGTAGTGAATTTTTTACTTTAACCAAGAAAGAAGAAAAAACTATAGAAGCAGCTGAAATGAGGTTTTTACGTAGTGTAGCCGGTTGCACACTTTTGGATAAAAGAAAAAGTGAAGATATCAGGAATGAATTAAATATTTTTAAACTGATGGATAAAATAGAGCAATATAGGAACAATTGGAAGGAGAATGTTCAGAGTATGAAACCAGGCCGAATACCAAAAATTATTTTAGATTATAATCCAGAGGGTAGAAGAAGTTTTGGTAGGCCAAAGAAGAGATGGATACAACTTTTTAATTGAAATCTATGAGACCGGAACGAGCCTAAATGGCTTAAGATGTGAAATGATGATGATGATGATGATGATGATGATAATATCAATTCTGGAAAGACACAAGCAATTATATTAGGACACAAACGGCAAACGGCAAACCTCGACATTTCCCCCGTTAAAGTACAGTGCATATCCCTTTCAGTTCTTCGGTAAAAAATCTTGGCATTCACATGGATAATAATATCAACTGGGACATGCAAATCACAGAAACTGCAGAAAAGTATATTCTATTATCCATGTGCTAAAAAGGGTAAATGTTCATCTTCCCTCTCTTAAAAAGTCCCTTGTGCAGACACTTATATTTCCCTATTTTGACTATGCTGACATTTTACTGACTGACCTTTCCAGCGACAACAAAACGAAACTTCAACGTGCTCATAATTTGTGTGTACGTTTTGTAAGCAATGTTCGTAAATTTGATAATATTACTCCATCCCTGGAAACAATAGGTTGGCTTAAACTAGATAAGAAAATAAATTTACATTCACTTCTCCTTCTCTTCGAAATCTTGAACTCTTCTATTCCTTCGTACCTGTCGTCTCGCTTCACTTACCTTTCTTTCCACCACAATCTGAACACACGCTCTCGCCATGAAACAATATTAACAATAGCATCCCATCGCACCTCCTCATACTCATCCTCTTTCACAATAGCCCTGCCAAGACTCTGGAATTCGTTACCTGCTAGCATCAGGGACTGTCGAAATAAAATTGAATGCAAACGCAAACTTACTAGGCACTTGGTCAGTAATTGAGACACGTTCAGACATGGTTTCTTGTAAATAGTTCTCTTAATCTATCACTAAATATCTCAATATATGGTAATTTCATCGCTATAGAATTTTGTTATTCTAGGTTTAATTTGTAATTCAATAAATACAAAAATATTCTTTGTTCTTAACTTCTATGATAAATTGTCTAGCTTTCATTAATCAGGTAATCTTGTCGTACTTTAATTTTTATTGTAATTGTAATTTTAAATTTAATATTAATTGTGATTTTATTCTTCATATTATAGCTGTAATCCCCTGGTAGAGGGGCAGAGAAGGCCTGATGGCCTTATCTCTACCAGGTTAAATGAATACTAAATACTAACTATATGTCTGTGATTAGGTACACTCTGTTCACTTATTATAGCACACATTGAATTTAAATTTTAGCCACTTACTGCTAATAGATACTGAAACACACCCTATAAAAATTATTAATACAGGATATTTCCGTGCTAGTGTTACAAACTTTCAGGGATGATGAGGAAGGGCACATGTATCAATTTGAGATAAGGAACCCTGGTCCGGAAATGACTGTGTCGAAAGTTACAGGCAAAAGTAGTTGTGTGGAAATGAAATAATTTTATTCCTCTGTACACCTTATTTATGTGTATTTATCTGTACATCTTACACATACTGTATTCATCTGACATTGTTTACGTTGTCTACTTACAGTATTCCAGTCAATGCGCTGTCTGAGGGATGGGGACAGGAAACTACACTAAAGCAATGCAGATAGCGTAACGTGTAACGGACATGGTCGGTCCTGATATGCACGTCTGTAGACAGTAGTGTATGTGTATAAGTTGCAGTGTCCAGTCGATCAGTCCTAGTGAAATGGAGGAGTACATGAGAGCGGAATATACAGACCTGATTTTCGAATACGGATGAGCCAATGGGAACAGTAGACAAGCTCACAGAATGTATCGGGACAAGTACCCACGTAGGAGACATCCGGCCCATATCATCTCTCCACGACTGTTCCAAAGATTAAGGGAAGGAGGGCACGTGGTGCGAAATTACAATTTCATTTCCATAAATGAGATGAAAATCTGTGCAACAGCCATACTGCCCACTACAAAGCTCAGACCCTGTCTGGGACCGAACTCTGTCCCTTTGTGTGAGAAGTCGTTGAATAAACTGAAATGTTATACATGCCAGGATCTGAATCTGAGATTTACGAGTACTAGATACATAACGGTAAAAGTATTTTATTTTAAATTCCATAGAATTATGTATAGGCCGCGATTCTCACTCCCATGCTTGCGAGGTTGCAGCATGAGCACGGCGCTAATATAGCGTTCTGAGATTTGTGTAAAATATTGCATAATATGGTAACATTGTAATGACACTTACTTATTAACAATATTGTAATAAGGCCATATCCTCTCTGCGCTATGCCTATGAAGTATGTACGCTATAAAAAACAGGTATTTAAACATCTAATTCATAGAAATTGATTTTCGAAGAATGAAGTCAAATCTTTGTACTCAAACGAATAAAATCATAAAGAAATACGAAGTTATTTTGAATCACAAATTACAAATTATATGATTAATAGAAATGACATAAATAATGAGCAACTTTACTTCATCATACTTATTTTTTACCTGAGTACTGTTCACTGCATGTAATGGGGAATGTTACGTGTGAAAGTTTAATGAAATTGTGATCATATCGGGATCCTATTTTGTAGTAAATTGTCTCGGAAGGAGAAAATTACGAAGTACACTGTACTGACCTTGATACTTATTTTCATGGCATAATAACATAAAATTGTTTCCTTGAACGTAATATAATTATACAGGGTGAACCATAAAATGATGTCATTAATTTCAGGGGATTATTCTTTAAGATATTTCAAACAAAAAAATTTAATATAATTTTGCTCACTTTTGCTTCCCTTTTCGAGATAAAAATTGTTTTATATGAAACATTTCATAGCGTGTTTTGGAAAAGTCGTTGATTTAATTCCCAATATGCTTAGGGGGCATTGTATTGTGATAATAAAGATTGAAATAATTTTAGTTTTGCCCTTTAAATGTGCAGAAATTTTATCGGAACAAATGTAACGTTGTAAAATTCCTTTGCGGAATAGAACACGAAAATATGAACGTCATAAATAATATTATAGAAATCACTTCTTCGTAAATTTTCTTGATTCTAGAACAGATATCTGTACTTGAAACCGGAACTTAACAAGGAAATGACCTCCATTTCTACCCGGAGACCTCTCATTCAGGGATTCATGCAGTAAATGTTTCAGCGATAACCATGCTAATCTACTAATGATTTTTATCGTGCTTTAAAATTCTATCGTCGTCTACCAGATTTTAACCACGAACTAGGACAACTGCAACCGAGTTAACTCTTTGATATGATTTTTCACAAGAAAAGAAATGACCGCGCTCAACTGTAAACAAGAGTAGGCAAGATTTAGGAATGCTATATAAGCAACGCTTCAGATGTATGGGTCTTGTGGAGTGTTAATAACACATCTAATGTATTACTTACTTATGGCTTTTAAAGGAACCCAGACATTCATTGCCGCCCTCACATAAGCCCACCATCTGTCCCTATCCTGTGCAAGAACAATCTAGTCTCTACCATCATATCATATCTAATGTATTATGTTCATAATTTTTTATTTCCATACTAATGTTTCTATTTATTTTTCTATTTATTTATTATTTATTTCTGATCATTTATTTAAGTTTTTATTTATGTATTTATTTAATTATTTGTTTGTTTAGTTGTTTGTTTAGTTTTTTGTTTATTTGTTTGATTATGTATTTATTTATTTGTTTCTTCGTTCGTTTATTTATTCATTTATTCGTTCGTTTATTTATTCCTTCATTTATTCGTTCGTTTATTTATTCGTTCATTTATTTATTCGTACATTTATTTATTCGTTCATTTATTCCTTCGTTTATTTATTCGTTCATTTATTCCTTTGTTTATTTATCCGTTCATTTATTCGTTCGTTTATATATTCGTTCGTTTATTCCTTTATTCGTTTATTTATTCCGTTTATTTACATTTATTCGTTCGTTTATTTATTCCGTTTATTTATTCGTTCATTTATTCGTTCGTTTATATATTCATTCATTTATTCGTTCATTTATTCGTTCGTATATTTATTCGTTCGTTTATTTATTCGTTCGTTTATTCGTTCATTTATTTATTCGTTCATTTATTCGTTCGTTTATTCGTTCATTTATTTATTCGTTCATTTATTCGTTCGTTTATTTATTCGTTCATTTATTCGTTCATTTATTCGTTTGTTTATTCGTTCGTTTGTTTATTCGTTCGTTTGTTTATTCGTTCATTTATCCGTTCGTTTATTTATTCGGTCATTTATTCGTTTGTTTATTTATTCGTTAGTTTATTCGTTAGTTTATTTATTCGTTCATTTATTCGTTCGTTTATTTATTCGTTTATTTATTCGTTCGTTTATTCGTTCGTTTATTTATTCGTTCATTTATTTATTCGTTCGTTTATTTATTCGGTCATTTATTCGTTCGTTTATTTATTCGTTCGTTTATTCGTTAGTTTATTTATTCGTTTATTTATTCGTTCGTTTATTTATTCGTTTGTTTATTCGTTCATTTATTCGTTTGTTTATTCGATCGTTTATTTATTCGTTCGTTTATTCGTTAGTTTATTTATTCGTTCATTTATTCGTTTGTTTATTTATTCGTTCATTTATTCGTTTGTTTATTCGTTCGTTTATCTATTCGTTCATTTATCCGTTCGTTTATCTATTCGTTCATTTATTTATTCGGTCATTTATTCGTTCGTTTATTTATTCGTTCGTTTATTCGTTAGTTTATTTATTCGTTCGTTTATTCGTTCGTTTATTTATTCGTTTATTTATTCGTTCGTTTATTTATTCGTTTGTTTATTCGTTCGTTTATTTATTCGTTCGTTTATTTATTCGTTTGTTTATTCGTTCGTTTATTTATTCGTTCATTTATCCGTTCATTTATCCGTTCGTTTATTTATTCGTTCGTTTATTCGTTCGTTTATTCGTTCGTTTATTTATTCGTTTATTTATTCGTTTGTTTATTCGTTCGTTTATTTGTTCGTTTGTTTATTCGTTCGTTTATTTATTCGTTCGTTTATTTATTCGTTTATTTATTCGTTTGTTTATTCGTTCGTTTATTTGTTCGTTTGTTTATTCGTTCGTTTATTTATTCGTTCGTTTATTTATTCGTTCGTTTATCCGTTCGTTTATTTATTCGTTCGTTTATTTTATTCGGTCATTTATTCGTTCGTTTATTCGTTAGTTTATTTATTCGTAATTTTATTTATTCGTTCGTTTATTTATTCGTTCGTTTATTCGTTAGTTTATTTATTCGTTCATTTATTCGTTCGTTTATTTATTCTTTCGTTTATTTATTCTTTCGTTTATTTATTATTTCGTTTATTTATTCTTTCGTTTATTTATTCGTTCGTTCGTTTATTTATTCGTTCGTTCGTTTATTTATTCGTTCGTTTATTTATTCGTTCGTTCGTTTATTTATTCGTTCGTTCGTTTATTTATTCGTTCGTTTATTTATTATTTCGTTTATTTATTATTTCGTTTATTTATTCGTTCGTTCGTTTATTCGTTCGTTAATTTATTCGTTCGTTTATTTATTCGTTCATTCGTTCGTTTATTCGTTCGTTTATTTATTCGTTTATTTATTTATTCATTCATTTATTCGTTCATTTATTTATTCATTTATTTGTTTATTTTTTGTTTGTTTATTTATTTATTCATTTATTCATTAATTTATTGATTTATTCATTTATTCATTCATTTATTTATTTTGGTGAATTTAGAGCCATCAGGTCTTCTCTACCACACTACCAGAATGCAATATTATGTTACGACGGATTAAAATTTTAAGACAGATCTTATTCGTGTCTGAAATGATCAGGTTAGCCCTTACATCCTATGAAAAAAAAAAGTTTGAGTAAACAGAATTTTATGGCCCATTGTTCAAGTGCCTTGCCTTACAGCCGTTATCTTGCATTTAAGTTTATCGACTGACGATGCACCATTGTTGACTATAAATACTGCACTTCATTCAAGGCTGATAGTTTAGTTCTCTGCACTTATAGTAGCCTTGTACACGATAATTGAAAAACTTGCGCGGAAGGATATTTATGGAGGTGTTATGTGTCATAAAGCGCTCCTTAAGAAAATAAAACTTTTCACCTTGGATTTCAAATTTACGATCACTTCTAATGATGCTACATTAAATGAAATATTGAAAGTTATTTTAAGTCATTGCCTCTCAAGAAATTAAATAAAAATAAACTCATTAAAATCGATTTCGAGTAAAAGCCATTTTGTGTATTTTCTTTGGAAAATATCCTGTCGTGTTGTTAGTAAAATTATATTTCTTTAATTCACTCCTAGTTACATTGATTCTTAGGTACTGAATACAAATAAAGTGTGCCCAATATTTACAAAAACGCTTATGAGGACGACGGATTGTTGGGTGCATAGATAGACGTCGTACCGAAGATCACCTTTGCTTAAAGATGCTTAATACACGCCTTTCTTTAAAAATCTTGTAGCAGACGTCTTGGAGTGTCAGGACACTTTATCATTATACGACGTGTAATAAGAAGTAAAAAAGCATATTTTTCACTTTTGCATCGCTAATTAAATAATATTCACAGGCTGAGTAAAAGTATGGAACAATGCTTGTAACTTTCTTATTTATAATTTTATGAAGAAACTACTTATACAAAAGTTGCAGGATATCAAAGAAGGAGTCGGCCTGGTTGGCACAGTTGGTGTAGCGCTGGTCTTCTATGCCCAAGGTTGCGGGTTCGTCCCGGGCCAGGTCGATGGCATTTAAGTATGCTTAAATGCGACAGGTTCATGTCAATAGAACTCCTACGTAACAAAATTCCGACACACCGGCGACGCTGATATAACCTCGGCAGTTGCGAGCGTCGTTAAATAAAACATAACATTTCAAAGAAGGAATATTTTGAACATGTTTTCAAATACAGTACTATACTTTTCATTTGTAAAGGCTGTGCCAATGAGTCTGTTTTTTAAATGGCACCGTGTTCTTATTCCCCCGTTTTTGGATTCTTCAGGTCCCAATACGTACAAAATCATATATATTAGCCTATGGATTTATTAATTTGTCCTACAGAATAATCTCTGTAATGTTGACAATTAATATTTGAGCAGAAAAATTCGCTCCGGCGCCGGGGATCGAACCCGGGTCCTTGGTTTACGTACCAAGCGCTCTGAGCTACGCCGAATTCAATCCACAGCACCGAATCAAACCTTCCTCCTTCAGTGTTTCCCTTTGTGGCCTGACTCCAAGTTAGGCATATATGTTGACGTATATGTCTAATGTCAACTGCCATTATACTAGGAGCGCACTCAGCTGAGTGACTTATTTGGCCGGGATTCCGCAGTATAATGGCAGTTGACACTAGACATATACGTCAACATATATGCCTAACTTGGAGTCAGGCCACAAGGGGAAACACTGAAGGAGGAAGGTTCGATCCGGTGCTGTGGATTGAATTCGGCGTAGCTCAGTAGTCAGAGCACTTGGTATGTAGAACCAAGGACCCGGGTTCGATCCCCGGCGCCGGAACGAATTTTTCTCCTCAAATATTAAAATCATATATGTTTTTGGCATTTATAAACTATTGTTTTGTAAAAAAAAAATAGCTCTTTTGATGACAATGTATATAGACTGAATAAAGGGACATTTTAACGCTTCAATTTGAACATAGGATTAGTTAACAGAAAGATCAAATTAATACTAATTGTACATACAAAAATAAAAGAATTGAAAAATAACACATGGATGTAATTGCACAATCATTTAATAACAACAAATAACAACAGATTTTCTTCAAAGTGTGATCCTCCTGATTCGATACAGTCTCTGCATCTCACGATCATTGTCCTCCTGGTAATTTATCTTAACTTAGGCCTACGTGCTGCAACAATCACTTCAGCTGAAGCAGCTGGAGTGCGATGAACTTTGGTATTCAATTGATCCCACACAAAAAAGTATATTGGGCTTAGATCAGGTGACCTAGCAGGCCAGGACAGTGGACCACCACGCCCAATCCATCTATCTCGAAACGTATTGTCAAATATTCTGCACTGTTTGGGTAGACGATTTGTACATTATGGACCGAGTTGAGTGTGAGCGCATACTTCCTACAGGAAGTAATTTTATTATCGGATTGTTCCCTGGTCACTTTCACGTTTCTAAGAAGCAAAGGGTTTCTGGCATGTGGTTTATTATCTCAAAATACTTCATGTGACGCCTCTTTCAACACGTGATTATGATTTTGACCCGCTTAAATTCAGAAAAAGAATGTTAAATTACCAACGCACAGTTATCCGAAAGGCAAATCTAGCTGGACAAAATTTACAACTTTTCTCCTATGTAACAGATTTTTATGAAACTTTGAGCAGTAGTTTCAGGTAGTAGTAGCCTATATTATTTTGTATACAAACTTTGATTACGTTTGTATAAGGCAAATTACCCTCTATAAGAGGTACATTTAGACAAAATTAGTAACTTTCCTCCTATCTAAAACGGACCCATTCAGTAATACATCTAACATAAAAAAGACTGTGTGATAAAGGAAAGTGACTGCGGATTGATGTTATTCAGACTCTTACAGGGCTGCAACTACACTCCAAATTCGCTAGATTCCGCAAAAGTTTCTCTATTGATCGAACTGACCGTATTTCCATAAATATTTCTGCATATAAAATTTTGAGGATGAGGTAGGATCACATTTTTAAATCTACATACGGATGGTGAACGACCCGATGGTCTCACCTTAATTCCATGATCTAGAGGAAAATTTTTAATTTGGGACTCCACCTGCGTTGACACTCTAGCTCCATCTCACTTGCCGAATACCTCCAGACGCGTAGCCTCTGCTGCTGAATTAGCCATGAAAAATAAAGTCAATAAGTATGAACATCTTTTAGACAATTATATCTTTGTCCCCTTTGTTGTGAAGACCTTCGGTCCTTGGAGTCATGACGCTAAAGTTTTAGTATCTCAAATCGGCCAAATTTTCATCTTCATTACTGGTGATCGTCTTTGCACTGCTTATTTGAGTCAATGCTTAAGTATTGCAATTCAACGCGGAAATGCAATGAGCGTTTTGGGTACTCTACCCGAGTCCAGCCCTTTGGTTGAACTCTTTTATTCTGTAAAATTTATTAAGTATTCCGTATGTAAATATTTGTTTTGAGTTTTATATAGGCCTACCGTATTGTTCAAATTGTTTCAAATTTTCACAAATTTTCAGGAAATCTGTAGCCATTGAAACTATAGAGAATGAACTACTTTTGATGAATTATATTCGGCAACATTCAATGCGAACAACTTTAATTCTGAACAATTAAACTTTCAAGACTTAAACGTTATTAGAGCTATTTATAAGTAAAATAAATTATAGGCCTACGTTATGGTTAAACTAATGAACGAAGTCCGAAAAGTCGTTAATTTATATTTTAATTCAACATTATAATTTATTACCGAATTCAGAAACTTAATTTTTCTACCGTAAAAATCGTACAAATTACTGTAAGTATAAGGGCTATTCCGTGTGAAATCGATCATTAAGAAACCTCGCATTTTTCATACTCTAATTTTTCCCTATTTATACAAGGTGCTGATGAGAGTGCATTTTCAAAAATATACTATCGAAAGTCAAACGATTTTCGTACTATTGAGCGACAAATTGAGCGTATTTTATAAAAACAAGCCTCTTTCAGCGCTCAGAACTCTGGAACCGTTTACTGCAGAACACTGAACGGGAGCTCATTTTGAAGCTGACATTTGGTAGATTATGTTAAGAAGTAATCCTTATTTTTATTGTATACAGAGAGACAGATAATCTGATTTTACTTACTTTTAGGCTTTTTGCCCATTTGTAAAAATGTAAAAAATATTGAGAAAAAACCTTGCATTATTAAGAGGGATTCGGCATTGTTTGCTTAGTGGCTCGGCAATAAGTTTCGAGGGTATTAAATAAATTATTTTCACACGCCTGGACTTGAACGTCGCAGTACCGCACGCACTGGCCGAGAGCTGACGGTAAGCGAGCGTTGGGCGTCATTTTACTCCTGTGTTTATGAAAATTTATGATAAAGCTAGTCCAGTTATGCGCAACTAGACGAAACATCACGTGTTTATGTCTTCTGGCGTCCCGCCTCACAGCCAGCTGGTTAGTTCACGCGCGTACTATTTATTTTCTTTATTTGATATTTTCAATACTTTCTTATCAACGGTGCACCAGTAAAAAATAAGTGTTTATTTGTACTTTCAATGCGGAATCTAACCATATGTTTTAAAAATATTTTTTTCGTGGGCAAAGGCGTCTTAATGAAGAAAAATCTAAATTTCTCCATTTCCATACAAATTAAGAAAAACTCTTTACATGTCAATGTAAACTTTAACTTCTCAGCATCAAAATAAACCATGATTTTGATCACTGGGCAAAAGGGTTCGGAGCCACAACAGTTTAAAGTTGCAAATTTTATGAAAATACGATAAAATTAAATATTTTAAATTTAAATACTATGAAGTTCTGATGCCTCAAACTATGCACAAAGCATTGTAGGCCTATCACAGTTGTCAACGGACAGAAAAAGTTTTATTGTATTTACAAATTGCAAGGTCAATGTTCTATATTTCGGTCGATTTGAGATGGAATAGCCCATAAGTTCCTTGTTCCAAATACTAAAAATAACAGTAAAAACGACGTTAAAGATATAAAAAATGGAGATAAATTACTTCAATTATTTCTTAAACTATTTTGTTTTAAATTTATGGTATAATATTTTAATTTTGGCAAGGATTTTTCACTTCCGGATCACAGTGCAATCGTGCGTAGTCTCTTCTTTGCTTCCGACCTTGAAAAGTTTTATAGATTTGTCCTCAGACTTGCTAATTTTTTTCACTGATAAATGCTGATGACTGCTTAGGATTTTTACATATGTTAACCTTCGGAATTTCAATAGGTTGTCAATGAAAATATATATGTTGAGATGGTTACTACTAATATTACTCTTATTTGAATTTTTTCTGCTATATCGTGTGCCTTTTTTATAACTCTCTTACCACGTGGAGAGGATTCGCCAATGATTTACGATCACAACCTGCGGGATTCCCTGGCCACGCCAACAAGGTGGGAGTTCCCCATATACAAGCGAACGCACCCGACAATTCAGTTTCGTAGACATCGCGCGCCAAGTCCATCCCCTCCACCTCAAATATGGGAACCCTTGACCGCCCGTCATCACTGACGTCACATCCAGACAGGACCGCTCCTTGGCCCTGACATTACACGAAAAATACAGACCGTTATTTTTTTCTTATATGTTTATAATGTAATGTGCGTAGTATGCGCTTGATGCAAATGCTGTAAACGATGAAGATGCTGGGAGATAACGGCTACGTCTTCATCATGTCGAATAATTACTACCTTTAATATTGCGCACTTCAACCTTGACGGTGACTAATGGAATGGTTGGCATTGATGGTTATTATGTGAATTATACAAGACCATGAACCCACAAACAATATTTCGATGCAAAAAAATTCATTAAAGCAAATTAATAAAATTATATAGAACTTCTGCCTTTTATTAAAGCAAATAAATACAATTATATAGAACTTTTGCCATTTATTAAAGGAAATAAATAACATTACATATAGAACTTTTGCCTTTTATTAAAGCAAATAAATAAAATTATATAGAACTTTTGCCTTTTATTAAAGCAAATAAATAAAATTATATAGAACTTTTGCATTTTATTAAAGCAAATAAATAACATTATATAGAACTTCTGCCTTTTATTAAAGCAAATAAATAAAATGACATATAGAACTTTTGCATTTTATTAAAGCAAATAAATAACATCATATAGAACTTCTGCCTTTTATTAAAGCAAATAAATAAAATTATATAGAACTTTTGCATTTTATTAAAGCAAATAAATAACATTATATAGAACTTTTGCATTTTATTAAAGCAAATAAATAACATTATATAGAACTTCTGCCTTTTATTAAAGCAAATAAATAAAATTACATATAGAACTTTTGCATTTTATTAAAGCAAATAAATAAAATTAGATAGAACTTCTGCCTTTTATTAAAGCAAATAAATAACATTACATATAGAACTTTTGCCTTTTATTAAAGCAAATAAATAAAATTATATAGAACTTTTGCCTTTTATTAAAGCAAATAAATAACATTATATAGAACTTTTGCCTTTTATTAAAGCAAATAAATAAAATTATATAGAACTTCTGCCTTTTATTAAATCAAATAAATAAAATTAGATAGAACTTTTGCCTTTTATTAAAGCAAATAAATAAAATTATATAGAACTTTTGCCTTTTATTAAATCAAATAAATAAAATTATATAGAAATTCTGCCTTTTATTAAAGCAAATAAATAAAATTATATAGAACTTTTGCCTTTTATTAAAGCAAATAAATAAAATTATATAGAACTTTTGCCTTTTATTAAAGCAAATAAATAAAATTATATAGAACTTTTGCCTTTTATTAAAGCAAATAAATAAAATTATATAGAACTTCTGCCTGTTTTGAGCTCGAAGATCGGCTTACGGTTCTGTAAACTTGCGTTCGATTCTCGGCGTTCATTGACGTGTTACTTGTGTTATTCCTGAGGTCCTCCATTACCAATTTCATGCCACAAACACGCTCAGGTCCACCGGTGTGGAGTAACCGTTAGCATGCCTGACCGTGAAACGAGCAGTCCAGGGTTCAAATCCTGGTTGGTACAAGTTATCTGGTTGAGGTTTTTTCCTGGGGTTTTCCCTCAACCCATTAAGAGCAAATGCTGGATTCTGAACTCATTTCGCCGACATTATGACCTTCATCTCACTCAGATGCTAGATTACCATAGCAGTTGATAAAGTGTCGTAAAATAACCAATTAAAAAATGACGCTCAGCTTCACGCTCTTCTCACTTCAAATCCTCCCCTCTACTCCATTTCTTCGTCTCGTCTTCTTCTTCTTCTTCTTCTTCAGCAGCAGAGCCCGGAACTTTGGCAGAATGCCTTTTTAAATGTGTTAAATCTAATCTTCATTTTGAAAGTAAATCTGTACGAATTATATGTTTGTGATTGAAACGTCACAGTTTTATGTTACCCTTTTCTGCCTTCTTAAATATAAATGCCTAATTTACAAAATAAATGGTTTTCTTTGCCTTTATTTGATTATTTATCTATTATTTATTAATTTATTATAAACATTGTCTGTCCGAGATAGAATACCAGATGCAGTATGCTGCCAACCTAATAAAAAAATTGTTTAATTTTAGTACTGTGAAGTAGAAGATAACTTTGTGAACTCAAATATCTGAACCGTATAATGTTACTCATGCTGACTTGCAGCTTCTAATTGCGGTTTGTTGGCTCATAGTTTTAGAGTAATTTGCCATTTTGCGCTCTATTTGTCAGGGGTAAAATGAAGTACAGTTATTTCTCGAGCAAAAATTCTTACCATCATGCTTACATACTTCCCATATAATGTGACTTGTAAATGTGGAGTATGAGAAAAGTCTGTACACCTAGGCCTACATGTGGAAAGAATGACAACGTGTAAATACCGACTTTCTCCTTGAAAGTAATACTGAAAAGATAAATTTTGGAAACAAATGTTGAATCATTACAATACTACTCTCTCCTTATTTCCAATAAGGAAAATGTAGAACTTTGTTTGAATGGTCTGTATTCTCTTCAACATTGCTCATGCAAACAGCGGACCAGAGTTGGTAAATTATAAAAGATAAACGGTCCTGAGAGAATATTTCATATATATAAAAATCCAGGTGATTGTAACACGTTGTTTTGAGAGTTTCGAGTAATCGATTTCGATACTGAAACGTCAGCGAAAATTATTTGCAGTAGCTTGCAGGTTTTGAGATTTTAAGACTTTTCACGACTTCGGAGAAAGCTGTGGACACAATATCTTCAAAGTTTCGGAACTACATACAAATTTCTTTCTCAGGATATTATATAGTACATTCTTTACCATCATTGATAGAAAGTAGGATGACGTAACATAAGTAAAATAGTCATTATGAAGTTACGCCTCCATTTTTCTGCATAAATCGGCTCATTATAATTATTAGGGCCCAAATTTGTGTGCTCTAAAATGTAGATGTAGGCGTATAGGCTACTTATGACTTAAAAAGTAACAAATAATCCCCTAAAATTTAGCTTTATAAAATATTATGTTGTATTATGTATCTTTACTCTGTTACTATGCACACCCACAACCTTGCAGAGTGGTATGACGCACGTCACACAGTTTCTTTGTCAAACCTCTTTCCGGCTGCTTTTGTAGGTGAACACATTCCCGAGCAAGAACATAAAAAGTATTGATCTCTCCACAAAAATGGAGACGCACCAATAACAAAGAGGCTACTATTTCTCCATTTTATGTTTTGCATGAAATGAAGTAGGTGGGAAAATTCTTATTCTGACTGTCATTTGCCCATGGATTTCAGATCGTTGACCGACAGAAGAAATTATCCATTCGTGAGAGAATCTTATGATTGACGTTATGGTTTCATTCAATGCACCCAGCGATCAGTGACTCTCACAAACATATTGGAGACACCGTGGCTATTGTCAGTCATTCCAAATTCTTTGTAATTGCCTCTTTTCCAGAAGATTCTACAGAAGTGTCTAGGAGAAATCAACAATCTAGGAGTCGTTGGTTTTCAATATTCCTGCACGCTCTTGAACATTATTTGTTAATGTTGAAAAAAATACTCTATATATTTTTACTGGAAAATTTGAACTGAACGTACATAAAGTTAAAAAAACAACAAAAAATTTGTATATCGCACCCTTAAAATAATACTGTCGTAACTACCGAAAGTTAGTTTTGAGTAAATGCAAGATAAACATTTCAAAGTCGCATGAAAACTCAGGATTACCAAGTACGAGGGTCATACTGAAAGTCATGAGCAACCCATTGTTATAAATCTTAATTTTTATTTTTTGGACAAACCAGGTACATCATCTTAATCTACAGACTTTTCTGTTACTTTTCAACATAGTCTCCATTTCTTTGCACACATTTCTCTCGCCATTCTGTAAGTTTGAAAATTTCCTTGCTGTAGAAGTCCCCTTCATCTTCCCGAAGGCATTGACGCACTGCTTTCCGGACGTCCTCCAGCGTCTCGTAGCGTTGGTCTCCTTTACAGAACCGAAGATACGATTGTTGGAGGGTGCCACGTCATGACTGTAGGGAGTGGCGGAAGAGTTTCCCACCCAAATGTTCTGATTTTCTCCACGGTGACACGATCACTGTGAGGCCACGCGTTATCGTGTTCGAGGATGATCTTTCCGGGGCGTCTCTCGCGCAATCCACGACGGAGCTTCAAAACTGCCTGAATAGTCTATAGCGGACAGCATTTATGGTCTGTCGAGGTTCAAGAAATTCAACCAAAATAGATCCCAGAACTCATCAACTCTTTCCTTGTTGCGTTCCGTGGAGGCAGTTCGAAGGCGACCGCTATGAGGTTCATCTTGGAATCTACGAAATGTTCCACCCATCTCATAACACTACTGGCGCCCATGCACACATCTCCGTATGCACGCTGAAGTCTGAGGTGAATTTCAGCAGGAGACGTTTCTTTTTTAACAAGGAATTTAATGACGGCACGCTGTCGAAACGAATCATCGTTGTCAACCATTTTGCAAACATTGCCTGTGGTCTCATGATAGAAGTTAATGACGTCACAATATGTCTGTATATACAGTCACGACGCTCGAGTTGTGAGGGTACTAGGAACAAAGGACTATGCTGGTACTATTTTGCATTGTCTGTAATGAGGTGATAGTAGCGATCCTAGTGGTTAGCAACTATCTATGGATGCATATTTACTACGTATTGAGCTTCGTGACTGTGTATATAGACTCTGGTATTTAGTATGAGTCCTGCAGACTTTGCACTTGGACTTAGTAATACGACAGTTCTACTGTTTGATAAGGGATTAAAATAATGAAGATTACAAAACCGCCTGTAACTCAAAATTCAATTTTTGGTAGTTACGACAGTATTATGCTAGGGGTGCGATATATGCTTTATAATAGATAAAGACTATGCTACGTTATCGTAAAGTATAATTGTGCATACATTATGAATTAAACTTAAAATAGAGGTCATGGAAATCCAAGCTATAATAATTACAGAATATGGCATGAAGATAATCACGAAGAATGTACGCATAATCACGTCCTCAGTAAATGATATGCTGAAAATGTATGTCCCCTCAAAATTGCGAAATGTATTTCTTACAGTGTAAAAATAATTAGTCTGTATTTCTTCTAATGATTAGAAGTTAATAATAATAATAATAATAATAATAATAATAATAATAATAATAATAATAATAATAATAATAATAATAATAATAATATACTTACTGACTTTTAAGGAACCCGGAGGTTCACTGCTGCCCTCACATAACTCCGCCATTGGTCCCTATCCTGAGCAAGATTAATTCAGTCTCTACTATCATATCCCACCTCCCTCAAATCCATTTTAATATTATCTTCCCATCTACGTCTCGGCCTCCCCAAAGGTCTTTTTTCCTCCGGCCTCCCAACTAACACTATATGCATTTCTGGATTCGCCCATACGTTCTACATGCCCTGCTCATCTTAAACGTCTGGATTTAATGTTCCTAATTATGTCAGGTGAAGAATACAATGCGTGCAGTTCTGCGTTATGTAACTTTCTCCATTCTACTGTAACTTCATCTCTCTTAACCCCAAATATTTTCCTAAACACCTTATTCTCAAACACCCTTAACCTATGTTCCTCTCTCAAAGTGAGAGTCCAAGTTTCAAAACCATAAAGAACAACTGGTAATATAACTCTTTTATAAATTCTAACTTTCAAATTTTTTGACAGCAGATTGGATGATAAAAGCTTCTCAACCGAATAATAACACGCATTTCCCATATTTAAGCTTATTCTGTGTCTGTGTTTAATTTCCTCCCGAGTATCATTTATATTTGTTACTGTTACTCCCAGGTATTTGAATTTTTCCACCTCTTCAAAGGATAAATTTCCAATTTTTATATTTCCATTTCGTACAATATTCACGTCACGAGACATCATATACTTTGTCTTTTCGGAATTTACTTCCAAACCTATCTCTTTACTTGCTTCCAGTAAAATTCCCGTGTTTTCCCTAATCATTTGTGGATTTTCTCCTAACATATTCACATCATCCGCATAGACCAAAAGCTGATGTAACCCGTTCAATTCCAAACCCTCTCTGTTATCCTGGACTTTCCTAATGGCATACTCTACAGCAAAGTTAAAAAGTAAAGGTGATAGTGCATCTCCTTGCTTTAGCCCACAGTGCATTGGAAACGCATCTGACAGAAACTGACCTATACGAACTCTATTGTACGTTTCACTGAGACACATTTTAATTAATCGAACTAGTTTCTTGGGAATACCAAATTCAATAAGAATATCATATAAAACTTCTCTCTTAACCGAGTCACATGCCTTTTTGAAATCTATGAATAACTGATGCACTGTACCCTTATACTCCCATTTTTTTTCTCCATTATCTGTCGAATACAAAATATCTGGTCAATAGTTGATCTATTACGCCTAAAACCACATTGATGATCCCCAATAATTTCATCTACATATGGAGTTAATCTTCTCAAAAGAATATTGGACAAAAATTTGTAAGACGGCAATAAAAGTGATATTCCTCGAAAGTTACTACAGTTAGTCTTGCCCCTCTTCTTAAAGATAAGTACGATTATGTACTCCTTCCATTGTTTGGTACAATTTCCTTTTCCCAAATAGCAAGTACAAGCTTATAAATTTCGTTAGATAATGCGCTTCCACCCTCTTGTATTAATTCTGCTGGAATTTGATCGATACCTGGAGACTTATAATTTTTGAAAGTTTCTATCGCAATTTCGACTTCAGAAAGTGTGGGTTCGGGTATAAATGGCTCAGCAGTTTGTATTTTAATTTCGTCCCGATCATTTCTATTTGGCCTATGTATATTTAAGAGTTGTCCAAAATAGTTTTTCCATCTGTTCAGAATTGAATGAGCGTCTGCAAGCAAGTCACCATTCTCATCCTTGATCACGTTTAACCTTACCTGATATCCATTATTGAATTCCTTTATGCCCTTATATAAATCTCTAATGTTTTTATTTTTACTATTTGTTTCTACCTCATTCAGTTTTTCCTTCAAGTAATCTCTCTTTTTATTCCTAAGTGTACGACTTGCTTCCCGTCTTTTATTGAAATAATTATCTCTATTCGCCTCAACTTGATCCCGTAAGAATTTCAATTTTGCCTGTTTCCTTCTTTCTACTACCGTGCAACAATCTTCATCAAACCACGGTTTCTTTTTCTTAGTTTCATAATAAATAATAATAATAATAATAATAATAATAATAATAATAATAATAATAATAATAATATATTTATTTATTTATTTAGTTATTTATTTATTTAATATTTAATGTGCTGTACAACAGCCAGAGGCCAATTACAGTTCAGCACAATGTAACAAAAACATTAGCAATAATTTACAATAAAAGTACAAAGAAATAATTAAATTAATGACAATTAATTAAAATGATAATTACAAATGAAATAATGGAATCATAAATGAAGAATGGAATCATATAAAATAATATTACAAAGATATACAAGATTATAATACAACGACAATAATGACAATGAATGGACGGAATAAAATGGATGACTAAACTACATAGCATAATGAGCGAGAATAATTTTAAAATACATATTTAAACAAAAGATATAAATGAAAACTGATATAAAACTTCAAAATATATACTACACATTAAATGGATCCAAGCTTGATCCATGCAAATTAGCATATTTTATACATCTGCAGACCGGAGAGAGAGAGATTTAGAATTTCTATTGTAAAACATTTTATGATATCTTAAACCCTTAGCAGGAATACGAAGACTGATATTGCTTAGGAAAGATTCACAATCAATATCACCCTTAAGAACTTTACAAAAAAATAAGTAATCAAGATCTTGACGTCTGGCAAATAAACTACAGCAATTAAAATATTTGCAGTTAATCTCATATTTATAATCATCGGAATTAGGTAAAAATCTATAAGAACAAAGGGAAATAAATTTTCTTTGAATATTCTCAAGCTTAGCCGAGACAGTGGAAGTAATAAGTTCCATACAACAGATGCATATTCAAGCTTGGATCTGACCAATGTATAGTATAAAATTAATAAACACATAGGAGTAGAAAAAGAATAAGTTATAGATCTGCTTAGACCAAACACTCTTAATGAATGAGTATAAATATATTGCACATGATCATAGAAATATAATTTAGAATCAAGTAAGACACCAATATTTCTTATACTATCTCTCCTAGTAATTATGACATGATTAAGAGAATAATTAAATTTTTGGGAGGTTGTTTTACGTGAGAAGGAAATAGCAAAAGTTTTGGATTGATTAATTTTCATTCCATTTTCAACAGTCCAAAGTGCAATTGAATTAATAACATTTTGAAGAATTTGACAATCAGCCAAACTACTAATTTTGCGAAAGATTTTGAGATCATCCGCAAATAAAAGACAGCTAGAACTTATTCTTTTACTTATGTCATTTATAAATAATAAAAGTAAGAGAGGCCCCAAAGTAGACCCCTGAGGAACTCCACATAAACTATAAAATGAAACCGAGAGAGAAATAATAATAATAATAATAATAATAATAATAATAATAATAATAATAATAATAATAATAATATCTGTATTACTTTGGCCACTATCTTTCTACATATTTTTCGTGGGGAATGAACCCAGGACCCTGCAAGCAGTGCGATCGACGCACTGCCGATCACTGTAGCCTTGACCCTGAGGTCCGGACTGCAGTCGCCGTCGGACCCTGACCAGCGTAACAGGCGGCGGAGTGTCCGCTTCACAATGCAAGACGGCTGATTGACGCCTCCAATGCATGTCCTTTCTTCAGTTCTGCGGTCACTAGCAATTCATCCTTGAGATGACAAAGAGGCTCTCACTACGCAGTGCAGCTGTCGACAAGCGTCTTCACAATCCCGGAAGTCGGAAGAACGATTATATCTGTCTGTCCTTTGCTGTAATTAAAAATACAAACTGTAGTTTTAAATGTGTAGTTTGGACTTGTCAGTTTGTAACAAAATAAATAAAAGACGTGACATTTCCAAGGTCGCAACTGTCTTCGTTTCAGGTAAACAAAAGGATAAAAATTAGGGGAGAGTCGGGTAGTATCGGACATCGGGTAGTATCGGACAGTGCGTTTCTTTCATCTACCACCACATGGTAGTACCTGAATGACATGGTTACGTTTCTCTATGCGGTATCACAGAAACGTAACCATGTCAATCAGGTACTAATCATCGTGTGGTAGATGAAAGAAACTCACTGTCCGCTATTACCCGATGTCCGATACTACCCGACTCTCCCCTACATCTACTCGTTGGGATCTTTATAGCCTACAGCAGGCCTGCACAAGGTTTGCGCTCTCGAGCCGGCTCACAGCTCATGAGCGGAATGCAGATATTAGCTGTGCTCTGTATAAGGATGGACTGGAAGAAGGGGCGATCTCGTACAAAATATACACAAAAGGAAGTACTATTACGATTGCTTATGAAATGAATTCCCGTTCTCAGTTTGCAAAACTATCTTGGACTATTATTAATTAATAAAGGAATATTTATTTTACAGAAGTAATAGACATTCTATAGCTATTTAAATGTACAATATCATTTTGTTATATATTTATTTATCAGTATATCAAAACGAGGTTTTATACTGTTGGCAGCTGAAAGGTACAGTAGCCTGCTGATGATAATGAAACATCAATTACAGAAGTTCGATGTCTGCCTATATTAAAGTTGATTGTAGAAAGCAGTTGCTCACAAATATAAATGTTGAGCCAAACATAGCAATCATTTTCACAGCCAGCCTGTGTAGTCGTAGTTATTATTGCTAATGTTTAGTCTTGTAAAAATCAACCAGGCTAGTAGTATTATTCAAACGATCTTTAGCCCTTAGGTCACACTGAAGATCAATAAGTTCGAGCTGTAAATCGTTAAATGTTAAAAATGTTACGTTCCGTCTTTTAGATTCCTCCATACTATACTATAGCAGTAGGTAAGCAACGTGAAACAGTTACACACTGCACTCCACTAGATAACTGAGTGGTCGTTTCCCTCTCCTCTACCTATAGCAAGTCTATGTCATTCTGACGTATCTTCCTCTCAGTTTCGGCGAGCGGTAAAGACCGCTCTCTCGCTCCGAAGGAGCGCGCGCGCTCGTTGAGCGCTGTTTGTGCAGGCCTGGACTACAAGGTTGATCAGAAAAACGGGCGATTCTAAACCTTTTCCGGCTAAGCTCGGTTCGGTTCGGCTTTGAACACTCTCGTTCTGCTTAGGGATGTACACCATTTAGTCAGGATGGAGAATTGGAGTGGTGCACAACTTGTTTATGCCATCAATGCTTAGATCTATTTAAAAATTGCAATAGTTTCAGGACTAAACAGCGCTTGTTTCGGTAGCATTACAATTAAAATAATCGTAATGATCCAGTGTAGGGTGACCAGACGTCCTCTTTTGTCCGGACATGTTCTACCTTTAGACCTTTGTCCGCTGTCCGGGAGGTTTTAAAAAAAAAATCCAGAAATGTCCTCCTTTTCGTAACTTGCATGCCTGATATTTTGAAATTATCTGATTTGACGCCTTTTTTAAGTAATTTGCCTGTAGGTGGCAGTAGCAGCGACGGAATATACTCTTTGCCAACGATTATAACTCTCTTTACTCCTCCTTGTTATGGTCGTTGCTCACAGGTAGCTAGTAAATTGAGAGATCGAGGTGCGAATGTAAATCTAAGTAGATTTTAATAATAATTTTATAATTACAGTTCCCTTGCCTTTCATATGTAGCTACTTATGAAATCATTATTATTAAGTCTTTTCTTACTTATTTTGTAATAATATAGATATTTTAACATACTGTAAACTGGGGTTACTTTGAACACAGAGGAAACTTTGAACATTTTTTCAGAAAATCATATTTAGGTTTCTACATGCTGCACTTGTTATAGATGGAGGTAAATTATCATAAAATCATTTTCATACCAAATTCCAGAAACCTCACATGTCGAGACAATTCAGATTTTTTCTGTAGAATAGACTACTAAAGAAAAAGAAATTCAAGTTCAGACATGTTAAACGCTAGATCTTATTATTATGCATTATTTTTTATCAATCATTCCAAAATAGCAAATGCTTTTAAAGATATTTTTTTTTAACTTCTGAGAAATTCACGAAATTCACTCAAATGGACATGTGGGGTGTCTCCAATTAATGATTAAAATCTCTAAATGTCAATCACGTGATTTAGTCGTTTGCGACGACTCCAACGAGTATTGTAGCTCACACACTACTTTAATCACCTGCAGACTGAGGCAAATTCAACATTTGAAAATAAAAACTTTCTTATGGCCCACTTGATTAACATTTGAAAAAGTCGGAGCTACATCTCTTCTAAAAGAGGATTTACTTAGAGATTTACGAAAGTAAACTGTAGAGTATTATGTCGTAAATATTGAAGGAAAATATAAAGTAATTCATTATTGCAATTAAAGTTTAATGAAGAGATTTTGGAAGAAAAAAAGTGCAGATAAATCAGACTTTGTATTAGAAAGCAATATTTTTATGGAAACAAAACATTTTTTTCGATTATTGCGCGGGTTATGAATGTAATCGTGAACAATTTTAAATGACACCTTATAGTTTCCTTAGTATCATCTGAAAGAACAATTCCTTCTTTGTATTGCTGTGCAATACTTGTTTTGTTTTATACAGAAGCGCTACGGTTAGGGTTAAATAGGTCTACATTTTATTATTCTTTGTGTAACGAAAGCAGTTTATTGATGAAATTAACGTAAACCGAGATGTTCTTAACAGAAAATAAAAGAATTGAGATCCCGATGTTAGGATTTGGTGACAGAAGAAGTATAGTACGAGAGAAACTAAGAGAATAGGCCTAATATGTTTTCTCTTTGACCATTAGCTTTATGTCGAGCTTCAAATCGTTACCAGTCTACCTGATCTGTTTATGTCTCATGTGTCCAATTTCTCTGAATTTCTCTTCTGTCCTACTCGCAATTGACTCAGAAATTTGGATGAGTTTAATTGAAATTTGTGCATACCTCTTGTGTACTCTATCTGCCAACACTGTTAAGAACATATTTTTTTATGCTGAGCTCATAAATAAAACTGCTTCCATAACACAATAACTAACAAAATGTATCAACAATTATTGGTAGATTTTAATAGGTTATTTTACGACGCTTTATCAAGATCTTAAGTTATTTAGCGTCTGAATGAGATGAAGATGATAATGCCAGTGAAATGAGTCCGGAGTCCAACACCGAAAGTTATCCAGCATTTGCTCATATTGGGTTGAGGGAAAACCCGGAAAAAACCTCAACCCGGTAACTTTCCCCGACTGGGAATCGAACCCGGGCCACCTGGTTTCGCGGCCAGACGCGCTAGCCGTTACTCCACAGATGGGTACATCAACAATTAAATTGTGACTTTACTAACCATAGTGTTTCTGTATAAAGTAATGGTAATGGTAGTAGTAGAAGTAGTAGTGGTAATAGAAAGAAGTGGTAGTGGTAGTATTGGCAGTGGCAACAACAGCGGTAGTAGCGGGAGAAGCAGAAGAAGAAGAAGTACTGCGTGTTCAGTTCAAAGTGTGTCATGGCTCGCTGTATGTCGTCATGTGGCTAGCCGATGAGCCTAGAGAATTCAATCTTCCTACACTTCCGCAGAGGCGTATTACCTATATGCCAGAGAAGTTGCCTAGCAAGTACGGCGTTCATTCTGAAGATTACTTACCGATACGTATGGTAACGCCGGTAGTGGCAGGAATGTGAACTGTTTGGAAACACGTACTGAGATGAGTTTTTTGTTACTGTCGGTATATGGGGAGAGGGTTAAGACGATTACTTACGTATTCGTTGACATTAACTTCGACGATCAACATGGACACAGAGCATTTGATTTGTCTTGTGAAATGTTGCCATACGCAACCGATGATAACAGATAAGGCCCATTCACAATGAAAATTAAACATAACCGTTACATAAACACTGAAGTTTGCGGCCAGGTTATGAAATGAGATCATGCACAATGATTCACATAACCATTGACATAAACATTGCCGTTAGACGTTTACATGAAAGTTTGCAAACTCCAAGCTTTCATGCTTATGCTTACGTGATTTGCAAACAGTACACAATCGTGGAGCGCTGATGTATACGACAGAATAATGAGGAAATGGCGTCGTTGTTATGTTTCCATGGTTACCAAGTATCTTAGCGGTTATGTTTATGTTCTCATCATGAATTTTCTTGATTTTACCGTTACGTTTACATTTTTAAGTTAACGCTTACGTTATGTTTAATTTTCATTGTGAATGAGCCTATACCCTGCGTACGACTTGCCCGCGCAAAACACAGTTCGAAAGAGGTTATGGTAGCACACAGACCGTACAGACCGCCATCTGTTACTACGACGTTCAAATTATACCATACACGTTCTCAACTTCAGATTGAACGCCTTGATTAATAAGCAACTTCTCTGACATAAAAGCTGAAACTCGCTTCAAATCGTTGACTCACAACAGTGACGTCATGACACATTTTGAAATGAACACCCAGTAGTAGCGGGAGCAGCTGCAGAAGAAGAAGTAGTAGTAGTAGCGGGAGCAGCTGTAGAAGAAGTAGTAGTGGGTGCAGCTGCAGAAGAAGAAGTAGTAGTAGCGGGAGCAGCTGTAGAAGAAGTAGTAGTGGGTGCAGCTGCAGAAGAAGAAGTAGTAGTAGCGGAAGCAGCTGTAGAAGAAGTAGACTAGTAGTTGGTGCAGCTGCAGAAGAAGAATTAGTAGTAGCGGGAGCAGCTGTAGAAGAAGTAGTAGTGGGTGCAGCTGCAGAAGAAGTAGTAGTAGCGGGAGCAGCTGTAGAAGAAGTAGACTAGTAGTGGGTGCAGCTGCAGAAGAAGAAGTAGTAGTAGCGGGAGCAGCTGTAGAAGAAGTAGTAGTGGGTGCAGCTGCAGAAGAAGAAGTAGTAGTAGCGGGAGCAGCTGTAGAAGAAGTAGTAGTGGGTGCAGCTGCAGAAGAAGTAGTAGTAGTAACGGGAGCAGCTGTAGAAGAAGTAGTAGTGGGTGCAGCTGCAGAAGAAGTAGCAGACGTAATAGTAGAAGTAGCAGAAATAGTAGTAGTGGAATTAGCGGCAGCAGTGCGCTGTGATACAATATATTGCCAACTTATCGTGCTACAAATGTAAAGAGGACATCGATATGAGTCATCCTGCCTTTGTCGTGTGTTTCTGCCTTCGAGCGAACCCCCTACTATTTGGACCACAATGAACTACGAGGAATGTCATCAATATTCCTGTTACTCAGCTGACAGATTTTTAACACCACAAGATATTCAAAAACATTTTTGGAACCGTCCGAACGCGTTGTACAGGAAGGGAAGAATGGTGCAACCTGTTCGATCGTTAGCATGGACTGACGCCGATTGCAGATGCTGACAAGGTGTTCCCTTTGCGATCGCAGTCTGTTGTCACAAGTTATACTTTGTTGATTAATGCTAATTAGTACTTGCTGGTGTCTGAATGGGCCCATCTGGCACCTGACAGACTGCCAAATGGCCTACTTTATCGGTAAAGAAAGCAACATACAGCATCTCTGTGTTTTTCCTTGACGTCATTTAAGCCTGCATACTCTTTCAAAATTCTAATCCTCCTTTAGGGTTTCAAAAATTTGGTGCGGTCATAGTTTGCGTGGAGGCTATCGGTTGTTTTAGGGCACGTTTCTTGCAAGACTATTATTCTCTCACAATAAAGAAAGTATTTGATGCTATAAAATATCGCAGGAATACTTGATATTGAAAAAGTGGTTTCAGCATGCATACCGCTTGTCTGTGTTCGATGATTTCCATAAACTTCGTAGAACAATGAATGATAAAGTGTAATAAAATGAAACCGGAACAGTAATTCAAAGAAAAATGGCATTTGATTAACTGATTAAACTCAGGAATAAAATTACACGTGGCTAATTTTAACTGTGAAATGAGATGCTCATCTGTAATACGAGTTCTTTTTGACTTTACAATGTTCATTTTTGTCAAAAATTTTAACTTGTAATAGGCTGTGATGTGGAGGCAAACATGCCTGTGATTTTGACTGTATGAGATCTCAGATTAGCGTTTTTTAATTTGTTTAGCAATTTGAAAATATTAACACGTTCCAGATCTTTCCGAAAACATGTCATTTAAGAAATATACAATTTCCTCTTATAATTCCGGCCTTAGTTTCATTATTTCCAAGCCAAAAGGATTTTCACGTAATTGAAAATCAGTTTTAATTATTTTAAATTGAAGCAGTCTTTTGTTATGAAAATATATTTGTAGTTCATTCAAGAGGTCAGTTTAATATAGGCCTAGTAATTTTATATCTAATATACAGTATTGCTAAATGAGTATAAGCAAGAAAAATTAAATATGGTTTTTTTTTATACATTTTGCTTTCATACGTTTGTAAGTAAAAGAAGAGAATTGATGGTGTCGTAAATATGAACTACATTTTTATTATGCCCCTGAAGCTACCGATTTAATTTGTTGAGGTGTTCTGAAATTTCGGAAAGGGATACCAAAATCTAGCAGCCAATTTTCGTCCCCCAACTAGGGAATTTCTATGTCCTATAAACAGTTAATTATTTATTGACATATTGAAATCCTAGGTCAGCGAAATATATTTCAAAACATAATTAGGCAACAATTACGGGCGCTAAAAATTGTTATAATTATAAAAATATATTACTGCACCTTTTCCTTCGTAAAAGCAGAAATTATTTTCCGCATGTCAAAAATCCGACGAATGATCAAATTTTTTCACGGCTAATCCATCTGACAGCTCTATAATATATATAGAAAATCTGGGATTCTTCCCCTGTATCCTATAGGAGTTTTTGAAATTGCCGATGTTTTAATGACTTTGATTTTATTTGGTTTGTAGTGTCAACAACCAACCAACTCCATAACATTTTTCATATTTCTTGCTTTGCTCCGTAGTGCCCCTTGGTGAATTATACTGGATGAAAGTTATATCATTATCAATGTTTAATTTTGAAATTACAGGAAATTAAGTTGTAAGTTTCAACAGAATTATAATAGGCTAATATGATTGATATATCTTTTACAAGGATCGATATTCTGGGCGAAATTCATGTCTCCGTGGAGATTTTTAAGGGTCTGTGATGCTATCACAGTCTAGTATATACAGTCACGAAGCTCAATACGTAGTAAATGTGCAAACGTTAGATAGTTCCTCACCACTAGGATCGCTAATATCGCTTCATTACAGGCAATGCAAAATAGTACCGGCAACAGTTAAAATCGGCAGCACTTGTTTCTAGGATCACCGCCGTCAAAACTCAAATGCTTCAAATGGGAATTATGACGTGACTGTATATAGTAGACTGTGATGCTATGAAGCCAGGCTACTAGCGATACTAGTTACGTGTGTACCTACAACGAACTGCAAGTCCGTATGAGTAGACCTACTACCCCGCTTCACTTGCTTCGTTTTCCAGGCGCTGCTGGCTCGCGAGTCTAAAATGCCGACGTATGGTATATAACCAAGGAAATTTTTGTTAGAAATATTGAACTAAACTTTTGTACTCAAATTCTTTAATCGCACAGGCATAACTACCCACTGACCTTAAGATTTTCCCAGCCTGATTGACATTATTATTATTATTATTATTATTATTATTATTATTATTACTTATTATTATTATTATTATTATTATTATTATTATTATTATTATTATTATTATTATTATTATTATTGAGTATAAGGGTACAGTACATCAGTTATTCATAGATTTCAAAAAGGCGTATGACTTGGTTAAGAGAGAAGTTTTATATAATATTCTTATTGATTTTGGTATTCCCAAGAAACTAGTTCGATTAATTAAAATGTATCTTAGTGAAACTTACAGCAGAGTCCGTATAGGCCAGTTTCTATCTGATGCTTTTTCAATTCACTGCGGGCTAAAGCAGGGAGATGCACTATCACCTTTACTCTTTAACTTCGCTCTAGAATATGCCATTAGGAAAGTTCAGGACAGGCAGGGTTTGGACATCAGCTTCTTGTCTTTGCGGATGACGTGAATATGTTAGGAGAAAATCCACAAACGATTAGGGAAAACACGGAAATTTTACTGGAAGCAAGCAAAGAGATAGGTTTGGAAGTAAATCCCGAAAAGACAAAGTATATGATTATGTCTCGTGACGAGAATATTGTACGAAATGGAAATATAAAAATTGGAAATTTATCTTTTGAAGAGGTGGAGAAGTTCAAATATCTTGGAGCAACACTAACAAATATAAATTACACTCGGGAGGAAATTAAACACAGAATAAATATGGGAAATGCCTGTTATTATTCGGTTGAGAAGCTTCTATCATCCAGTCTGCTGTCAAAAAACCTGAAAGTTAGAATTTATAAAACAGTTATATTACCGGTTGTTCTTTATGGTTGTGAAACTTGGACTCTCACTTTGAGAGAGGAACAGAGATTAAGGGTGTTTGAGAATAAGGTTCTTAGGAAAATATTTGGGGCTAAGAGGGATGAAGTTACAGGAGAATGGAGAAAGTTACACAACGCAGAACTGCACGCATTGTATTCTTCACCTGACATAATTAGGAACATTAAATCCAGACGTTTGAGATGGAAAGGGCATGTAGCACGTATGGGCGAATCCAGAAATGCATATAGAGTGTTAGTTGGGAGGCCGGAGGGAAAAAGACCTTTGGGGAGGCCGAGACGTAGGTGGGAAGATAATATTAAAATGGATTTGAGGGAGGTGGAATATGATGGTAGAGGCTGGATTAATCTTGCTCAGGATAGGGAGCAATGGCGGGCTTATGTGAGGGCGGCAGTGAACCTGCGGGTTCCTTAAAAGCCAGTAAGTAATTATTATTATTATTATTATTATTATTATTATTATTATTATTATTATTATTATTATTATTATTATTATTATTAACTTCACCAATTTCAGTCATAGACTAGTATTCCATATCTTTTTACTGTTTCACGACTTATGCTACTTTTACATTCCGAAAGTTATTTTCATAGTTTATGCAAATCTTAAGGTGTGTCATGTCTTTCCCTCCCTTTGAAACTGCAATGACAAATACTTTATTCATTCTTCCTTTATAACTAAAGATGCTCTTAACATACGATTACTAGGTAACTAGCAGAGAATCGTACCCACCACAAATCTCATACGATGTGCCCGGGATCAAGTCGTATGCAGTGATTTCAAGATGGCGGCTCGTCCTGTCTTCTTGTAAGCGCCGTGACCAACTTTCTACTACAACAAGAATAGTCTTTTTTTTTCTTCCAGCCGATGCAAGGTTGCAGGAAGGTTGTGAAGGCGTTCTAATGCAGGTAATAACATCGTTAATACCTGCATTGCCAACCTTGCGAAGACCTATCTTAACTTACTGAAGTATAACATTAACTGTGGGGACAAATGTTGGCCATGGAATATTTTAAACTTTTGGTTGTTTAATGTTGGGCGCAACTGATTGAGATCCCTTTAAAATTAGACGACTTTTCAGTGATATATCAAAATTAGTAAGTGAAATGTGAACGAGTGAATGGAGAGGTCAGATTTATTAAACACATTGACACGGAAGGCCTATTTAAGAAAATCCCAATGTTTGCGCGAACCGTCTATACTGAAATTAAAGTGACTATTACACTTTCACTACGTCATATTATACTTTTAACCAACAAAACGGTACGGAATGACGTGGCTGCTTATCCTATAATTTATATCACCTCCCTAGCATTTGTTTGTTTTTATCACCTCCCTAGCATTTGTTTGTTTTTATCACCTCCTAGAATTTGTTTCTTTATTTGCCAACATTGTACTTTCAATAATTGTATCTTTTTAAAAATGATTCATGTTTATTTCATCATATTTATTTAAAACTTTTCTATCATTTTTCTTGTTTATATTATTTAGGTTATGTTATAGTTTTTGTTGTATAAGATTATGAATAGTCACGTATCAGACATTTTTAGTGGCTTATTTTACGACGCTGTATCAACATCTCAGGTTATTTAGCATCTGAATGAAGTGAAGGTGATAATGCCAGTGAAATGAGTCCGGGGTCCAGCACCGAAAGTTACCCAGCATTTGCTCATAATGGGTTGAGGGAAAACCCTGGAAAAACCTCAACCAGGTAACTTGCCCCGACCGGGATTCCAACCTGGGTCACCTGGTTTCGCGGCCAGACGCGCTAGCCGTTACTCCACAGGTGTGGACTATCAGAGATTGTTTAATATATGAAGCGTCGGCTGGAACAACGTTGTAAGTTACAAAATTTTCATTCGGCGTGTTTTCGTGTAATAATGTTGTATGTCATGTTACCCTGCTATGCTCTTTGGCTTGCAACTGTCCATCAATGCAGTACGTGAAATTTGTCCACTGAAAAGTTTGCTACCCTATAAGAACAACGTTGTACGTGTAGGCCTACACATTTTTGCAGCTTCTGTAAATTTTATCAAATGTAAATTATATAGTTGTTCCAGCCGACGCTTCATATATTGATAATTAAAGTGGAATGCAACTATTTTAATAAAAATGAAACTGAATCAACAAAGTCCTTTTGGCTAATAATTGTCCATAAAGTTCAATGAAGATTGTATAGTTGGCACAACTGGTAACAAGAGAACAACTCATTATAACACACTACTGCCATCTACCTGAATATTTGTAATGATGAGATGGTACAATAATACATTTGAAGACAGTTTACTATTTTCGTAAGTCAATTAATATTTTATTATATTAGAGTAAGCCCTACTTTATTTCTTCCAATCTTTATATATTTTTTATTTAGGGAGATTGAAAGTTATGCAGAGCAAAAATCAGGCCAAACACTATTGATTACACTAAATTCGACCACAAGCGACTGGCCGCGAAACCAGGTGGCCCGGGTTCGAATCCCGGTCGGGGCAAGTTACCTGGTTGAGATTTTTTCGGGGGGTTTCCCTCAACCCAATACGAGCAAATGTTGCGTGACTTTCAGTGCTTGACTCCGGACTCGTTTCACCGTCATTATCACCTTCATCTCATTCAGACGTTAAATAACCTGAAATGTTGATACAGTGTCGTAAAATAACCTAATAAATAAAACCATAAGCGGAATGAGAATATCGTGGAGGAACTCAAGGCTGAACCAGTGATGGAAAACATTTGGGGATGTCAAGAAAACTTAAAAAATCACGTCAACAGAACGAACAACAGATATCCAAAGGCAATGGACAGAAAACAAGACCGTAAGAGGTCAATCGGCCTAATACTTGTCAGGATGATGATGATGATGATGATGACGATGATGATGGTCTCATCTTTAGGAACAAGATAGTAATTCAAAGCCGACATACTCATTGCATTCATTACTACTTAAGTTAAGCCTACTTGATTTTGACAAACTGTCTCTTGACTTTTTCTTTATCTGACCTTTGCAAACCTAATCAGATTTACAATGCAATTTTTTCCGTCAATGTACTTAGCTATCCTTTGTTATCTATAAAATCGCGTGCTAGATCGTTGAGACGATAAGGGTGTCACCAGTTGCTAATGTTGCGCGTTGTTAAGGAAAACAGGTGACTGGCGACCTTTCATAATGACACTTAATTGCAAAACAATAATTTTGTACATTGTATAGCCTTGGAAAGTCGTAATGTCTTCTGGCCTGCACTAAGTTAGTTAAGGTCCCTGGATGGACAATGTGATTTTACTTGTCATAAACATTCACTGCATCCATCAGTAGTGAAGACAGATAGGCTACCCAACAAGACGTGAATGAAGACTACCATATCGATAGGATAAAGACGTAAAAAATTGGACGAAGAGTCAATTAAAGGTGTCTTATTTGAATTTTTGGGGGCATGTCATAAAATATAGTTTGTAGATTATGTATCCTGGAAATTATTTTTTTCCTCATCGCTGTTTTAGAGTTTATCCAGTTCTGGATACATACGTTAGTAAATCCATTTTTATTTATCGTACAATATATTTGTATCTTTCATCATTCAATTGAATAGAGAGTTGACCTATAACGAATAAGTTTTAATGACAGGCAGGGTTATTTACCTATGCCACCATGTTAATTTCTGCACATATAAAGGACAAAACTAAAATTATTTAAATAATTTATCTATAGTAATCTCAGACGTCGAGTGACATTTATTCTTGAATAAAATAAAAATGTAAATAATACATCCCTGAAATTCGCTCACAAAATGTTAATAATATGTTTATCAATACTTACCTATTCAGACATTGATATTGTGAAGTTGAAATAGATTAATATCGATTACTGCAATAAATAAATTGGAATTATTCAGTAATGCCAATTGAGAAAAGCGAAATACAGGTTTAACAATGTTAATTACATGTACTGCACTTTTATCTTATTATAACAGAATTATATTTTAATTATCTGCTGGTATAATTTAATTTAAACATTTTATAATATAATTACAAATAACCTGATTAATACATTAATTAAATGAACAATTGTTGAAAACGTAGTTATCAAATCTGAATGAAGGAGTGTCATTTTCTTTAGTTACAACGGACATGGAATTATAAGATGAAGATGTAGATATGGAAGCAGGATTTCGCACTTCGTTTAATACTTCATCGTTACATTAATGGATTTATGTTAATCGATTTACGGTGAAACATTTGGCGACACTGACTAAACAAAAGAACGAGCATGCGATAAATTGATTCTGATAAATCGAGTTTCAAAAATTATCGCGATATATGACTGTGAATGGTTGGAATTCAAAATTTCATTATGTACACTTCATTAGTCGAAAATGAAATGACGTCATATAAACGAAATAGTCATAATACAGGATGATTCAAAACCTTTGCGACAAACTCTGAGGGTTGATAGATCTAACAAAAAGAAACCCTTTTTGTTAAACAATCTATGTCTTTTGACGCGTCGTATCGAAGTTACCGTTGAAAATATTTTTGCAAGGGCGTACGCCAATATATGCGAATGTGTGCACCCCTGTTTGTTTGTTGAGATGTTTGTAAGAGACGAGAAGGGTTGTTGTTTGTTTACGTTTAATGTTCAATACATTTTCCTTTCAGTTCAGTGTAATCATCAATTGAGAATGGATGTCTACGCTGTCTTCCACCATTGCGCCGGGGACGAAGAGACCCATCATCTCGATGGCGCTGATAGAGTCCAGCAAACATTGTGTGGTGAGGGTGATTTCTGTTTTGAAACTGTTGTTGGTACATGTGGAGAGCTCTTCTTCCGTTTCCGCGAGCCTCCCCATAACACATTACCATGTCGGCTAACTCGGGAAAAGTGTGGACATCCATTCTCAATTGATGATTAAACTGAACTGAAAGGAAAAGATATTGAACATTAAACGTAAAGAAACAACAACAACCCGTCTCGTCTCTTATAAACATCCCAACAAACAAACAAACAAACAAACAAACAAACAAACTAACTAACTAACTAACAGGGGTGCACACATTCGCATACATTGACATACGCCCGCGTAAAAACATTTTCAATGATAACTTCGAAACAATGCGTTAAAAGACATAGGTTGTTTAACAAAAAGGGTTCCTTATTGTTAGATATGTATGTATTTATTAACACTACAATTGGGTATACACCCGGTGGCAGTGATATATAATATACAATAATTATAATTACATTAAATAAAATAAAATAAACGTAAATGAAATAAAATAAAATAAACGTAAATCTATAAATAGTAGATGCAATAAACCTAGGACTCTAAATAAAAACTATTCTATAATAACGCCTATGATAAGCAAAAGTAAATCTATCTTATAAGTACTTCTATTTTACCCAACTATTACCAATTAAATAATTACGTGTCACCTTAATTAATTACATACCAGCTTAATTACATATCATCTTAATTAATTACATATCACCTTTATTTATTTACATATCAACTAAATTACATATAATTTTAATTAATTACATATCAACTTAATTAATTATATATCAACTCAATTAGTTACATGACACAACTTAAATAATTACACTGCACCTCCAATTACATTTTCAGTCTAATCTTCTCAACCTTTCCTTAAATGTATTGATTTTAAGAGGACCACCCTGAAAGATTGCAGCCGGTAAGCTGTTCCAGTCTACTATTGTGCGGTTAACAAAGGAAAATTTTACCACGTCCGTTCTTTGTTTTCTACATTTAAACTTCCTAATATGATCAGCCCTTCCTAAGTATGATGGTGTTGCTAATCTAGCATTGATATCGGTCCATGCTTTGTGTCCCATTTGCGCCCCATCTATCACTCCTCAGAGTTTGTCGCAGGGGTTTCGAATCATCCTGTATAGGCTACTACTGTCTTAAATTGACTGATCATATCGGGAATTTAGTCAATGACTTTCCCAAAACACGCTATGAAATGTTTAATATAAAATAATTTGTATCTGGAAAAGGAAGCAAAACGGGAAAATTATATTAAATTTTTTGTTTGAAATATTTCAAAGAATAACCCCCTGAAATTAATGCCATTATTTACGGTTCACGCTGTGTAATATGACTGTTATTAATAATCTTTTTAATCTTTTCCGCAGATAAAAAGTTAGCTCTATGATGTGTGAGAGTGTATAGAGATCAACTAAAACTTCTTTGGCTCTGCTTAGTTCTTGTGATAGGTTGGCAGCATTGCGTACATAGTGAGTAAGATTCTCAGCTAAGTGGAAGAACCGACGAAGTAATGGAGTCTAAGGAAAGTGATTGTTTTGATATCGCCTCTGACGGTAGGTCCTCACCTCAGTAAGCGCGACGCCCAACGCTTCTGTTCTGAAGCCAGATAACGAGAGTGGTTATACCTGTTTCTATCCAGAGAGTGACATAAGAGTGTAATAATGAGTTACAAACATCCGTCGAATCCCTTTCTCTTTATTAGCTCCAGTTTTGTTTGTTTTGTTCAGCTTTCGTTTCGATATCCATATTCTTGTAAGTTTAGAGCTCGTTAAGTGAAGGGGCCCGGGTCCCCCGTGATGCTAGTCCATAAGTCAAGGGAGCCCAGGGAGAAAGTGCAGGTCGTACTGATTGCTGTCCAGTCATAAAAGTCAAGCCGGAGTCAGGTGTGCTGTCCCAAGTCGACTTGGACTTCGTGTTAGCATTCCTGAAGTAGCCATCTCCTTATAACCGAGGACTACAAAACGTTTCCATCGCCTAAAGTTTTTGAGCTAATCCTAAGTTTTGAAATTTAATTAAAATATTTTTTCTACTACATAAATAACATCTATGCTGATTACGTCTAAAATATCTGTTTGCGAAAAAAGGAAAGGTTCATTGCTATAGATTTTTCATACTGATATGAAATTTATTTACAAAAATTTTCGAAAGCCCAGGGGTTTTAAGTTCTCTCATTAAATTAAAAATGTATTTAAAATAAAGCTGAACATTCATCCAATTAACAGCTACATTAATTTCATGCTATTTGGAACCGATAATGAAAGTTTTATAGTGTATATAAATTTATGTTTCGAAGATTACTGCATAATTCAGTTATATGAAAGGTGCATACATGGCAAATTTTCTTCAGGTCTACTTTTAAATGTCTCTTTCTTCATTTTCCTCTCGATTTATCGTATTGGTCAGTATTTTCAATTTCTCTTCGATCACTTACACAACACGTTCTGAAGAAACAGTTCTTCCCTAAATCTTGACGCCTCCGAAAAGGTTTATAAAAATCAGAGGTTATAATTTCAAATCCTGTTCGGTTTCGAACTGAATGGTTTTTCTGCTGAAGCAGGGTAATGAAACAAGACAGGTTCATTCATTAAGAAAAATAATAATGATAACAGTAATATCAGTAATAATAAATTTGGAGACAATTATGACCTTATTTTCATTCTTCAGAATTTCAAAGTACAGTGGACTCTCCTAAGTTCGACAAAACAGAATTGAAAGTTCAGTCCAATAAGGGTAGTGGGTGTGACAGATGAAATGAATACAAATTCTTATTGGTTATTCATCAACGAATACAGTACTGTACTTGCGTTTTCTGCCCATGTATGCGCTTCTAGTACCACAGTGGGTTTCGACAGTTCCGTCTCACAAACAGCACAATTCTCAAATATAAAAAGAAGAGTTCAGTAATTTAAGATAACTGATCAATATGGATGTCCTAATCAATAAAATATTCTGTTTTCCTTTAACAAACGTATCACTACAAGACACAGAACCAATTCCCATTCAAATGGCAAACCCATTTCTTAGTGCCCGTATATGGGCATGTCTAATTCTCCTGCGTAAGCAGTCGAACTATAGGATGTCGAGCTTGATTTCTGTCAAACTTAAAAGCTTCACTGTATGTCACAGTAATATTTATTCAGCATAGATGTTATTTATGTAATACAAATATTTTAATTAAATTAAAAAACTCACTATTAAGTATATTAACTCAAAAACCTTAAGCGATGAAGACATTTGGAAAAAAAATCGTGAACATGAATAAAATAGCCTGTCATCCCATGGATAATTAATGGTTCTGAGTTTGGACGGCCATGACATTGTGATCTTATAATCTCTCCGACTCTAAATATTTATTTCATGTAAATTTGTGTTATCGTTGAAAAAACATTGTATGACACACATTCGTAAAGTTATCTTTACACTCGTGCCAAAAAGAGAACCTTTACGAACTTGTCTCATAGATAACTACTGTATTTCGGTATCAGGGGTGTTAAGCGTGTCTGTATTCGGGAACGTTTCTGCAGTTTACAATACTGTATTTTCTTTATACGTATTTGTGTAATTACAGAATAAAGTCCTAGAAGAAACCACAGATGTTGCTTCATACCTGCTGCACTAAATTTCTATATTAAAAGTGAATACGACCTTTTCTTATTTTTGCCGTCCTCAATTTATTTTTAATAAATTATCTCCTTTTTCCACAGTCAATGAGTTTCAAACAAGGACGATAGCAAACAAACCCAAGTAGCAGGCAGCAACGAGACAGGAACCTCCGCCAGTGATTTACGACGAGAGCTCAGAAATGAATTACAGCAGCTGTCAGTTTTTGTGGTAGTCGCGCGAGCTCTGTATCACTTCACTTGATCCGCCAGGAACTCGGTCTCAACTGCTTGCTTTCCCGTCCTCATTAATGCAGTACTATTCCTCTTCATTTAGCGTCCGCTCTTCCTCACCGGTATCCGAGAGCTACAGAGTAACTTAGCATTCCGCGGACACAGATTCGATCCCAGACGCTGACTAAAATTATACGAGGGTGGATCGGAAAGTAACGTACAATAATTTTTTTCTGCTTTGGTATTGCGGCTGCTCTCAGAGTACAGTATTGGTGTAAATGGAAGTTTTCTTACGAGCAAGAGAATCGAGAAACTTCGCTGTTGGAAAGCTTACGATTACTAAAACATAAAAATAATTAAGCAAGAAAGTATGAGTCTATGAAAAATAATCTATACTAATAATAAATCTGTAGCCGAATTTTTTCTGGTAATTTTCGATTTTCCAAAAATAATTAGTCCTAACATATAGGCTATAATTAACCGCCCTGAAACCGAAAATCGCTTTTTTGAAATTTTTGTTTGTATGTCTATCTGTCTGTCTGTCTGGATGTTTGTTACCTTTTCACGCGATAATGGCTGAATCGATTTATATGAAAATTGGAATATAAATTAAGTTCGTTGTAACTTAGAATTTAGGCTATATATAGTCTACACCTGTGGAGTAACGGTCAGCGCGTCTGGCTGCGAAACCAGGTGGCCCGGGTTCGAATCCCGATCGGGACAAGTTACCTGGTTTAGGTTTTTTCCGGAGTTTCCCTCAACCCAATACGAGCGAATGCTGGGTAACTTTCGGTGCTGGACCCCGGACTCATTTCACCGGCATTTCATTCAGACGCTAAATAACCTAGATGTTGATGCAGCGTCGTAAAATAACCCAAAAAATAAATTTAGGCTATATGGCATTCAAAATATTTTATTTAAAGGCGGGGTTATAAGGAGGCTTGAATTAAATAAATCGAAATATCTCCATTACTAATTTTCGTGAAAAATATTACATAACAAAAATTTCTTTAAAAATAATTTCCGATAAGTTTTACCCCATGCAAAATTTTGATAGGACCGAATTTAATGAGATAAATGAGTTTCAAAATTACAGAAAACGCCATAACAAAAATAAAAAAATAAATGGAAAAAAATCAAAAGCTATGAAACATATCCTACAGAGAATGTTTCTGTGTTTGTATAAGTAATGTCGGAACTAAATTAAATTTTATAATTAATTTTAATTGCACCATTGAAATAAAAATTTCTCTAGATGGACATAATGCTATAATGTTATTACAGTAACGTCTGAAATCGAGACATAAGATTAAAATAGCCTTATTGCACAGAAAGCATAGGCTATTCTGTACATTCGTTTCGTGTATTTCTAAAATTTTTTATGACCGAATGAGTGGTCTCTGAAAAACGATCTTTTTTTTCTTAATACAATTTTTAAGTAACATAATAAAAGATATATCCTTCTATCAAACACGAATGTTTCCTAGATCAAATTCCCATTTTAATAAGTAATTACTTTATATTTATTTCTGGGTTTGGCGGAACCACGGGTACGGCTAGTATAAAATAAAGCAATAAATCTAAAAAAAACACATCAATTGCTATGAATAATTCATATAATCAGAGTCATTCAGAAACCAACAGTATGGAATGAATATCAACTAAGTCAAATAATTTTTTCAGGGTTTTTCCTCACCATGGATGAATATCAAGTAACTTTATTAGGCGATTGAACTCCACTCATCTTCGCCATTTCTTTCCTCCCCTATCATCCTATTCATCATCCCGTTACTTCTTCTGGTATTCAGATCGCCCTCAGGCGGCCCTCCGAAGCTCTGGCTCTCTCGACCGGCCTCCGTGGATTGTATTCACTCTATGATGGATAGCTTCTGCAACGGAACCCGGGGCAAACCTTCTCGGGGAGGATTTCCTGCCCATCTTAAAAGCCTTGGGAGGGTTGCCGAAGCAGAAGTGGTAATGGACTCTGTTGGCTGAACCGGTCGTTAATATCAATGGTTAGGTCAGTGCGCGTAGAGGATCGGTGGGCAAACTCATCCCATTCTCCTGGGTCATAGTGCGTAGGATGTTCCCTCCCTCTCTCCTAACAAGAAAAAAGTCAAATAGTAGTTAGGTTACGAAGTGGTATAAATACTATTCGACGTAAATATTTCCCAGAACACAGCTCACTGAACACTGATGGTCATCATCAAAATACAACAAGTCCATTCGGTCTAAGAACCACACCAACACACACAACGGTCGGTCACTAAGTTTGGTAATAATGAATCAGTGTCGACAGGTTCCTGTTTCAGATTTAAGTGGGTGGTAAGGAAATTAGGTTACGAATGTGTCGTGGTGACAAGAAACTAGTCAAGAGAAAGGGATGTGGAAGAAAATAGTCTTGACAATTTATATAAATCAGTGTTTATACTAGTTATAGGCTACCGGTATTGCCTAAAATGTCTGGTGAAGAAGTATAGACTACGCCTACTGTACGTCATTTGCAACGACGCCGGCTATTCAGATATATCGAATTATTCAGAATAAAGTTACATATCGAAATATCCAAAACTTTTAAAATACAATATTTCTTTGAAGTTCAGAGTTCTAGGTTTATTTTAATTTTTGTCAGCCTGAATGCGAATCTAGCGGACCCCGGATCGAATCCTGGTTAGTGCAAGGTGCCTGGTTGAGGGGATTTTGTTCAACCCATTCAGAGGTAATTCTTCGTAACTTTTGATACAGTGGCCTTCATTCATCCATTCTGTCTACTTCCATATTTATGTCATTCTATCATACTGGGCTAACAGAAGCCTGATGGGTGCTTCAACCTCAGAAGAGGATTCTTCAACATAATCACCAAAAAATTAGGCAGAGGCAAAAATTACATATTTCTAAGCCAATATGAGAGCTTTGAAAAGCTTTCAGAATTACCGGTAACGTCAGTCTAGTCGAGTGTCAGAGCTGTGCTGTTGATTCTAGCGCTTCCAGAGTGTCAGTTGATTTGGTTGCAGTTTTCTTATAATTTTGTGGCTTCATTGTGTTTGAATTAGCCTAAGTAATATGCATCTGAGTGTTCTGAATTTTATGTAATTATCCTAGAAGTAGACTACAACTAATTATCTACCTGCTAACCTGAGTATTAAGATCTTCTGTTACTTTGCTTCTATGACCATTCACAGCTATGGCGACATTTGGGGTATTCGCACGCAGTTGTGCTTCCCAATACTGCGTTCCAACAAGCAATGATAAAAAAAATATTCTAACAATAAGTTCCTGTTTTGTGGTGAGTTCGATAAAGACAATGAACTCTGTTATCGTTATGTCCTATGTTCAAGATGGGTTCACTCCAGAGTTTAAACTAGAAAATAAATAATTGTCGCAAAAATGCACAAATGTAAAATTATATTTGTGCAAATTGCGAAATGCGTGTGCAATATTATAAATAATTGTGCAGGACGCTAAAATTAGCAAATTATGCAGAAACAAAAAGTTATGTACAGGTAATTTCTTTCTATATATACTAATACAGGATGTTTAAAAAATACGGGGCATAATTTCAGGTGTGTATTTCCCACATGTAGACAATCAAAATAGTTCATTACAACATGTGTCCGGAAATGCTTCATTTCCGAGTTATAAACATTGAAATTCACTAGAACGTTTTTCTTTCCTCAGGTCGTCATTACAGAAGATGTTCAAAATGCCCAAACCTGCTTGAATACAGACCTCACATCGATGTCTCATTGACCTGCGAACACGATCCCAAACTCCAGGAGTATTGCTTATGTCCTCAGAACATACATGCCACAATTCGATTCCGGAGGGATTCCAAATCAGGCACCGGAGACGAATAAACCAATGATTTTAAATGGCCCCAAAGTAGAAATCGAGAGGGTTCAGATCAGGTGACCGTGGAGGCCAAGCAATTGGGCCACCTCTACCTATCCATCGATCAGGAAACCTTCGATCCAAGTACCGGCGAGCCGTAACCAAAGTGTGCATGAGCGCCATCATGCAAGACGTTGTTTTGATCAGTGGAGTGTCTTCAAAACATGAGGTATGGTGTTTTCCAGGAAGTTTGTGTACGCCTGCCCCAGTCTGTTTACAATACATGGGTCCAACTTCGATCACCAATGATACAGGCCCACATGTTGAGGGAGAACCGCACCTGGTGATGAGATGGAACAGTTGCACGTAATACGCCCATACATGCTGATTGTGGAAATTTGTTTTATCTCATGTGAACTGTGCTTCATCTGTAAATAATACTAAGGCATGAAAGTTCGATTTACACCACACTGCTGCAAGAACCACTGACAGAACCTAACTGTTCGTGCAGGGTAATCTGCTGGTGACAGGGCCTGTACACGTTGCAAATGATAAGGATACAATTGATACTCTTTCAACAGTCTCCAGACAGTCGTATGAGGAACATTGACTTGCAACGCTACCCTTCGTGTGCTGATAGAAGGAGTCATGTTCAAGCCTCCAGAATGTCCTCCTGTACTTCTGGAGTTGTAGATCTTGGTCGTCCTCTTCCCAAACCAGGAGAATTAAATTTTCCATACTCGCAGAGACGGTAATGGAGACGTACAAATGTCTTCCGATCTGCACATTGTCGCTGTGGGTACCTCTCCTGGTACAAACGACGAGCCAGCGCAGCATTGCCGTCCGCCTTACCGTACATGAAGTGTATCTCTGCCAGCTCTTGATTTGAATAGCCTATGTCGCACAGGCTAACGCCTACACAACACTGAATGTAACCTGCCTCGGAATGAACTGTCAGAGTGGCCTCTTAATGTCTCCTTTGACGGCAACGACCTGCGGAAAGAAAAACGTTCCGGTGAATTTCAATGTTGTGAAGGCCATAACTCGGAAATAAAGCATTTCCGGACACATGTTGTAATGAACTATTTTGATTGTCTACATGTGGGAAATACATACCTGAAATTATGCCCCGTATTTTTGAAACACCCTGTATAAGTAAATCATTAGACGTAGGTAGACATAGAATCAATTACTGCTGAATTTATACCACATTAAAATACGTTATTTTATGGGCACTCGAAATGTTGAAATTCTTTACTAGTAGGCCCTTCAAGATTTATTAGCAGAGCGCTAACTCTTTTACAGAAAGGCGGTTTCTAATTTCAGTTTTTACAAGATTCATGCAACTAAATCCTCGCTGACAATTTGCAGTATGCGATGGAATTAGGCCTATATAAATCAATTAGAAGAAATTGTTCACTTAACTTGTATAAATTTCACCAAGTCTTTAAAATTAATTTCTGAACATCTATTGCTCAATACCTTTTTGAACACTGCCCATGCCATTAGCATTTCATTTAAATTCAGATTAGTTCAAACACATCTCTGATTTCATTTTCTCCATTACCATCTTCGTTTCTGAAGTCCAATGTTGTTGTCGAATTTTTGCACATTTACATTGAAAGTTTGTTGCATTTTTAGAAGTCTAGAAGCAAAATGCGACTGTGGTTTAAACCCTGGTTCACTCAGATTGCAGTGCTACTGAAATACTCAAGATTTCATTTGTGATTTGCCAGTCCACACGATAGAAAATGTAGTGTTAGTTTTTTTCTAATTTTTGCCTATTGTTTCTAAATGTTGATTCTATACCTATTAATACATATTCCAATTGCTTTTGTACCTACGATTACTGCCTCAACTCCCTGGGTCCCATTTCCTTACTTGGTAGGGTAATAGCAGGCATTACAACTTTTTCATATAATATCATCAATAGAAAAGAATGTTGTTTATACAGTAAATACATTTTGTAACTTGTAAATATTATTAGAACCTAATTGTTTTGTTATCTCCGAAAGTTTCAGTTGAAATTATCTTGAAATTTATGACAATAGGAAGTTAGGTGCTTGCATTTACCCTACTCTCCCATACACTATGCACTGGACGTGTGGGGTTTGTTCCACCACTTGGAATGCCTATGCATGAATATTAGAACCATATGGAAAACTGAATTTGAGAAAAAATGTGACATGTAAGTTTTCTGCAAAAATTCACGATTCAATTATGGTCACCACCTGTCGAGTGAAAAAGTTACAGATATACAGGGTGATTCACGAGGATTTACCGTCACTTACGGAGCTTATTTCCGAAGACATTCTGAGCAAAAAATGTCATATAAACATTTGTCCTAATCTCAATATTTTCAGAGTTACACTAATTTGAATTTGTTAGTAAAATACCTTTTTTATTTAGTTTTAAGGGTAAAAGAATATTATAAATACAGAATGAACTATTCAGAAGTATCATTTCTTTAATTGGTCAGTGTTTTGAAGCTTAAAATGTGTTGTCGGTTGATTTGTACAGATTTTGTTTTGTTTTGTTTTTTTTTTTCAATTTTCAACTAAAAATTATATCATTCTTACTCACTTATGACAAAAATTGTTACAAATCATACGACTTAGGGACTTGATTCTTTACAGTTTAATTATGCATCCTAATGTACAGTCTTGAATAATTTACAAGATGGCGTGATTTGTAACAAGTGTTGTGAGAGATGCGTAAGAAAATGTAATTTTGTAGTACTTAAAAATCGAAAAAAAAAAAAAAATCTATAGGAAGCAACTATGGAATTCACAACACATTTTTAGCTTCAGAATTTTACACTTTATATTTTAGGAGAAAAATTCGCTCCGGCGCCGGGGATCGAACCGGGTCCTTGGTTCTACGTACCAAGCTCTCTGACCAATGAGCTACGCCGAATTCAATCCACAGCGCCGGATCGAACCTTTCTCCTTTGATGTTTCCCTTTGTGGCCTGACTCCAAGTTAGGCATTATATGTTGACGTGATTCCAATGTCAACTGCCATTATACTAGGAGCGCACTCAGCTGAATGACTTGTTGGCCGGGAATCCGCAGTAATTATGCACTGCTAGCTGAGAGAATATTATAGATATATATTTATTTGTCCTACAGAATTTATCTGTAATATTTACACTTTATATTTTAGGATCGAACCCGGGTCCTTGGTTCTACGTACCAAGAGCTCTGATCACTGAGCTACGCCGGTGCGAATTTTTCTCCTAAAATATAAAGTGTAAATATTACAGATAAATTCTGTAGGACAAATTAATATATCTATAATATTCAGAATTTTAGCTAATTAAAGAAATTACCTTCTGAATACTTCATTCTCTATCTGTAATATTCTTTTGTGCGAGATCGTGCGTATTTGCTTGGTTTCCGCACAAAACCAATCCACGGAAAGTCTAAAATTCCACATTCAGTATTCCCAACCTAACACACATAACAATTTCCCTCTTCTTACCACTTAAGTGACATATTGATTTTACTGATTTAGGCTTTTAACATATTATTATTAGAGACGTTCAATATAGTAATAATTATAAATTGGAAACTTATCACTGCAATTTCACCTAAATTGCACTGTTAATTATTGTTTTTAAATATTTGCAAAATTAAGTAAACTCTACAACTCCACTAAAGTTACTGCATTCGTGATGCAAGTAACATTAAGGAAGCCGTGAAAAAATCAACAAGATTCCAGACTCATCATAGACTGGGAAAAAAAAGACAGACGTATATCACGGCCTGCTGGAGTATAGTAAACACAGAAAACATTTTAAAGCAACAATGTTGAAGATAGATATTTTTGTTTTGCAAATTTGCCGTCATTGAACAGACAACAAGATGGAGATTTCATTGCAAGTAATTCGAAATTCCTCTTTCAGGTATATGTAATAAACGATCTTCGCACAAAATAATGTACGATACACGAGCGGTATGTTTTCTTTCAATTCTCGGAAATTAAAAAAGCTCAACTACGTTTCGCTTTTTCAAACTTTTCCTCGAACATGAAAACTTCAACATACCGCTCTTGTAACGCATATTACTATTACCCTTAAAACTTAAGAATAATGGTATTTTACAAGTAATTTCAAATTAGTGTAACTCTGAAAATGTTGAGATGAGGACAAATATTTATATGACATTTTTTTGCTCAGAATGTCTTCGGAAATAAGCTCCGTAAGTGACGGTAAATCCTCGTGAATCACTCTGTATAACAAGGAGAGATTTTGAAACTTCTGCCCGTGGGATTATCCGACTAGGAGAAAATCTGTTGAGCTCTTCCCCGTAACCAACCCTGTACCTATGTACCTACTGCAGAGTGGCTGTGGGATCTGAGCCTATTTCCATTCCCACCGCGATGCCAAGTAGTGACGCAAGCGACCCCGATGCGCTGCACTTGTTTGTCTGCAATCGTGGCGTCACAGTGCACCGTGGTCATGGACGCGTCGGCGTAGCTTTACGACAATTCTTATTTTGAACGAGAAAACTGACACTAAATGCCAAGGCTTAACACTTCAGATTTGCTATCCTTTTAATATGGCTGTAATATTTTTGAAACGTCAAGTCTCTATTCTGAAATAATTCAAGACATAGGCCTACTCGTAAAAGCGTTATATAGCATAAAATAGGACACAAATTAGAACGCAATTCATTTTACACTTCCATTGTAAAGATAGAAAGGGAAGGCAATGTGTTGACGCTAAAAGAGAGTTCGAGATTTTTATGAAAATACAGTTTCCAGCATTCCTAATTCCGGAAAATATAATAATAATAATAATAATAATAATAATAATAATAATAATAATAATAATAATGGCTTTATTTAACCTGGCAGAGTTAAGGCCGTAAGGCCTTCTCTTACACTCAACCAGGATTAACTTCCTTACATAGTTGAATATAAAACTGGATGGGAATTAAGTAATTACATACTGATACAATTTAGGTACATAATGAGATCAAAAGAGGTAGTTACATAAAAATTTACCTCATAAAATAAAAATAAACATAGTGGAATACATATTAATGTTGTCAGAATCAAATACGAATCACATAAAAACAGAAGCCGATAATTCAATAAAAAATGTACACAGTAAAAATAAAAATAAACACATTAGTATACATATTAGTATTAGATTACAATTAAGTAGGATTCACATAATTAAACCAGAAACCGACAATTGAATAAAATATACACAGAAAATAGTTAAAAAAAGACATATTTTTCGACATACCATATTTCTGTTTTTTAGTTAATGTAGACCGATTTCTTCAAAATTACTTGGCGATTTTCCGCATATTCACTATAAATTCATCCGAAAATTATGCACATAAAATATAAAAATACAATATCTTAGTTATTTTTAAAAAATGACGTGAAATATCATGTTTTTCACAATCTCCTTTCATGATTTTGTTTCTAATCCTAAAAGCTCGTTTCGGTCTCATTCAAACCGATATTAATAATAATAATAATAATAATAATAATAATAATAATAATAATAATAATAATAATAATAATAATAATAATAATAATAATCAATAGCATGGCTCTTACAGAAGGGAAGTAAAGCCGAGATCTTGTGTCGTAGATTTTGGTACGTAAAAGAACCCTGCCCCTAATACAGAACTTCAGGCAAAATTTTCCGGACATTTCTCGTCAGCATCAAAATTTAAAAATATAACAATGAGTCCATATTAGCTGACTAAATCTGAGTGTTCTAGTCTCACTTCTCATTCTGCAATCAATACCATACGGTGTCATTGTATTAAATATAACTTATAGTACTCACAATTCACACAATGCAATGTATACAAAGCACAGTAGCAATGAAAACTAAGGTCAAGTCACAATGACATTTCTTTCTTGATTCTCCTTTCTCTTTTTCTATGTGCTTTGAAAGCATGAGGACGAAGGTCATAATTCAATTAATAGTATAGAATTTATTTGAGACTGCTTTCGGTTGGATATAAATCAAGAAACTCGCTTGAATGGACAGTTTCTGTAATCCCTTCCGCGAGGATAAGCGTAATGACTACCATGACCTGTGACTCCCTTGTTTGTTGCTGTAAGAGTGTCCTTGTGTCTCGGTTCGAGTGAAATCACGTACACGTACAGTAACATATGTATTTAGGTGGATAAAAATGAAGATAATAGTAGCTTGCTGCCTTATAGAGGACGATCCATATTTTAGTTAAAAGAGAAAGCCAACTTTTAAGGTCCATAGTACTGGAGTTCATTTTGATTAACGTCAGTTTACGTGCTATCGTGTAAATTACGGATTCTGAAAAGGGAAATATTTCCAAAGCAAACAACTGCTCATTCTAGCATTCAAGCTACTTGTAAATCTAAAGGACCACATAAGGGGTTAGGTACAGCTTACAGCAGTAAAATTTTGGAAATATTCAACATTTTTTCCGCCATTACTGTATCTTGTACAATAATGAAAATTGGTATGTGTAAAACACTGTCCTTCTGCTTACTTACTTACTGGCTTTTAAGGAACCTAAAGGTTCATTGACGCCCTCACATAAGCCCGCCATCGGTCCCTATCCTAAGCAAGATTAATCCATTCTCTATCATCATATCCCACCTCCCTCAAATCCATTTTTATATTATCTTCCCATCTACGTCTCGGCCTCCCTAGAGGTCTTTTTCCCTCCGGCCTCGTGTATAACACTGTAACTGTTACACAGCTACGTCATAGTTTCGTCATTACTACATTACGAAAGGTAATAGAATATCTGAGGTTCTCGATTGCATCCAGTAGAGCGCTCTAGTGTGCCGTGTTAAGTATCGATAGTACAACTGGCTCTGATCGATTACCACACTATATTTTGGTCAAAGAGTACAAGCTGCAATAATATCACAGTCTAATACGTCATGTATTAGACTGTGGTAATATTACTCTAATTATTCTGTGCTCTTTGGTTTGTTCTTCTGTAGTTACAAGGCAACCATCATCATAAAATGACAGTCGATACGAACAGCTGTTAGAGGGGCGGCCATTTTTTCTCTATATACAACGCTTAAAGAAGGGGTTTCGTGTATATAACTACTGCAAATCAATTCCCATTGTATAGTTACAGACTGTTTATACATCCATGGCTTATGCATGGTTTATTAGTAAAGTTTTCTGTCTCTACTCTGCATAAGTCTCGTATAAAAACTATACACGGTTTATTAGTAAGACCGTCAGAAATTTAAAATGAATATTATAGTCCAGACACATGATCTGAAGACATTAATTCGTCAATTTGAGCACAGAAACTTAATCATAAACAAAAAGCAAGAAAAGTCTTTTGCATTCAATATTTTCTAATGTTAACAGAAAAAAAAAAAGAGTTCAGACAAGTTTGGGGGGGGCAGTGCCCCCCATCCCCCATAACTCCGCCTATGATTTTCATGCACATTTGGCAGTGACTACGTATGAGGCAACCCCTAATTAGGAGATTTTACCGAATGGAAATATTGTAATAAAAGAATGCAGATGAAAATAATATAGCCTAGTTCTAAAATGATATTCATTCCTTTTTTCTCTTGTTATTTCTTTGTTATGAACACGGAAGGCAGTGACGATCACATACCGCCTCTGCTGTCTACTTCCTGCGAGCAATGCCCCCCACCCCCTCACTGTATTCACTTTGTGTCTAGCGGGTAGTATTTACATTCCGTCATGAATTTGTGACGTTTTGCGATGCCTGCTTTACACTCTGTGCAACATAACCAGGCTTCGAGACTTTGGACCCGATACAATAAGTTTACTGTGCTTGTACTATAGGTTGTTGACTCGCTGCAGGTAGTGAAAGGTAGAGATGTGTTGAGGTAACAACGTTGCTATTTAGAGTAGAGTACGGTAGTATGGGGAAACACACACATATGTACATTCTGAAAGTAATATACATTACACAATGACAATGAAAAGAGAATATGAAAAGCATTTATTCTCCTGTCCTTTATAACCTTTGTGTTTAATTATACAAAGTGTTAATGGTGGAAATAACATGTATCAATTTTAATATCGTCATCTATCCTATTGGTCGTCTTTAGGAAGTGCAGTTACAGTACCGAATTGCAATGTGCTACAAGATACATTTTAGTGTCTCAAACGTAAATCTTTTTCGGTTATCTACCAAATACATTTTGTACTGTGACAAGCTGCGCTCTACGTCGTATGACATGATAGGAGCAAAACGAAAAAAACCTAACATCATTGCAGTCTCTAAGAGACAGTCCATTATTCTCGGGTGACTCTATGTCTACTAATTTGCAATATTTATATTACACAATGTTTCATATCCGTTATTTTTACATAAAATTGATTTTCACTTATGTTTTACACGTTCAGTAACCGGTGTACTTTGTCTCTCATTAATTCTCTGTGTCATTTCCACAATTAATTTGAGGGCTTCCGACATCTCTTGCTCTGACTTTTCTAACCATGTAATAATTTCAGGCACAGTTTGAAAATAGGTTTGTATGAAACCCAAATTATTCATCAGAACCTTCAAATCTAGAACGTTTTTCTTTGCGTACTTGTTGGCATTCATTCTACAGTACCCCCACCCACTGTAGCCTACGCTTTATCACTATACTCAATACGCCGTTATGCGGATTTCCCACTGAACTGCTCTATTGGGTCCGAAGTCTCGAAGCCTGAACATAACCAAAATACATAGTCTCTCTGTCCTGACTTTAGAGGCCCGGCCTCGGACATCGGTGCGAGCTTCCAGAGCTCCACGCGTATAGCGCATACCTACACGCTTGCAGGAGGCCTTGACTTCTCTCTCAGCACTCGGCAAGCGAAAGTGTGAGCTCTTGCTGATGACGTCATTACGTGAATCGCCAGGCAGTTTGAGTCTGCCTAGCTTAACCTAGACTGCACGTAGAGTGCAGGTACCGTTATTGGAAGCTCCGTGCAATGTGTTGACTGGGTCGGAGTTATTGTCGTGTCATGCGGGAACTGGGTCTCACGAGGAAGTAAAAGTTGATCTGCCCTCCCGCGAAATTATTACAGTCAATCGAAGTTATTTGGAATCGAACGGCATTTGTTTCACGGCCAAACTACCGTAACAACGGATTCGTGCATGCAGACCATTCTGAATTAATTAAAAAACACTATTTGCATAAAATATATTTTACACTCGCATGCATGGATACGTATGGGCTATTCCATCTCAAATCGACCGAAATATAGAGAAAATTGACCTTGCACTTTGTAAGTACAATGAAAATTTTTCTGTCCGTTGACAACTGTGATACAATGCTTTGTGCAAAGTTTGAGGGATCAGAACTTCATAGTGTTTAAATTAAAAATATTTAAATTTATCGTATTTTCATAAAATTAGCAACTTTAAACTGTTGTGACTCCGAAACCCTTTCATCCAATCATCAAAATCAAGATTTATTTTAATGCTGAGAAATTAAAGTTTATATTGACATGTAAACAGTTTTTCTTGCTTTTTATGGAAATGGAGAAATTTAGATTTTTCTTCATTAAGACGCCTTTGCCTAGGAAAAAATATTTTTAAAATATATGGTTAGATTCCGCATTGAAAGTATAAATAAACACATATATTTCAGTGGTGCACCGTTGATAAAGTATTGAAAATATCAAATAAAGAAAATAAATAGTACGCGCGTGAACTAACCAGCTGACTGTGAGGCGGGAGCTAGCCGAGACAAGCAAGGCTAGGAGACATAAACACATGGCGTGTTGTCTAGTAGCGCATAGCTGGGCTAGCTTTATCACAGGTTTTCATAAACAGAGGAGTAAAATGACGCCCAATGCTCGTTTATCTTCAGCTCTCGGCCAGTGCGTGCGGTACTGCACCGTTCAAGTCTAGGCGTGTGAAAATAATTTATTTAATACCTAAAAGTAAGTAAAATCAGATTATCTGTCTATCTGTGTACAATAAAAATAAGAATTACTTCTTATCATAACCTACCAAATGTCAGCTTCAAAATGAGCTCCCGTTCAATGTTCTGCAGTAAATGGTTCCAGAGTTCTGAGCGCTGAAAGAGGCTTGTTTTTATAAAATCCGCTAAATTTGTCGCTCAATAGTACGAAAACCGTTTGACTTTCGATAGTATATTTTTAAAAAATGCACCCTCCTCAGCACCTTGTAGAAATAGGGAAAAAATTAGAATATTAAAAAAATGCGAGGTTTTTTACTGATCGATTTCATATGGAATAGCCCATCCTAATGAAACACGAAAAAAATATCAGACAATAGAAATATCTTGCACTAAATCATGCACCAATAACGTCATGTGTTATTGAAAGAATTTCTTGCAATATAAAATCATTTCAAGTGACATCCGCATATGTTCAAGTTCCGTAACTTACAAATGCACGTTACTGTTCACTGCACAGATCTCGACGAAAATGAATATCACGGCTCAAGCAGCCAGACGCGTTTGTTTATATCCTTATCCGTTGCATTACCTGTGTTCGGCGTACTATACACCCAATGTGTCTTTAACTTCAGTCTTTAGGTAGCTGGAATACGGAGCTTACTCATAAGAATACCTTGCGAATCGTGCTGATGCCTTCTCCATTCCCTAGTTTCGTATCGTCTGATGCCAGATATAAGTTGGTTGGAGTTACCACGAGATGCCGTGCACAGGTTCTTAGCAGTCGAGCGATGGATTCGTCAATGGTTGGCAACTTTAGTTCATCATGAAATTTCCATATGCAGTAGTCTGTAGCTTGCCTATTGGAGCGAAGAGGACTGTTTGATCAAGCTCGAGGCACAAAGTTCATTTCACACTTTTGTTTCTATGGTACTACGAGTGACGTGAGAGTTTACAGAAAATTCTTTCATGTCAAAACGTTACAATAGTTTAGTTCTCTCCTTGCAGGCCAAGTATAGGCTATAGGTCTAGGCTACACGTCAAAATAAAAAGTAATTAATCACTGTCAACTCTCCGAGGTTTTATTCGATTGTAGGTCTACATCAGGCATGTCAATTGATGCCCACAGGAGCAAGAGCGCGCTTTAGAGCCCAGGAGAGCCTGAGCGCTTTACAGCGAAAAGGAAAAAGACAGACGAAAGAGTTGGTTTATGCCGCTTGGTCGAGCTATATTCAGGGATGGCCAGCACTGATTCAATAGATACAGGGAAGAGAACTTATTAAAACTGTATCCATGTTAATTTTTAGATTTGCCTGAGAAGTATAAGTGCATTATAAGAATGTAAGTTTTAATTTTAATGCTCATTTTTCACAAGTTTGATTTTTTATTCAAAAAAATATTTTCAACTTTTCGATAAAAAGTATTTTCAGGTATATATTTATTTAGTAGCCTTAACAGAATGTTTTCGTAAATCTAATAAACATGTTACTATTACTGAAGATAGTGTAGGCCTATTGAAAATTTTGAAAATATACATGGAAATTGTTTGTAAGTGAATTAACAAAGCAACTACTGTTACATCATAAGCAAAAGATACGTGTCCATGTGTTGTAAAAATGTCAGCTTTATACCTTCAGCAGATTTCGAGAAAATAATTTAATATTCTGATGATAGGAAGTTGCTCACAAATATCACCTCAAAAGCATAATGCGATAAGAGTTTTGTTATGTAATATTAGTTACATTTAAAACAGATACAGTACCTAGGTAACTTTGCTTTGTACTGTAATATTGTTTTGATTAGTTTATTGATTACTTTTGTAATGCTAAAGTATCATCAATATAAATTCCAACTTATCATGTCATACTCAATCTCTTTCTTTGGAATATCACTTTCTTTATGAATGATGTCATCCACCATTGATAGTATAATATTATACTACTATGGAATAAAATATTTTCTTGACATCCGCATTATGTTATTAAGATTTAAAACACAAGTGCAATATTAAGAAATCAGTGTTAGTACTTTTGTTTTACAGACAATATAGATAATATTAAACGGCCATATAAAAATAACGACATAAAATTTCACGTTCTGTTTGAAGTGACCACTGTTTTCTTTCCAACAGGTTGCTTATTCATATACACAACCCTTCCTCTTTCCATACTTAGCGCTTGCTGCCCGCGCACGACGTCAAGGTCAGAAAAATGCGCTTGCTTTGACATCACTGGTCTATATAAAATACTTGTTCAATTTTATGGTACGTAGGCCTATATTCAATTTATACATTAAAACAGATTGTTTAGTACCTATAAACTCGAAAGCAAATCGTGTGAGCGAACGGTTCTTTATAATGTATTAGAGCCAAAATTCCTCCACGACGCTGTATGATGAGCATAACATAACAAATAAGAACAGGCTATTTAAACTTGTTGAGTTTTAAAGAACAATGGACCTCAAAATGAGAGTAGTGATTTCGAAGCTCTGAACGTAATCTCAGGTGAATTTACCTACTTAATAAGCTTATAGACCTTGAACTCTTAAACAATAGACAGACCATCATTGTGCCTTTCAAGATTAGTTATTATAAATTTGCTGGGCATGAGGTAACCGTTCGAATTGGAGATTGGAAGTCTTCGTGTAAATTCCAGGTACGAACTTCACGTTACCGGTGCATCCGCATGTAATTATGACGCAGAGCGAGATAACTTCTTACATCATGTCATATTTTGTGCACCACATGACCTTGGCATGAATCACTTCACGTGTGAGAATTATAAATTCCTTCGTAATGCTGTATTTATACCAAATTAAGCACTCTATTGCTTTAAAATATATACATATAGGTATAGGCTAGCTACAGATCTGGACGGGTGCATAGTCCTACTAGTTCGGTCCCAACAGATAACTTACACACCCGAAATATACACTACTAAATCGGTCCGGGGTTCATAAAGGTACAGTACTAATTCAGTCCGAACTATACAGGTATAGACAAGTTGAATATTTCAAAGAGACTGTTACTGTTATACTGTAGGCCTATTATGAACTAGCTGTCATATTGAATCCGACATGTTTTCATCAATATGTTATCAATACTGACGTGTTTTGATGTTGGCAGTGATATCGATTCGAACATGTTTCCATAATTAGGCGCGGTCGTATCTGTCATTTTAGTCACTGGTAAATATTCTTTGAGTAATCTTCATAACGATGGCCGAACAAGAAGAAAATGTTGTTTATACGATTTCAAAGTGCATGACGTCACAATTTGAAGAAAAATGTTAGTTTATTATTTAAGTTCTTCAATCTGAACTTGAGAACGTGGTATAACTTGAACGTCGTAGCAACAGATGGCGGTCTGTAGGTCTGCTACCATAACCTCTTTCGAACTGTGTTTTGCGCCGGCAAGTCGTACGCAGGGTATTTGTTATCATCGGTTGCGTACGGTAACATTCCACAACACAAATCAAATGCTCCGTGTCCATGTTGACCGTCGAAGTTAATGTAAACAAATACGTAAGTAATCGTCTTAACCCTCTCCCCATATCCCGACAGTACGTATTTCCAAACAGTTCACATTCCTGCCACTACTGGCGTTACCGTACGTATCGGCACGTACTCTTCAGAATGAACGCCGTACTTGCTAGCCAACTTCTCTGCCTCTTAGATTATACACCTGAGCTGCGGAAGTGTAGGAAGATTGAATTCTCTAGGCTCATCAGCTAGCCACATGAAGGCATAGGCCTACAGCGAGCCAAGACACATTTTGAAATGAACACCCAGTATAGTAATGAGAAGGAAAACCCAGTGCCTTAAGGAGGGAGCAGGCAAATTTGTAGTTTTGCTATCTCGAGTCACAAATTTACCGTTACTGCCCTATGACAGTCCTAATCCTGCATAGAATGAGAAGGAAAGTATTACTTTCCAACTCTATTTTCGATCCGGGACCGAACTAGTAGGCTACTGTTAACTTATTGACCCGGGACCGAACTAGTATTGTTTACTTCTTGGCTCCGGACCGAACTAGTAGGCCTATATGGGCCATTCTTAGCGCGGGCTTCCGGTGGATGATCAGCGAACTAACGTTTTTCGTATTCATAAACCAGTGTTAGCGATATGATACGATATGAATCCTGTACAAGTAATCAGTCGATAGCCGGGGCTAGTTCAGCGCGCTCGTAGCGCGGGCTAGCGAAATATCTATGAATAGCACCCTATATTTTTTACTATGGGACCGAACTAGTAAACTCCGATCTGGACATGTGTGTTGGTGTCCGAACTCTTACAATGGTTCAATGTTTTTTTTTCGTTCACTATTTTCCTTTTATATACTATTCTGTTCAAGTATCACATGAAACACCTACCGACATTTTTGGGAAGTACAGCAGCAGCGGCTCGCCGTAAAAAGAATAGGTGAAGTGCTATTCACATACACAAATGCATGAACAGTTTTACCAATATAATGAGTGGGCCTACTATTCTTAAACTACGTACAGTTTTAATAGTTCTAGAACACATGCAAATAGGAAAATTAATTTATTTCAGGACTCACCCAATTTCTTGCATACCAAGTCAATCCTCCTATCTTTTAAAGCAGCAAGCCTGTCGATGATGTCTTCATAAAATGTCTGAGTTTAACTAAGGGTGGACAGTATATCTCTATGCAAAGCTATGGGGATAATAATGAAAGTCTCTCCTGTGACGTAGCATTCCGAGTGAAATTTTCAATCTCTTTACACAGAAAAGCTTCTTTCATCGGAAGAATTTTTTAAAGTTATTTTATACAACTTCTGTACTTTCTTAGCACTTTTTAAAATAAATAACAAATGGAACTGTAGGTCGTCCAGAATTTAAAACATCTTTTTTATCTTCATATTTAAGTCTACAAAACGACATTTCTAATAAATTACAAACTGTGTCATTTTCGGGATACATATTTGGCACTCATTAATCAACATTTTCTATGTACTGGTACCTAAGTATTTGTATAATAGCACTATGATGTAGAATTAATACACTATGTACACTTATCACTAATATATTGTCCACACCTGTGGAGTAACGGTCAGCGCGTCTGGCTGCGAAACCAGGTGGCCCGGGTTCGATTCCCGGTCGGGGCAAGTTACCTGGTTGAGGTTTTTTCCGGGGTTTTCCCTCAACCCAATGCGATCAAATGCTGGGTAACTTTAGGTGCTGGACCCCGGACTCATTTCACCGGCATTATCACCTTCATCTCATTCAGACGCTAAATAACCAAGATGTTGATACAGCGTCGTAAAATAACCCAATAAAATAAATAAAACTAATATACGATTCTAAATACATTAAATAATAAGGTAATATATATGTACACAATATTAAACTACATGCGTATTTTTACGTGCGCGTTAAACTTTCAAATACAAGAGTTGGAACAAAACTGACAAGATCACGAGCTCATGAGAAAAAATAACACACGCGGCGGAAAACAACTTTTAATCTTTGCGAATGTATGTGGGGTGTATTCCTGATTAAATAACATAGAGCCAGCTAATTTACTACTGCAGGGGTGGATGCTTGGAAACAAAAATGAGGATACTATTCTCGAGTCAGGTAGTACATACTGTAAAATTTCACAGCCCTTAAACAATAGCCCCAGGCCTCGGAGACGAGCTGCAACCCTTCTCTATTATTAGTACCGTTAGATCTGCAAACTGGTTACTCCACCTACATGAAGTCTGACAGTTCTCCGTAACTGAAAGACTGAGAAACGCACTTCACTCATACAATCTTTCTTTAGTGCGTGACGTCACGTTACCATGGAAACCAAGTGTTATATGTATGAGAATGTCACCGCTCGGCGCCCAAATTCTATTCAGCGGATTACAGGTACTATTTATACAGCCAAACACTGTTTATAACGACAGAAAAGAAAACTTTTTCTTATTTTAGAAATATGATGTCGGTAATAACTGGAATTAATTATTAATATGAGATAAAATTGTGTTTTACATGTAAATACGTGAAGTAACACTTCACCTACTTCACCTGAATAACCGCCCCTGAAGTACAGTAAGGCTTATGAAGTCTATTGCACCCATTCCGGACAAAATTGATACACGCATATTCTTAAGGCGCATTCACAATGAATATTAAACATAACGTAAACATAAAATCTACATGATAGGTAATATAATGGAACCGTTCACAATTGAACATGTAAACATAAACATAAACATAAATTAAACGTTGACATAGAAGCAAGCTCCAAGCTTTTGCGTTTACGGTTAACTTATGCGATACGTAAGAAATCAGCGAATCAGAACGCACTGCTGTTCGCAGTTGCACAATGGCGTCGATTAGTTGCTATTTACTAAACACATCCCTGCTTTGAATGACAAGAAACATAAGTCATATAAAGAACCAGCATTAAAAGCTAATGCATGGGACATAAGTAACCTTCACCTTTAGACCTAATAGATTTTGATGAACTTAAGTAATTTCACGTTCATAATCTTCTCGGAGTATTGATATAACCTTCGGTAATATTGTCTTCGTACCAGATTTGAATAAAATCGGTTAAATTGTGTATTAAGTAGAATTAGGGGCTGACAATACACGTAAATAACCGCCTTTGACTACCTTTGACGCTAGTTTCCTCTTCGCTAAGAAGGCGAAAGAAAAAAGAAAAACATGAAAACGTGTTTTCAACGTGCACAATTAGCTGCATTTTCCCCACCTCGTTGGGGGAGATCCGCTGCTTCCAATAGCAGCCCACGGCCTCCTGCAAGTCCGTCCCCTCTTCCCTCATTGGTAACCGTGAAGATATAACTTCGCAGCCACTGCTTTACAGTTTCTGTTCCTTCAATAACGCTGTCCAATGCCACGGCGCTAATGGCTACTGCAGGACAATGGTAGTTTAAAGGAACATTTCGTATATTTCTACTGTATTTCCTTGATTCAACATCGAAAACCACGCTTGTCGCAACGTCAACAGGCTAATGGCTACATCGGGCTGATAGTGCTCTAAAAGGGCATTTTTTATACATCATTATCATCACAAATGGAAAAGTAGATATTTCTCGGTCTAAATTAAGTTTTCCACCTTTGACTTCGATAAAGCATTTGATAATATAGACAGATCCGAACTATGGGCAATAATGTTTAATAAAGGTTACCCTCCACATTAATAGAGATAATAAAATGCTTCTATATAGATACAAAAATAATAATGAAAACGGGTACATGAAACAGGAAGAGATAAGAATAAATTAGGAACTCAGATAAGGTTGCAGTGTGACACCTAATCTTTTTAATGTGTATGTAGATTATTTAATAAAAAAGTGAATCCAAGTTAACTATATGAATCAGTAAAGATACATTTTTAAATGTTTTAATATTTGCTGATGTTGTAGGCCTAACATTAATAGAAGACGGTGGAAAAATTGCAGGTATTCCGTACACAAATTACATCAACTAGGAAAAGAGAATTACAGTAAAACCTGTCTGAATGACCACCCCTATTGAGAGACCACTCCTCCTAAAGACCGAATTTTTAAAGAACCGGATTAAAAATCCATAAAACCAATGTAAATCACACCCCTTTTAAGAGACCACCACTCTAACCCCGACCACCGACCATTGATTGAATAGCCATTTCCTTAATTTTACACCTTTTAAAAGACCATATTTTATTTTATAGTCGCGACGCTGTTATTCCCGGCGTGACTCCTCCTCTTTGCTTATGTCTTAGGAAGTGAAGCTCTGTAAAGTTAGGTAGGTAGTATCGTTCGCCATTTTTGTTCTTTCGTTGCCGAGCTACCATACGAGGAATCTATTTGCCACACCGTTAAACATTATCATGTCGTAGCTCTATGATAATAAATCAAACGCACTGTAATTCAGAAAATAATTGAGCGGCAAATAACGTCCTCGTGTGTTTTCTGCGAACGCCAACGAAAGAGCCAAAATGGCGGGCGATTATATTAAGTAGGCCAATTTATCGAGCCTTAAGAAATGAATAACGTCTTCCTCAGCGAATCACAAGACGTACACGTTTAAATGTAACCGACCTGCAACGCGATTGGCTGCCGGAAGTTAGAGCGAAGGGACTGTAAAAATTTACAATTTAGTATTTTAATACATTAGGGTCTACTGTAGCCTAAATAAATTCCAAGAAATTGGTACAGTACAAGAAGTTAAAATGATGATTGTCAGTGTTGTTAAGTGATAGCCTACTGTATTCACGTCGAATGCCCATTTCTGTCCTCAATCCCATAAAGAATGTTGAGGATTGCTACGAAAAAGGTACAATGATCACTTGCAAACGCCCTCCGAGGTATGACAAAGGGTTATTTGCACTGCTATTTAACAGTTTCTTGAAAGGTAAGATTTCTCATGCCGTATGACGGTTTTTACTTTTCGTTTTGTACATTAATAATCAAATCGTTACTTGTTAATTACAGTGTAATAATTTACTTTTTCTTTCTCCTATCTATTAGAAAAATCCGGTGATCAACCCATGGATGACGAGGATGAAGTCAAGAGAGAATTTCAATCCGAAAAAATGTGACTTGAACAAGCCTTATGTAATATTGAGTTAATTCAACAATTGGCACCACTGAAAGACTATGAATCGAAAACATATACAAATTAAATTCTTAACATATGAAAGAATAATTTTGAAAATTAGATTATAAAAATAAAATGTAAAAAAGTTAAGCAGATACAATTTATGATTTTATGAAGGAGAATCAAAGGAGAAAATTGAAAAAATAACATAAAATAAATAAAGTTCTGATTTCAAGCTTTTATTATTAGCAATATTATCCACGTTTTTACCCATTATTTGTGTAAAATAACTCCCCCTATTGAGAGACCACCCCTCTGAAAGACCAGTTTTTCATGGAACCAGCAGTGGTCGTTTAATACAGGTTTTACTGTTATAATTTGTAAATATCAAATAATGAAACCAGAGTAATGGCCCACAGTGGTAAATTTCCAGTTCAATTAAGAAACTTAGTTGATAAATAATAAATCCTTAGAACAAGTGTCCAATTTTAATTATTTAGGTTGTAACCTAACTTATGAAATAGATAGAAACATTACAAAGTAAATACATTTCAGTTGATAAGCGGAACAATAAACAGAACATACAAAATAGAACAAAAAAAGAAACATAATTAATAGAGAAAAATTCTCCCGACTCCGGGACTCGAACCCGGATTTTCAGCTCTACATGCTGACACTCTATCCACTAAGCCACACAGGATTCCAGTTCCGATACAGGATGGAATCCCCTAGTTTAAGTCCTATCTCTCAGTTTTCCCTTTGGTGGCCTACCCTCATGTAGGCCTACTGTGTCACAGAATATGTGACAATGGCACAATGTCCAACACACTATGTACAGAGGTGCACTCATTACGAGCGACTAAGTGGCCGGGATCCGACGGGATGAGCGCCGTCTTGAATCACTTAATGATTATTTAAGCATATCATATTATTATGATGTACCGAAGTAGTCTACATAGGTCTATTATGATATTTCCGTGCAGGAATTCTGCGTTACTGAGGGGAGTCGATCCGGCATCGGAACTGGAATCCGGTGTGGCTTAGTGGATAAAGCTTCGGCACGTAGAACTGAAAACCCGAGTTCGAGTCCTGGTGCCGTAGAGAATTTTTCCCTGTTTTATCCATCCTTCATCATATGGTAACGCAGAATTCCCGCACGGAAATATCATATGTACTTCGGTACATCACAATAACACAGTCTACTATATACTGTCGCGAAGCTCAATATGTAGTAAAAATGCAAACATGGGTAGTTGCCCACCACTGGGATCGCTACTATCGCCTCATCATCACAGATCTCTCCTAGCAGACGACAAAATATGTTACACTTTCGTTGTCGGGTTCTTTTGGAAAAATTAACACCTTCCTTCAATTATTGAAATATTAAATGGATAAAGTTCATTTATTATTTTAATGAAGTATATTAAATTCCGCCATAAACTCAAAGATACCTGCAAGAAATAGGTTAATATTATTTTTGTTTGTGCAAAACGAACTGAAATTTACTATAATCGCTTCACTCATTCAAGATTATAGCGATAATGAACTATGAAACCAATAAATATTAATTTGCATTTCCCTTTACAACAATAATATAATAACAATAATAATGGAAATATGAATTAATGGGAGTAACTTACGTGTACCGGTACTTGTAGTGTAGGCTTAACAAAAAGTGGGATGAGGTTAAGCAATAATAATCACACCAGAATTGGAAATAAAACGTGATCGATAAATTTTATTGTAACAGACTTACTTTTTCTACGTCTCTAGTAAAGTAACAAATAAAAATAGCAACAAAATTAACAGCTATAATTAAAAACATATCCTTTGAAAAAAAAAAGTAGGCCTAAGTTGTCTGAAAATGTACAATTATTCAAGGAATCAGCTGATACAGACGTAGAATTAGTGCAAAGCTTTTGTTTCTCAGCTGCAGGTAATAACAGAACAGGTTTATTTGTAACATCAAATAAAGTTGGAACTGCATTCCAGATTAATTTATTTTTGTTTTCATTCATAAATTGTGTGTTTTCGAAATGAAGAGAGCAAAACTTTATATTATTATAAAGATATGCTTCATTCTTTGTCATTAGATCTTCCCTCCTGCTGTTTATTAACCACTTTTTGCATCTAGAAGTAAAATAAGAAATAGATGTTAGGATTTTTCTTCACAAGCATCAATGCGAAATACGCAACGATCTAGCACTCGATGGAAATACGACACAGTCGACTCTAAATCCAAAGTCGACCGTGGACAGTCTATTGTTTCTAGTTGCTAACCGCTTGGAGCGCTTTATCGTGAGATTTGCAAAAAATCACCTCAAGCTTCGCGACTGTATATAGTAGACCATGGTAATAATACTCGTTGTCCATGCCAGGCAGCCAGTGTAGAGTTCTTTACAAATACAAGTAGCAGCACTTGCAGCCTATATGTTAGGAGTTAGATATTCTCAAACGCTGAACTTGTGTGTATCTTCTTGAATGTACAGACTAATCCCTACATATTTGCAGCGTGGAGTAAACGCTATTTAAAGAACACACTATGTGTGTAGCAATGGGTTATTCGTATGTTACATGCTCATGTTTTAATGTTGACTCACTTCCAGACGAGCGGATTTTTTTCTAAACTGGAATAGAAGTTGCAATACAGCTGAGAGAAATCCTTTGTTTCAATGTCGATGCAATCACTATCCCAAGGTCAGCAGTACGAAACTTCTACAGAACAAGTTTTTTTTTATGTAACTACTGAAGCTATTAATAATACTACGTTTTTATAAAATTCTCACAAGTGACTGTACCTCGTGCTTTCGCAAGCCTCCACGGTATTGATGATGTGTTAACATTCAAAATGTAATTTATCTGTAGGCATACCTACCCAAGTAGACTGAGAGACAGGTTCTTCGTGATATCTTCGTGATTGTATTTCTTAGTAAGTGAATGAGATACCGCCTTAAACTCGTAATCATAATCATTATCATTATTTTTAACATCATCATTACTGCCACCAATATGCGTACTATTTTTAATTTTCATTAGGCCTACAACGATCATTAAATGTTTTTGTTATGCATACCAATATTCACCATGATCAACTATGATCGTCACCAATACAGCAGTAGCCATAATCATTACCACAATCACCAAAACACACCCTACTTCATCATCATCATCATCATTATCATCATCATCCTATAACCTCAACACTTAAGCCTAATAATTTGCGAAATTTAATTTCAGGGGGTTATTCTTTGACATATTTCAAACAAAAAAGTTTAATACAATTTTCCTCGCTTTTGCTTCCTTTTCGAGATAAGAATTGTTCTACATTAAACATTTCAAAGCGTGTTTTGGGAAAGTCACTGATTTAATTCATTATATGCTAGGTTCAATTTAATAGAGCGTATTATAATAAATATTCCAATTAAAATAAGTTTAGTTTTGTCGTTTAAATGCGCATAATTATACTAAATCTGATCCGAAGAAATGTAACTTTTCGTTCTGAAAAGAAATTAAAAAATGTTACTTTTGTTCGGATAAAATTTCTGCATATTTCAAGGACAGAACTAAAATTCTTTCAATCACTTATTATCATAATACACTGCTCTCTTAAATTGACTGAGCATATTGGGAATTAAATCAATGCCTTTCGAAAACACGCTATGAAATTTTTAATATAAAACATTTTTATCTCGAAAAGGAAGCAAAAACGAAAAAAAAGTCATATTAAACGATGTTGTTTGATATATAGCCTATATAAACGTAAAGATATCCCTGAAGGCTCATGAGGACATGGAGTTAAGAGTTGCAAGCTTTTGACCTCGGTCGTCACCTCTCTCTGACCTACTCCTACACCCAGGAAAGACCCGGTACTCAATTTGATAGGAGGGTGAGTGAACCTTGGTGCCGATCTGGATATTTGGCAACGAAAAAAATCCCACCATACGTTTATTTACTTACTTTGCCTACTAACGTTTATTTTAACACTAGACAGATAGACTTACACGACGGGATTTCTGTGGCGCAGGACAGCACGATGAACGACTATTCACTTACGAAATAAAACTTTCAAGTCTTACTCAGAATTAAATCATTCCTTCCCCCGTACTATAGGCTAGTAACCTTCACGCAGCGCCAAAACTGCAGTGTCGCCGTTGCACACACGATGGGTGCTTGTTGTTATTTATATTAGAGTGCAACTTTCTTTGTCACTTTTGAGACTGAAGAAAGATTTAACCACAGTCTAGTATATACAGTCACGAAGTTCAATACTTACTAAATATGCAAACATAGACAGTTGAAATATGCATCCATAGATAGTTGCTAACCACCAGGATCGCTACTATCGCCTCATCACAGACCCTTTCCCCAGCAGACGATAAAATGTATTGTACTTTCGATATCGTATTCTTTTGAAGAAATTAACACCTTCCTTCCACTATTGAAATGTGAAATACATAACGTTTATATAGCCTATTATTTTCATAAAGTATGTATTAAGCTTATATTTTATAAACTCACCTTCCTGGATTTTCGGAAGAAGGATAAATCTGACCTCTTTTTCTTACAATATTTATAGTACACAAACATCTCCTTGTCCCATATTATTATTCAAATTATTGTATTTTAGCCATTTACATTTATTAGAACCGATAACGAACATTTCACAGTTTACACAACTTTTCACAACAAAGCGAAATACGGCACAGTCAATGCCTTTCTAGATCAGGCCGTAATGTATGTTCGGGTTTTCTATTTCAGTGTATGGAGCTCAGTGAAATATTATATTATAACTTTATTGCGTATCATAGCTAAGTTTTATTTAGTGTAATGTGTCCATAAGTTCTCTTTACTTCTTGTTGCATAATATGTTGCAGAAATAATTACAAAACTGTACTATTTTAATGTGAAGAGAATTTGACGCGTTAACATAATCTGTTCGCATTAACATTTTAAGTTTAGAATGGAAGCTATTTTGAGGATTACGTTTAATTATAATGTATAATTGCGAATAAAGGAATATAAGTTAAATATAGTAAACATAACCTATACTTTCCATATGACATAACATACATATGTAGTGGCAGGGCATTGGAGACCACTAAAATTAGACAGAAATGAGCAACTGGTACATTAAACATAACCTATAATTTCAACATATCTAAATATTCGTGCGGTGCAACTAAAAATTATAGAATCGTGCATAAATGAATGTACAAGAATGTCGCAATATTTAATCGAAATAAAGGCAGGTATTACACATACGAACAACGTAATTTTCACACCAAAATAATATTACACCTTAACTCGCAAGGAATTATGTCTGAAGTGCCCCCTAATCATGTTTTAAATTTTATTAATGCAATTACACTACATTTTAGAGAAATATATGTTACTCTTTATGCATTCCAATTAATTTATATGGTTGAAACGCCGCCCTTCGTGATCGGGTTAAACGAGTCACATGGTCTGCCTTACAGCCTGAAGTAGATTACGATGGCAGTGACACAGTCTATTGTTCCTAGTACACACAGCGCTTCAAGCGGCGAGCAACTATCGCGAGAAATGCAAAAAATCACCCCAAGCTTCGCGACTATATATAGTAGACTGTGATTTGACGTCGAATGTTCTCGCAGTGTTTCGTTCTACAGTCTACATGTAGGGGATTTCGTGGTGAAGCAATAGGCCAGCAACATTTGTGACGCACAGTATGCAGCCTATTAAGGAGAGGGTTTTATCGAGATGCTAATTCCGAGTGTCAGACCAACTGTTCCTTGTTCCAGTTCTCTCGCCTCAAGTCAATGGTCGCGACCTCATAAAACGACAGTGTCCAGCAAAAAGTTGACCTACTACAGCATGAGACTGCACAGCGATCCGCTCAAGTGCCACAGATCTTGTTCAACAGTAGGCCTATTACAGTTACGTCACGTTTTCAGTTTCTCACCATGAGTACCTGCATTCGATTTCAGGCCAGGATAGAGAGAGATTCATTTTCCTTCCATAGATATTGCCTGTCTTTTAGTTGCCTTGTGTTTCCCCATTTTGTCCTAACCGATGCTAAACACATGTGCATGGGGACTTAGGCTATTACCTCTGAATGCCTGTTGTGGGTTAAGAACCTTGGTAAGTTCTGTACGCAATCAGGAGCACGGCTGTACGAGATAGTGACCGTTCTCGACGAAGTGCGCGGGTGTGATCTACCAACACTTCTAGAAGCGTTTTAATTCTGACGCACATCCGTTTAATAAAGGCATGGGCACAATGTTCCCGCGCGGGCACTGTATACACCACCGCTTCATTTCTCGCTCCACAAATATTCTACCTGTCTGCGTGTACGTACAGCAAGCAGAGGTTGAACTCGGTACCATAGCGTTTTAATCAGGGGTCTGTAAAGTGGTGCAATATGAAGAAGAAACTTGGGAACAAGGCTATTTTATTATTATGAATAAAAGTAAAATCCAGTAAGTTATTCAACTGTTCAGTTAAGATACAGGGTAAAGTTGCCTAATTCCGTGATATTCCTAATTCCGTGATACTTTTTTTTTTTCATTGAATGTCACGGGGTTGGAAGTTCACCGATGTCTCAAAGTAGGCGAAAGATGCACTCTTTCAAGAAAAATGTCTGGCACTATGGTCGAAAGGCAAAGCTTTGACTGACATTCAATTTAAGAAAAGTATCACGGGATTACGGGTAAGTTATCACGGAAATAGGCAACTTTACCCTATATAAAACAATACAATTACTTATCAGACAGCACTTCGATCTAGAACATAAGAAGGATTTTGGCGAACATAAACTTATAGGTAAGTGTTTAAACAGGATTGTTCAAGATTATATTAATAAAATAGCTTCAAATACTTGAGGTGTACTATAAGCAGTAACATGAGCTGCTGCCAAGAAGTCAAAAGGAGAATAGCAATAGCAAAGGAAGCTTTTCATAGAAAAAGGAGCATCTTCTGCGGACCTATGGAGAAAGAATTAAGGAAGAGAGTAGTGAAGTGCTTTGTGTGGAGTGTAGCACTGTATGGAGCAGAAATATGGACATTACGACGAAGCGAATTGAGAAGCATTTGAAATGTGGATATGGAGAAGGATGGAGCGTGTGAAATGGATAGACAGAGTAAGAAAGGAAGCTGTGTTGGAAAGAGTGCATGAAGAAAGAATGATGCTGAAAGTGATCAGGAAGAAGAAAAGGAATTGGTTGGGTCACTGGCTGAGGAGAAACTGCCTACTGAAGGATGCACTGGAAGGAATGGTGAACGGGAGAAGAATTCGGGGCAGAAGAAGATATCAGATGATAGACGACATTAAGATATATGGATCATAGGCGGAGACAAAGAGGAAGGCAGAAAATAGGAAAGACTGGAGAATGCTGGGTTTGCAGTGAAAGACCTGCCTTTGGGCAGAACACTACGAATGAATGAATTAGGCTAATAAAAGATTTGTTACATACGATAAAGTAATCTGTTATTTTAATGTAGGCCTAATTTGTTATGTAGGTTGAAATGGTGAGAAAGTTTTCAAGAATCTACAGGAATAATTTATTAATAGAAAATCCAACCCACACTCACTGCTAGTTGAAAATGCAGTCCGATCAATTTACCTCATTTCAAACACACAGGTGAGTCATAGAGAACAATACCATTTTTTAAATGTCAGCTAAAACCAGCAAGTAATTGTATGAATTATTATCTAATGACAAGTCTCCTAACTCGCGTAATTTCGCAGTTAAGATGGTGGCAGTCTTTAAATCCACTTATGTTTGAGAACATTTTTTTTTTCTAAAATGAACCTGATGAAAAATAATAAGCATACACGTCTAACAGCCTACTGGGTGTTCATTTCAAAGTGTGTCATGACGTCACTGTTGTTGGGTCAACGATTTGAAGCGAGTTTCAGCTTATATGTTAGAGAAGTTGCCTATTATTCAAGGCGTTCTTCAATCTGAACTTGAGAACGTGTACGGTATAACTTGAACGTCGTAGCAACAGATGGCGGTCTGTACGGTCTGTGTGCTACCATAACCTCTTTCGAACTGTGTTTTGCGCCGGCAAGTCGTACGCAGGGTATTTGTTATCATCGGTTGCGTACGGTAACATTACACAACACAAATCAAATGCTCCGTGTCCATGTTGACCGTCGAAGTTAATGTCAACAAATACGTAAGTAATCGTCTTAACCCTCTCCCCATATCCCGACAGTACGTATTTCCAAACAGTTCACATTCCTGCCACTACCGGCGTTACCGTACGTATCGGTACTACTCTTCAGAATGAACGCCGTACTTGTTAGGCAACGTTTCTGCCTCTTAGGTTATACACCTCTGCGGAAGTGTAGGAAGATTGAATTCTCTAGGCTCATCGGCTAGCCACATGACGGCATACAGCGAGCCATGACACATTTTGAACTGAACACCCAGTATAGTATTTATTTTGTGTTGAACTGTTGTTTATAAACTAACAGTTACTGAATAGAACGGCAACATGCACCATATAAGAGATGGCATCGTTGGTCTTGGAGTCTACCGTGCTTCTTTTGTTTCTATTTGTTGCATATCTCTGCGTGATGGTGCAAACACGGAGAAGCGATAAGGCAGATAAAGCGAGCTGGAGTATCATGTTTACATCGGCTTGTTTTTTACAGTCGGGCCGCATTCTTCAGCTTCGGATAATGAGTCGCCGCGACTGGATTCCACGAGCGACGCAGGACTAGGGAGAGAGAGTCTCCGTGGCAAATCCATGGATCAAGGGCAGTGTTCGGGTCCAGGTGGTCTATCAGGGGGGCTCCTTTCGGGTGCAGTCTAATATATTTGTTACGATGTGTCTTCATAGTATGAGAATGCTACGCTTCTTAAAATTTTCTGACTCCTGTCGCCCAGTCGTAGCACGACATCTTAACCCTTTTTCTCCCAGCGTAGCCTGTAAGCTAGAAAGCCAGAAGCTCTTATGAAATCGTACAGATGTCAATCAGACCCAGTGTATAGCTCGCGCAAGAAACGATTACCGAAAACCAATGGTGGCGTTGCTGTCTGTTTTGACGTGTGTATGTAGGCACGCCGAGGGGAAGAGGTGCGAGCCGATGGAAGTACAGTAAAACCTCTATTATCCGTCACCCTATTAACCGATTGGTGGATTATCCGACTCTCTCTCTCTCTCTTATATTAGTACCCATTTCTTCTACAGGGTGTTATTACCAGCCTTTACCGTTACACAGTATTTAGTAGGAATGCTACCATTACTGGCAGTACAGTAGAAACACTTACTTTTGGAAGGGGCTGTTTTTCACAACTTGTAAAATAGTAACTATGTGCTCTCAAAGAAATGATCCCAAAATCTTCCACACAATTGCAAACCCGTGCATCATTTAATCATTCTGTGCAAAATGTCAAAAGAAAACGTGTTGAACGAATTTTATAATAGTAAAATTATTCCAGTTGGAATAATTTTATCATCAATTTCCATATTAGGTCTAATGTTATGCATACTATTAATAAATATCTTTTAAAGGCTTTAAGTTAATTTTAAACTAACATCCTTCAAAGCTATAAATAAAGATTAAATTTCTTTAAGCATTGGGCTGTTAATTTCATCTCCACAACAATTAATATGAAACCAATTAATATAAAACCAGAACGAATTCCCCTTTTCTTATGATCAGTAGCCATTACAGCATTATTACCAAAGCTCGGAACTTGGGAGACTTGTGTGTCGCGCATATGACTAAGGTTACAGGTACAACGTACACAAAGCTCAAGCTGCAAGTGCTCAGGGACAGTCGTATGTAGTAAGAAATGGTCACATCGAATGGCAGGAAGACGGACGGGGAAACTGTGTCATGTCGAAGCCAATGACATTTAGAAAATTACAGGTAAACGCTCTGTTTGAGAAATTAGAAAATACGTGTTATTCGAATGGATATTATAGAAGTTTGAAAATACATTTTTTTTTTTAATTTTAGGTACAGAATTTAGTGGAGGAATTCGGAGGAGATACATTATTTTTTTCGAATGGACAGTTTATATTTTGTAAGTTTTGCCACACACAAATTAGAGGTTGGAAATGGGCATTCATTGAAAGACATTGCAGTCCTTTAAATTAGTGGAAGATTTGTCCATAGCCATGGATCAAGTCGTAGAGGGACCTGCCTTAGTAGTGACACACAAACTGAAAACTATTTTAGAAAAAAATTAGGATATAGACTACTTATCTTTCTCAGATACGAGATCAGCTAGACGCTGAAAATCGAACGGAAAACAATGACAGTGAAAACAGTCAGTATTTTAAGATTGCTCCCGTCATTTCATGTGAGGTGGAAATAAGTTTTCTCGTTTCAAATCAAGTCTAACTAACAGGAGAAGAAGTTATGGGTTCGAAAATCTTCGACTTTACGTAGTCATATACTGTAATAAAATGTACAGAGCAGAACAGTAAATTTCATATATTGCTCATGTTTTTTTATTACATCTGTGCTATAAAATTACGTGTTTCAACCTACCATAATACTACCAATAGGTTGTTCCAATCAGAAACCACTTTTATAGCAGACCTGACAGTACCTCCGTGCTGGAAACGGGAGATTGTTGGCATTGAAGTCCGGTCGCTTAGCCACGTGCAAAGACACAAGTCCCCAAGTTCCGAGCTTTGATTATTACTATTATTAGTAACCAATTTACTCCTATAGAATTGCATTCTATTATCATACAAAATATGAATATAAGACGTCCAATAAATTTATAGGAATTGTTATTGGCGGGTTAATGACTTTAAATTATTGGGGATTTTGTGGATCATATATTTTAATAATTGCTCATGGTTTATGTTCTTCTGGTTTATTTTGTTTATTTGGGAAAGGAAAATCCATGACTCATCTCGTATCAGAATACGAGATTGGCAGTAGAAATGTGCACGATTTAATCGAATAAAACAAGGATAAAGTGCTACGTATTACTGTATTTCACTGTTTTCATTAGTTATAACCAGCATAAGATTGTGTAGTATGAAGACACTAGTGGTTGCAATATGGTACGAATTTCAAATGACAAAAATATGCACTTAATTTATGAAAATATTTTATAGTACGGATTATCGAATTTTTTCGATTAACCGTTCAGTTCAACCCCTTCATTACCACAGATAATAGAGGTTCTACTGTACTGTCTCTTCCAAGAAGATGAACAAATGAGGACATCGCTATGGAAATAAAGAACGTAGCAAGAGAAAAATTCGAAGCTAATTAAGCGCGCAACATGTGTTTACGAATGAAATAATAATACCGTGCGATACAAGACACGCATTCACATGCAATGTGAACAAACTAAATTCGTAATGTATTCTATCACAACGCAAGACTGATTCTATCGATGTCATTTCTCTTCCGACTGTACTCTTTGAATATCATTCAAGTTATCTCGTGACCTTTCCTCTCCCCCGCTCTTCCTTATCGCAGTATTTGATTCGCATTCCTTCCGTCGGTAATCCGTACTTGCGAGACCTATAGTTTGTAAGTTCTTCTGGTATTATTTTATTTTATTTATTTTATTGGGTTATTTTACGACGCTGTATCAACATCTCAGATTATTTAGCGTCTGAATGAAATGAAGGTGATAATGCCGGTGAAATGAATCGGGGGTCCAGCACCGAAAGTTACCCAACATTTGTTCGTATTGGGTTGAGGGGAAAACCCTGGAAAAAACCCTCAACCAGGTAACTCGCCCCGACCGGGATTCGAACCCGGGCCACCTGGTTTCGCGGTCAGACGCGCTGACCGTTACTCCACAGGTTTGGACTTCTGGTATTATGTTTTGTGGCAATTTCTAAAAACAATATGATATGATATATATTTCTTCTTAGCACTTCTTTACATGTAATGGTGTACCTCACATTTCTGTATCCGGTGCCACCATTAACATATTATTACAATAACACATTATTTGCAGTACACGTCTACACACATACTCTCAGTTCCGCTATATACCTTTTTTTCATTACTTGGTCAATCTCCCCTTCAGTATTTCCCTACATTTCATTTGCTATTCTCTATTTGTTCATTAATCCTAATATATCTAATATTATATACTCCTTTCACACCTCCCTTTTCCTCTAACTACTATTCACTAATATCTCAATTACAATTTTTCTCTATAAATTATCATATTGAATTACTTGCCTATTTGTTCTTTGACCTTTTATTCAATTACTGATTCCAACATTCAAAATGTTAGTACTAATTTTGTGCTGACACTTGTTCATTTCTCTAAACCCTTTCTCACTATTTTCACTCATTTCTATTTGCGCTCACTTTCACTTTCACACTATTCTGCTTACAGCTAATTAAAAACAATATAAAATCATTCAAAGCACAAATATAGAAAAAGTGATTTTTTTCTGTCAACAAAACCTTTTGGGGATGAAAGGTTAAGCAGATAGGATTCGTCTTCCAATAGCCTTTGTCTTGTGGTAATCGTAATCTGCTATAAATCAGATTTTCCTCGCTGGCTGTGGCTAAAATATTAAGTTAACAGTTCCCTTCTGGAAATCTGGCAGATCTGAGTCCAAATACCAGCTGGAAAGCAAAGTTTATTTCGGTTCTACAGGAATTGGATGTGTTTCTTTTGTCCTATGTTGCATTCACAAGTAACCATCCGTCTTCTGACCAGAGGACCAGTAATTCCTGCTATTACTCCCTCTTAAGGAAAGGGGCACGGGATGAGGACTGCTCTCGTAGGTAGGCCGCTTGGATGGACCCATTTTACTACACGGAATGGAATGGTGTGCATGTTCTAAGGCCCGCGCGCTACAGATTCCCCCAAGGGCCGCCTCTGAACTCTCCTATAGTCTACAGAATCCTTTTACCTTTTCCGCATAGGCATCACCGCGATTCCTCAATCCACATTCTACGAGCTACTGGCAAGAGGAGAGCCCACGGCACATAGCACCAGTGGCGGCTCGTGATATTTTTTGTATGTAGAATATGAGATTGACGACTGATGACCAAGACAGAAACTAATATTAATAACAGTATAATAATAATAATAATAATAATAATAATAATAATAATAATAATAATAATAATCATAGTATTGCAACAGTAACAAATATAAATGATACAGGAAATTAAACACAGAATAAATATGGGAAATGCCTGTTATTCGGTTGAGAAGCTTTTATCATCCAGTCTGCTGTCAAAAAAATCTGAAAGTTAGAATTTATAAAACATTTACATTACCGGTTGTTCTTTATGGTTGTGAAACTTGGACTCTCACTTTGAGAGAGGAACATAGGTTAAGGGTGTTTAAGAATAAGGTTCTTAGGAAAATATTTGGGGCTAAGAGGGATGAGGTTACAGGAGATTGGAGAAATTTACACAACACAGAACTGCACCCATTGTATTCTTCACCTGACATAATTAGGAACATTAAATCCAGACGTTTGAGATGGGCAGGGCATGTAGCACGATGGGCGAATGAAATGCATATAGAGTGTTAGTTGATGAGGCCGGAGGGAAAAAGACCTTTAGGAGGCCGAGACTATATGGGAAGATAATATTAAAATGGATTTGAGAGAGGTGGGATATGATGATAGAGAATGGATTAATCTTGCTCAGGATAGGGACCAATGGCGGGCTTAATGTGAGGGCGGCAATGAACCTCCGGGTTCCTTAAAAGTCAGTAAGTAAGTAGTATTAATAATAATAATAATAATAATAATAATAATAATAATAATAGAGCATGCAAAATCAATACAAGTAGGACTATGTTAGTCTTTGACTCACCATTCTGGAACTGGCAATTTATTTGTAGTGAAGTTCGATTCTCCTCCGCTTTTTAGTTGCGAAGATGGCCCCTAAGCCATTGTACTGCCCGATATTTACCGATGCTCCGTCGTACGTTTGCGCAATTAATTTCTTGCTACAGTTAAATTCTTCTAAATGATCAAATACAACTTCAGATATTCTTGCAGCTGTCCTGTCATCTGAAAGTCCTGTTAATTCTTGTATTTATTATAGCTTATTCTATTTATCTTTATGTAATTTTGTTTTTTATTCATTTTATTTTTTATATTATATCATTTTAAATTATTTATTATTTCGTTTATTCTATTCTTTTAAAATGACCAATCAACTGCATTTAAGATGGCTACAAGGGTAATTGAAAATTCTTATTGTAGTCTCTGAGAGGGTCTCCATCACCCGGAAAGAAGGGTCGTAGTATTAGGATGCGCGGTCATATCCTCAAACGCGGTTAAACTCCGCACTCTCCCCTGTCCACTAACTTCACTGCTAGAAAAAACCGTTTGCTCTAAGATATTTGGATGGTTCCTCGGAAATTATTTCTGAGCTGTGCAGTGGCGACAACTCACGACAGAAAGTGGAAGCTTAAAGGAAATTATTACGTCGGGACGCATTGAAAATCAAAATCTGTAATTAAAATGTGTTTTTATCCTCAGAGGCACGAAATTAAACTGTAGGATAATCCTCATATCCTTCATGCAGGAATCGCCACTGCATAGCACTACCACCAGCAACTAATGACCATATGCCACGGGGGTTCAAGTTCGGTAACAACCAGCAGCCGACTCTACATCGGAGTAAGCACGAAATATTGGAAAAGATGATGATAAAAGATAGGATGTCTAATTACTAATTATGATGGCGAAATGACTCCGAGGTTCAACGGCGAAAGTTACCCAACAATTCTGCTTCAATAAAGACTACACAACAGAGAAACAGATCGACCAATAATATTTAGGCAAATGGAGATGCAGTAATCAAAAACAAAGAAGAAACTGAACTGTTGTCCGTGTGTGAACGTACGTAGCTACTGTAATACGTAATTATGAGAGAGACGGTGTGACTAATGGAGAAACAGAGCGAAGTGTAGTGTTGTAGAAATGTCAGCTTGTTTCCATCCTGTTTTGTTTCTCTGGATCAGCATACGTCGATTAACGAGCTCGTCCTGAAACAGTTGAAGGCGTCACCTTGTATAGAAATCTATGGCTTGATGCCAGTTTCAACATTTCATTTAACCTACAGATTCTAATTACATCCATCTTCATGATTCAGGGTGAAGTGGGATTCTTTGGTGAACAAAGTTGCCAGTCATCGTCGTTCCATTTGGCAATCTGCCCCATATTATAATCTCACACTGCAACACTTCACCAACGCGCCTTTTCTGCATATTCTGAGGCGTAAGGATTGGTGGGTGGGTGGATAATTTACTTAAGACTTTTAGTAATTTTTAATTTCATATTTTTATTTTTGGAATTTTATGTAGTATTCTTATAGGCTATGTCAAAGCATCAGCCAACATTTCGAAATTATACATCGCCCAACATGTTTGTTGAATCTGTTACAGTACTAGCTCTTCGTAACGATTCAAATGAAAGGTGCCTCTGTTCCTGACTTCCTTCCATGATAGATAAGCATCCATAGCTTTGAGAAGTTGGGTGTATCTACATTAACCGTTTTATTGTCATGAGATCGCTCTATCGGCCCGCTAATGTTATTCACATCTTGCCACCTGTCGAATCATCGACCGCGATTCTTACGTGCTTGTAATTCCTGTTTCGATCATGTGATCTCAACACAGTCATACAAACTTATAAAAAGTTTTTCTTCCTATATAAGTCAACATTTAGCACTAGATCCTATCCATCAATTGAAGCGTTGGGCCGAATAACGGTCTATGTTACAATTTTTAAAAATCGAATTTTTAATGGAATAATACTCTGTATAATCTTACATAGATAGATTTTTTTTTTTTTTTTTGCAATTCATTTTTCAAAATTTTCAGAAGAGTTTATATATTATATATATATATATATATATATATATATATATATTGAAAGTTTATTGTTTCAGTCATTGACTTTACTGTTGTGTATGTTTTAGGTGTTAACCTTTACATTATAAGTTACAAGACGTATAAACGTTTTCTTTATCAATGTCAACATCTTCAGATACTAACAATCAATTTACATAGATAAGTTTGGAAGTAAATCCCGAAAAGACAAAGTATATGATTATGTCTCGTGACCAGAATATTGTACGAAATGGAAATATAAAAATTGAAAATTTATCCTTGGAAGAGGTGGAAAAATTCAAATACCTGGGAGCAACAGTAACAAATATAAATGATACTTGGGAGCAAATTGAACACAGAATAAATATGGGAAATGACTGTTATTATTCGGTTGGGAAGCTTTTGTCATCCAGTCTGATGTCAAAAAATCTGAAAGTTAGAATTTATAAAACAGTTATATTACCGGTTGTTCTGTATGGTTGTGAAACTTGGACTCTCACTTTGAGAGAGGAACATAGGTTAAGAGTGTTTGAGAATAAGGTGCTTAGGAAAATATTTGGGGCTAAGAGGGATGAAGTTACAGGAGAATGGAGAAAGTTACACAACACAGAACTGTCACGCGCATTGTATTCTTCACCTGACATAATTAGGAACATTAAATCTAGACCTTTGAGATGGGCAGGGCATGTAGCACGTATGGGCGAATCCGGAAATGCATATAGAGTGTTAATTGGGAGGCCGGAGGGAAAAAGATCTTTTGGGAGGCCGAGACGTAGTTGGGAAGATAATATTAAAATGGATCTGAGGGAGGTGGGATATGATGATAGAGACTGGATTAATCTTGCTCAGGATAGGGACCAATGGCGGGCTTATGTGAGGGCGGCAGTGAACCTCCGGGTTCCTTAAAAGCCAGTAAGTAAGTATAATCTTACATAGCTGTCATAAAAATTGTTTTTCAATATCTGTACCAGAGGCGCTTCTACACGAGTTACAACCATGAATTTCTTAGTTGGAACAACGGTCTATGTCAATAGTCACTTCTAGCGTATCCAAAGTTTACATCGTATCGGGAGTTACTGCACGGGAGTTTGTTCTCTTTACGAATACTGGGTACTTGAACTCTGTGTATCAGGTTTCGGTTGATCTATTACGCAAAATGGACGACTGCAGGACAATGACGATTTCTACGGCATATATTAGCCGTCTAAAAAATCTTAAAAAAATGATTCAGACAAATTAATAGGCCTATTAATAAGTAGAAATATGCGTCACGAAAGTCGCGGAGAGAAGTGGTCTTTAAGATAATTACAACAAGAAAGACGCAAGTTAGTGCGAAAGATCCCCCAAATAATGTAAAATCCTGTCTGTTACTTTTACAGTACATTACCATAACATAATAATAGTTTTTAACTTGGTTATTTAACGACGCTGTATCAACTACGAAGTTATTTAGCGTCGATGGGATTGGTGATAGCGAGATGATATTTGGCGAGATGAGGCCGAGAATACGCCATAGATTACTTGACATTTGCTTGACGGTTGGGGAAAACCTCAGTAAAAAAACCCAACCAGTTAATCAGTCCAAGCGGGAATCGAACCCCGCGTCCGAACGCAACTCCGGATCGACAGGCAAGCGCCTTAAACGACAGAGCTACGCCGGAGGCTCATAATAATAGTAGATTACTTACTTACTTAGTTACTTACTTACGTACTTACTGCTTTTAAGGAACCCGGAGGTTCATTGCCACCCTCACATAAGCCCGCCATCGGTCCCTATCCTGAGCAAGATTAATCCAGTCCCTAGCATCATATCCCACCTCCCTCAAATACATTTTAATTTTATCCTTCCATCTACGCCTCGGCCTCCCCAAAGGTCTCATTCCCTCCGGCCTCCCAACTATCACTCTATATGTATTTCTGGATTCGCCCATACGTGCTATATGCCCTACCCATCTCAAACGTCTGGATTTAATGTTCCTAATTATGTCAGGTGAAGAATACAATACGTGCAGTTCTGCGTTGTGTAACTTTTTCCATTCTCCTGTAACTTCATCCCTCTTAGCCCCAAATATTTTCATTCTCCTGTAACTTCATCCCTCTTAGCCCCAAATATTTTCCTAAGCACCTTATTCTCAAACACCCTTAACCTATGCTCCTCTCTCAAAGTGAGAGTCCAAGTTTCACAACATACAGAACAACTGGTAATATAACTGTTACATAAATTCTTTCAGATTTTTTGACAGCAGACTAGATAACAAAAGCTTCTCAACCGAAGATTAATAGTAATAGTAATAATAATAATAATAATAATAATAATAATAATAATAATACACAACATTTAAAATACCGATAATATAAATTGTAAACAATTTTAATAATAACCCTCCTTGACAAGATTCTGCGTACGCCACTGCATGATACTGATTTTCTTTCCCCTTAGTTAAATAAGATTTGAAACCTCTGGACACGAACACTGCAGACCGGAATCAGCGTACGCTTTGAGACAAATTAACGATTAGCCGTTTCGAATTGCAGTGAGTTGTAAAAGTTTGGGCGAATTTTTTTCACGTTGCAGGTCGGTGGGTGAGGTCAACAACCTCGTGCCAGGTGTATTGTAAACATAATAAAGCTTTATAAAACGCAATTTTCGTTTAAATTTAATAGACATTTAGAATGTACCTATCATATCCATTAATAATTAATGGTTGTTAATTTATGTTATTTGATATTGCTAACATAAAATATAAGAATGTTTATAATATTAAGGCAAGAAATATGTATATATAAATGTACCTAACATATCTATTAATATTAATAATAATGCGAACTGCCAAACGCAACGAGCGGAACACAAGAGAGCAGAGCTTAGGTGAAAGTGTGACCATGGCGCTGGTTCCTTTGTTTTTTTTTTTTTTTACGTTGCTGTAAACAAGAACCGCTTCGTGATTTTGTCAAATTGTTGAAATTGCATTATAGCCGGTAAGAATATTTTGAATGACAGCATAGAAACGTTTGTATTCGCAGACTTCCGACCCGGAAGACACAATTCATGCATTTAAACGCTTCATTAGGTTCCGTCTCGCTTCTCTTCTTTATTCATGTATTTGACTGAGGAAAAAAACGTTTCCTGTGAGAGAACGTCCGTCGCAAAATGCGTTCCACGAAGTTTCAGAGCCGTCCTCTATGGTCTCGTACAGGGATGGCCACTGGTATGGGCCTACACGACCCCTTCATTTCTCCCTCCACAAATATTCTACAGGGTGTATCTAAATTCAATGCTGAAACGTCTTGGGATGATACAACAGACCAAAACAAATGTTTTTTGTTAAATTACCATGGATCGGAAACTAATTATTGAATTTGATGTGTGGGTCCGATAAGCTCTTTTACAATAATTGAATAGGTAGGGGCAATGTCCGCCAAATTGCTTATCAAAATCATAATGATATAATTAGCAAAATATTACAACATTTACAGTGTTAAACATATTCGGCATAGACTATCATCTTCAGAACACGTAACAGTACAAGAATATAAATACTTCGTGTGGAAACATTATGGCTAAGATATATACATGTTGATTAGCCTACATATTAAAATATTTAAAACTAGTTTGTATATGACATGGATATATAAAATGAATGCTGAATAATAAAATAAAAAATCTTCCTGCAGAAGTTAGCATATGGTGCGATTGTTAGTCAGTTTGTTAAAACTGAAAATAATATGATGAAAGAGTAATGGAACGGAGAAAAATTCTCTCCGGCGCCGGGATTTGAACCCGGGTTTTCAGCTCTACGTGCTGATGCTTTATCCACTAAGCCACACCGGATACCACCCCGGCGTCGGACAGAATCGTCTCAGATTAAGTTCCAACTCTTGGGTACCCTCTAGTGGCCGCCCTCTGCACTACGTCATAGATGTCTATGAACGTAGGACCGAAGTCCACACATGTACTGAGGTGCACTCGTTATGAGTGACTAGTTGGCCGGGATCCGACGGAATAAGCGCCGTCATATCATATATATTATTTTAATGTACCGAAGTACATATATTTCCATGCAGATATTCTGCGTCATCATACGATGAAAGAGTAATGGAACGGAGAAAAATTCTCTCCGGCGCCGGGATTTGAACCCAGGTTTTCAGCTTTACGTGCTGATGCTTTATCCACTAAGCCACACAGGATACCACCCCGGCGCCGGAGAGAATTTTTCTCCGTTCCATTACTCTTTCATCGTATGATGACGCAGAATATCTGCATGGAAATATCATATATACTTCGGTACATTAAAACAATATATATGAAAATAATATATTTGTATAAGAAATGGGCTACAGAATTTAATATTGTATTAGAAACAAAATTTAAAAATATAAATGGTTTGATAAATTCCTTTCAAATTTATCAGCCCATTTCTTATACAAATATATTATTTTCAGTTTTAACGACCTGACTGACAATCGCACCATGTGCTAACTTCTGCAGGAAGATTTTTTATTTTATTATTCAGCATTCATTTTATATATCCATGTCATATACAATCTAGTTTTAAATATTTTAATATGTAGGCTAATCAACATGTATGTATCTTAGCCATAATGTTTCCACACGAAGTATTAATTATTTTTGTATTGTTACGTGTTCTGAGATGGCAGTTTATGCCGAGAACGTTTAACACTGTAAATGTTGTAATATTTTGCTAATTACAGTATTGTGATTTTGATAAGCAATTAGACGGACATACCTATTCACTTATTATAATTAATGAATGACAAAACCAGAAACTGTAGCCTACTGTACTGTAAGGAATAATTAATATAGTTTTAGCGTTACTTATGACACTCATGCCTCAAAACCATTTCAGTTTGTAATCCTTTACAAAAACTGTTAAAAATGCGGCGTCCTGCGTCAATACAAACTCTGCAACGACATGTCATTGCCTGTCGTACATCTTCTACGGATCTCTGAAAAAGAACTAAGAAAGAGACTAATGAAGTGCTTTGTATGGGGTGTGGCATGTTATGGGGCAGAAACATGGACATTACGACGAAGTGAAGAGAAGCGAATAGAAGCATTTGAAATGTGGGTATGGAGAAGAATGGAACTGTGAAGTGGACAGACAGAATAAGAAATGAAGCTATGTTGGAAAGAGTGGGTGATAAAAGAATGATGCTGAAACTGATCAGGAAGAGAAAAAGGAATTGGTTGGGTCACTGGCTGGGAAGAAACTGCCTACTGAAGGATGCACTGAAAGGAATGGTGAACGGGAGAAGAGTTCGGGGGAGAAGAAGATATCAAATGATAGACGCTATTAAAATATTTGGATCATATGAGGAGACAAAGAGTAAGACAGAAAATAGGAGAGATTGGAGAATGCTGGGTTTGCAAGAAAAGACCTGCCCTTGAACAGAACACTGGACGAATTAGTATTATTTTGGTTGTATTTTACTATTAAAATTATGGTCGTTTTTAAAATCTTAATGCCATATATTCAGAAATTTAAGGTCATTGTTATAGGTAATTTTTCTGTGAAATTTAGGTCATCAACTTCCGAGTCCTAATGATGACTGATACTTTCCAGATAAATTGTGTAATTATAACAACACACAATTATTTCGATAAAGTCTTTCTCATCATTGTTTTTGTTTTAAAAATCCTGATCCGGCACAGATAGGAACTAGACTCTTCTTTGTGGACATTCGTGGTTCCTTCCAGTGGGGCGTCAAAATTTAAGATGTTTTATCTCTAGTTGACGGACTCTTGAAACACAACAGAACTTCCCTATACTTGTTTTTTTGAAAGATGGGACATGACAGTTAAGCGGCCGAGCTTGGAACTACAGTGCTATGTTGCCAATATGGACTACCATGCTGCCAGCTGATGGAAGCTAGCAATTGACGTTAAGATGGCTGACGTTAAAACATTTATTGACCATTGACGAGAAGGTAAGAAAACAATACAAAAATCGACAGAGAATAAAAGATTAAACTTGCCAATGCTAACATTGTGTGCACAATAAATGTCACCAAGAGAGCTATTAAGCACTCGCCACGTGGAAACGGTAAGTTTGGCAACTCGACCCTTGTTACCATAGCAACAGGCCTACCACGCTATGTGACATTCAGTAGTTTTTCCGATCGCAACGCTCCTGTCATGTCCCATCTTTAAAAAAACAAGTTAAGATAGCATCGTAAACGTGTTTCGTCGTGATCTGTTGCGTACAACGAAATTCCAGCGTATAGTATACGCTGTCCGCTTCACTGGCGTGTTAAATCGCGGAGTTTGTAAGGAAAGAGACAAGAAAGCTACCCGTTCCGTTAGACAAGTGATCAGTTATTATACGGTTGGATAATTGAAAGTAGACAAGATCAGCTGTCACCTACATCTTTATACAGTTTTTTTTATTTCCTTGTCTATAGCTTGAATTAACGCAAATGCGTACTCTTTTATTTTATGCTTTTCTTGTCCTTTATCTACCAACCCGTGAATTATCGGAATCGACATGCTTCTTTTTGTCGTTCACTTTCGAACCATCTCTTCTAAGACAGCTTGCGTAGCTGTACAACTCGACTACGTAACAATGGAAAGTGGTTTTATGAGTTACTTTTATGACTTCATAAAGCGAACTCGTTTTCCAGTACGCTGATTCAGTAAACAACTAATATTTACGGACGTGAGCAGAAACGGTAATAGAAAAAACTACTGTACATTGCTATAGAAACGGAGAGTCAAAATAATAAGCAATGCAGGGTCATCTACCGCGTCTGAATTTCTGGATCATTGTAGTCATTTTTATCACCATGACCACCATCATCATCATTAGGGATAGGATTTTGATGACCTATAGATCATGAAAAAATATCCTAAAAACAATGCATATATGACCTAAACATCTTTTAAAAATGCCCTTAAAAAGTCCTAAAAATTGATCTTACATAATTGTCTCAGTAGGAAAAGAGGTTTTGTACTAAATATTTAGACCAGTAGTTAAATTAAATTCTAGACTAACATTTAAGTTTATTTAATTTTACACAATTTTTCTAAGTAGTACACTTTAATTAATTATGTTACCTGATGTAGTTTCCATGTAGTCCACCACAAGGCCACTCTTATCCAGAATTAGCAGGCGTAGAGGAGTCTATATTGAAGGGGTGGTTGGACTGATCCATTACATGGGGTGTACTACGTTAAAATGGCAATGTTTGTGTAGAAAAACGATTAAAATATTATACAAAATAATGGGTATTAATGGACAAAATATGTAGAGAAAATATCAAAGGAAATAAATATTATTTTACATTAATAATGAGGATTTATGGCTAAAATTAAATAAAAATGCCTAAAAAAGGCCGAATAAAACAAAAAATGCTCTTATGAGTTGAAACAGGCAAAAAATGCAAAAAAAAAATGTCCTAATAAATGTGTCTTAAAACATTCACTTTATCACATAACAAATAAATATTAAAGCAGCTATGTTTCTGGCTTACTAGAAAAAAGATGCAATTTCATCAAAATATTAGCCCTAATCGTCATCATCATCATCATCATCATCATCATCATCATCATCATCACATCAATGACCAGGCCTGCAGAACTGTAGCTCTTGAGAGCGACTGCTTTCCCCCCTTTCTTACCCCACCCACCTTTTCTACCTGTGCGGTCACGGCGTTCTAGTTACGTTCGGCTGCATCAACGTTCATTCTCGGGGCGGAAGTCGATCATCCCCAATAGAAGTGGAGTGAGGCTGACGTCATAGTTCCCCTACTTTGCGAGTTCTGCAGGCCTGATCAATGACAGTTTCACACTAATACTCCGGGGAAAAAGAGAATAAAAAAAATGATAGGATCACAGTAATTCGTGGAGCTATAGCTCATGAAGGGCCAAGGCCGACCAGCCGACTGCTGGCCTCATGTCCACATATCCAGCCGAGGTGAACGATCATCCAAAGAGAACGAGATGATCTCCCAGACGTTATAGATGGTTTCAATAATAGTCCTTTTTGTACATCAGCGTTACAAATAGTCTTTATTTTTAGTCAAAATCGTGCATAATAATACCACATTATTAATGTCATAAAAATATAACCATGGCAACTAAAACGTCAAAGTGAACATTATGAAACGATTTGTCATGCTATAATATTTAATATATCATTGTTGTCATAGCAACCTCTTTCTTCATAGACCATGATTTCAAACTACCCGTCATTTCAAATCTGATGTTATTTCTTTACTAATTCTGACGAATGCAACTAATAAAGTCGCTTCGCTCGTTTCCTAAAAATTGACTCGTGCCATAAAATATAATATTATTAACTTGTTTCGTAATAAACTATTATTAAACACGAATGTGTACAACTTTCAGCCATTTTAGCTGGTTTTCGAAACCTGATTTCATTACCTATCGTAGTTCCCCAAATTCATCACTATGGCCGAAATTTCATTAGAAAATTTCTTCTCCATGAACACGCGAACAAGGGCTCATTCCGTAACGCGGATCTTGCACGATATCTTAGACAACGATTCTATGATAGTCTATGGGATAACTAAGCCATAAGATATAATCTTATGTATTTTTCTATGATAAGTTAATACTTTACACTTCATTTAATCACTATTATTACCTATTGTTATTTTCAATACTGTAGTACCATATCGGATGTTGGTGGACGGTAGGTCATATTTGAATAGTGAATTGCAGAAACACCACATGTCTGTTATTTGAGTAAATTTTCCAGGAAGCACAAAAACTGATTATCTTCAAAAGCGTTTCGTATTTTGAAGTGGATATTTTTTAATAAAGTATAATGATACGTTTTGGTGTTTGATATAGTCCTACATGAACTTTATTTTTATTATTTTTTTCTTTTTTAGTTTTTTCTGGGAAAAAAAATCTGAGTTGCCTGGACATGTGAGGTTTCTGCAATTCATGACTAGTAAAAATCATTTTATTTCTTTAAAACTATTTTTAGGAGAAGAAGACTGAGAAAGATATTTTTTACTTTATAAAGAACTTTAAATGTAGCTATATTTGAACCAAGAAATTGAAAAAAAAAAGTACACAAACTTAGTCTACAAAATGCAAACTTATGTAATAGCATATTTAATTCTTCAAATTGCTTTAATCCTATAAGAAACAAAGAAAATCAAATTGAATCTTTTTAGTTTCTAAAAAATTCCGCATGTTCTGCATTTGTGGTTTTCCTGCAATTTATTGTAACTTATTGCCGCTGTGAAATGTACACTGACATGTGAGATTTCTGCATCACTTGAAAAACTGAATTTGAGAAAAAAATGTGACTTGTGGGATTTCTGCAATTCACGATTCACTTTGATAACGGAAGAGCATTTCATTACTGGTTTTCAAAGCTAGTCCTGCGGTGACTGAGTAGTTTAGACTATATGCGACAACGTGGAATCTTATTCTGGCTGAAATAAATACTTGTATGCATGCTTTTGCTTGCAGAATGCCTGATACTATAAGCTAGCCGCTATAGCATTCACGTAGGAGGGAGGAAGTGCTTCAGGCTCCGGAAAGTCAACGTTATGAGCACAGCCATTAGGTTACTCAAGTGATTTTCAATATTTTTACACATCATTTTGTAGTGCATATAAAAAGCCAATTTGTTTGGTATTCAGCCCCCTAGTTTCGCGGTCAGACATGCTAACCGTTACTCCACAGCCGTGGACCTGAGGATCTTGTCACGAACAAGGTCGCAGTTGAGGTTTATTTTTTTTAGTTCCCATTTTCCTCAGTATAGCCGTTAACATAATTCCGTCAATATCTTCATTTCATTATCACATTAATCTTCTTCTTCTTCCCTTCAAGTATTAGGCCAAATGGCCTGTTACGATCTCACAGTTGAATTTTCAATCCAGCGCTTCTTTGGACGACCGAGAGATCTCTTCCCGTTTGGACGATAGTGGAGCATGACTTTTGGGATTCTATCTCTATGCATGCGATGCAGATGATTTATCCATTTGTTCTGATAATGTTTTACGTGATTAATTACAGGTTCTAGTTGTAATTATTCCATTACATCTTCATTGCGTTTGTGATCCCATTTAAACCCATGACAACTAAACCTCAATTTAAGAATATTTTCACTTTTCCAAGAATTGTCCTTAGCCTTACCATTGTTGTCAATAGAATTATCAATCCGGTTCATCCGAGGCTTATTACTGCCAAACGGGTTGCCGGCCCGAAGGGGTAGAATTGGTGGGGTTCCCACCTATACAGCATTTCCTCTGTACATGATGTTTTGGTTATACCGACAATACCCGGTCCCCAGAGCCTCATCTGTAAAAGCAGGTTGCACCAGGGCAGGTTGAGGTTGTGATTTGGATAGGAGAGGTTATAGAATGCACTTCACTATCCCTTGCAACCCTATCTCTTTAATAATTATAATTAATCAGTTTTTCTTTCACAATTCGGCGACTTGCGGAAGAGATTGGTCCAGAGGGAATATGAGCTTGCCTGCATCCACCCTGAATTCACAGCGTGCCTTAGCACAGCCGGCCGGTACAGGTGAGAATCATCAGTCATATAGCTCTCTTATCTGAAAACGAGTACGGTGTTAGACTGGTTCTAAGAACGTAGGATTTGAAGTGTGTTTTCGATGATGATGATGATGATGACAACGACGATTGGGAACTTGATTTCAGAGTTATTACTATTTAATACGAGAAAAATTCGTACCGGCACCGGGAATCGAACCCAGGACCTCTCAGCTCTGCGCGCTGAGCGCTCTTTCCTACTGAGCTATGCCGGGACACGATCTACGGCGCCGGCCGAACCCCTCTCGTAATGCTTTTACGGCCTTACTACCTGCATTTGAGACGATACAAGTCATATAGGTATGCAGGAGCGCATATTTAAATGACTTTGTGGCCATATTCAACATCAGTTTGTGACAACTTCTAACAGTTAATACATCACATATTCATTTTGTATGAGGTCTCGCCCACCTCATTGAATATTACACGGCTACTATGAAGTAGCCAATATGTATTTTACTATTTAATACGAGAAAATTCAGCGCGCAGAGCTGAGAGGTCCTGGGTTCGATTCCCGGTGCCGGTACGAATTTTCTCGTATTAAATAGTAATAATACATATTCAAAGGACCTCATAGATTTGCCGTGTAATATTCAATGAAGTGGGCGAGACCTCATACAAAATGAATATGGTTGATTTCAGAGAGCAACTTAATTGTTCTTCAGCGCATTCGCTATATAGGACTATCTGAATAATTTTTATGTTGAAGGAAGTTTTCCGTGTTGCTATTACCACTCTCTTTTTAAACGGGTCAAGTTTTCGACAGACTCGTGACTGTCATAAGCTCAACATTGAAACTCTTTCAGGCGCAATACATTCACTTTGTGCTTCAGTTATTATGGGGAAAAGCTTTATTTATTATTGGGATTATAAATCATTCTTTGCATTAATAAATTACTTTCTCGAGCTGGCACTTTCGCTAGTAAAATTAGCAAACTTGCAATCCAGAACTTTTTATGAACTGTCAATAATAGGCGACGTTCTTCATTATAGCAGCACCACCACGAGCACCATCATCATCATAATCACCATTCACATAATCGTCGTTGCCATCATCGTCTTTGTGTTCTTTTCCTGCATCAGCGTCTTCACTGAATGGTTTTCGAGATTTTCTCATTCAAACTGCACTAGGCTATGTTGCTTTTATTCCACCTTCTTCTCAGTCGCTATGTGTCTATAATTCTATTTCGGAAATGCGATTATTTTAATCTTTTTATACAGAATGTTTCCTGGCTGGTGTTACTAACTTTCAGGGATGATGGGGAAGGGCACATGTATCAATTTGAGTTAAGGAACCCTGGTCGAAAGTTATAAGCAAAAATAGTTGTGTGGAAATGAAATTGTAATTTGGCACCACGTGCCCTGCTTCCTTTAACCTTTTGAACAGTCGTGGAAAGATGGTATGGGCCGGATGTCTTCTATGTGGGTAGGAGATTGTCTACTGTTTCCATTGCCTCATCCGTATTCGAAAATCATGTCTGCATATTCCGCTCTCGTGTACTCCTCCATTTCACTAGGACTGATCGACTGGACACTGCAACTTGTACACATACACTGCTGTCTACAGACGTGCATATCAGAACCGACCATGTCCGTTACACATTACGCCATTTGCATTGCTTTAGTGTAGTTTCCTGTCCCCATCCCTCAGACAGCGCACTGAACGGAATACTGTAGGTAGACAACGTAAACAACGTCAGATGAATACAGTATGTGTAAGATGTACAGAAGTGGCAAAAAAACCGGACTGACCCTTGCAGCGATTTTCACTCCAGACACGATAGACTGTAGCTTGATTTCGTATTCCCTGCCTGGGAAGAAACTTTTTTGTTCCTTATTCAAATTTATTCTCAATACTTTTCGGTTGCTGGTAAAATTCATGTTCTGGGAATAATAAGCTAATTGAGAAATATCGCTGCAATTGAAAAGTATTGGGAATAAATTTGAACAAAAAAGTTTCCTTCCCAGGCAGGATTCGAACACGAAAGTCTTAGTTACCAGTCTATCGTGCTCTGGAGTGAACAAGGCTCTGAAATCAGGTACAAGGATCGGTCCGGTTTTTTTTTGCCACTACTGTATAGATAAATACACATAAATAATGTGTACAGAGGAATAAAATTATTTCATTTCCACACAACTATTTTTGCTTATAACTTTCGACTCAGTCATTTCCGGACCAGGGTTCTTTATCTCAGATTGATGCATGTGCTCTTCCCCATCATCCCTGAAAGTTTGTAACACTAGCCCGGAAACATCCTGTATAATTCTTCTATTTATTTCTATGTAACATTTTGTAATTATAAAAGGAAATTTCAATGTCCATCATTGTTTTTTTTAATTTAGTAAGTCTTAGTGCATTCCCTCCGGATCGGCAGACAAGCGCCTTAACCGACCGAGATACGCCGGTGGCTTCCTACTAGTTGATAGTGATAGATAATTTGTTCGTGTAAATGTGGCTTCTTTAATTATTACTTCTATATATAGATGGCAAATATAAGTCAGTGTCGCCTAGAGTATATAGATATAGATATATTCACATTATAGAATTCAAATTTTCATTGTCTCTAATGATTGTAAAAAGCACTACGTTTAGCGGGAAATCTCTGATATTGTCAATTATGAGAATCTGTACTTACTCTACATCACCATTTCCCCAACACTTTTTACCCGCCGCAAATAAGTGTCACCTATTGAGAACTAGCGGAACTATTTCAAAGTGTGAATCTGTTATATCTTTGATTCTGACTTATCTTGTAGTTAGAAAGTTTCTCTTACACCATTACAAAATTGTAGGTTAGATATCTTTGTATCTCTTACTAATAGATAATGATCGATAATAATTTGTTGGTGTAAGTGTGGCTTCTTTAGTTATTGCTTCTAGGTCAGATATCTTTGAACGCCAGTGTATCAGTTTGGGGATGCGTCGTACGCTATTCGGGGGTTAAATCAATCAATCAATCAATCAATCAATCAATAAATCACTCAATCGTTTATTAATGTCATGAGTAACAGTTTGTTGCAATGGATATAATACACTAAATTACAAGAGATAATATTTGACATAAAATATAAAAACAGATGAATACAACAATACAAATGAAATAGAATACCGGTACTGGTAATAATAATACTTACTTATTGGCTTTTAAGGAACCCTGAGGTTCATTGCCGCCCTCACATAAGCCCGCCATTGATCCCTATCCTGAGCAAGATTAATCCAGTCTCTACCATCATATCCCACCTCCCTCAAATCCATTTTAATATTATCTTCCCATCTACGTCTCGGCCTCCCCAAAGGTCTTTTTCCCGCCGGCCTCCCAACTAACACTCTATATGCATTTCTAGATTCGCCCATACCTGCTACATGCCCTGCCCATCTCAAACGTCTGGATTTAATGTTCCTAATTATGTCAGGTGAAGAATACAATGCGTGCAGCTCTGCGTTGTGTAACTTTCTCCATTCTCCTGTAACTTCATCCCTCTTAGCCCCAAATATTTTCCTAAGAACCTTATTCTCAAACACCCTTAATCTCTGTTCCACTCTAAAAGTGAGAGTCCAAGCTTCACAACCATACAGAACAACCGGTAATATAACTGTTTTATAAATTCTAACTTTCAGATTTTTTGACAGCAGACTAGATGACAAGAGCTTCTCAACCGAATAATAACAGGCATTTCCCATATTTATTCTGCGTTTAATTTCCTCCCGAGTGTCATTTATATTTGTTACTGTTGCTCCAAGATATTTGAAGTTTACTAATAATAAACGTAATAATAAAGAGCAATGCAGCGTATAAATTTATAAAACATTTACATTTGAGTCAAAAAATTTATTAATACTGTACAATGGGTGGTTGATTAACCATTAAGAGCGCTCCAGCGGGACTACACGGGATCTTGAGCCTATATGACTGAATCGACAGATGGCACCACATTGCCGAGTGACGATATACAAAAAAAAAAAAAAATCATTCGGACTTCAACAACCATTTCCACATAAAGAAGTGGTAGACTTCGTGGAATTGCCACGAGAATCATAAGGTTTACTACACACGCGGTATAGACTGTATGAGAAGGGGACGTGCATAAAGAAGTGGTAAGGCACAATTAGCCTCGGTATAAACGCGAGAAAATATCCTAAAGCGAAGTCTGCAATTTTGAGAATCTGCCAAACATTTTTCGGAGCAATCTTCTCCAAAAGAAATAATCCTGATACAAGCATCATCATACTCTTGAAGTCCTCCTCCAACGTCCGCACGTGATTGGCTGTGTTTACGAATCCGGAAAAATCACGCACGCTGTGCTGAGTACAGCTAACATATAATTATCGCAGCATTGAGTCATTTTGACATGCAATGTTTTATCCAAAGGCAACCTTTGAATTTCTTGTGTAGTAATGAAGACTTCTGTCGACAATTGTTGTAGAAAATGAATTTGTTGGCCATGAAAGTTGCCTTTAAAAAGGCGTGTGATGTATGATGGAACAGGTTGTGTCTGGCCCACGCGTCGTGGAGGAAACATTGTTGTTCTGCGCGTCAAAAACTTTCGACATGTCTGCATCGTTATCCTTCGCTATCCATACCCATCTGCCAAACCTTACAAGTTACTGCCGAGGGAGAAAGTTTAGGAAACATTCCTCTTTCTCTTCTGCACTTCACGAAACAGAGCCACTGCCTGTTTGACTGCAGAGTAAATCTTTACAGAAGATCTCTCCATTTCTTTTCAGTTTTTGCACATCTGTTGTTCCTGTTGGACTACACTGATACGTCATTTTTGGGAACGTTGCATCTTTCATGCTGTTAAGAAATTCGTGGTTCCCAGTGGTCCTGCTGTTAGTGTACAGGCCTTGCTCATGAGACGAGAATGGCAATGCCAGAGTCATAAATAAGACTCCGCTAATTTGTCTATTACAACATTGTCCTCCTTTTAAGTACTGTACACCTCACGTAACTGGATGCAATTTTTTAAACAGTAATCTAACTAGAGATTTTGATTTATCTAGAGAAAATCAAAACTCGAGTGGGATTTAATTGACTAGTACACTATTAGGAGAAAGTATATAAAGATTAGAAGTAACGAAGTACTCCAATACAATAAAATATTAATTAACATACAAAAATTCTTTTCACTAATGTTAGCTTGACAAAAACGTTTGAACGGAGCTGCCATTTTCAGTTGACTGTCTATGCGGTAAACAAATGCCGATCGCAAAGCATGTTTTATAGTACCGTAAAGAATTTGCAGTTTGAAATGTTGGCGAACAAAGAAACAAATGATAGGGATGTGATGAAAACAGAATAAAGTATATAAAAATTAGAAGAAATAAAGTACTCTAATGCAATAAAATAGATATTAATTGACTTATTAAAACTCTATTTGACTAATGTTACCTTCACCAAAACATTTGAACGAAGCCGCCATTTTCAGTCGACTATCTGTGTGGGAAACAAAAATGACGATCGCAAAGCATGATTTATAGTATTGTAAAGAATTTGCAGTATGAAATGTTGGCAAACAAAGAAACAAGTACTAGGGAAGTGATAAAAACAAACAAATGCTAGAGAAGTGATAAAAATAAACAAGTGCTAGGGAAGAGATAAAATTGTGCAATAAGCAGCCATGATTAGTTGAAAGGCATCCTTTTGTACAGTTTTATTGGTCAAAAGTAGTATGACTTAGTAAAAGTGTAATAGTGTTAAAATTGTTAGAATAGTTGTTATTCTGTAGTAGCTGGTGAAGTATAATGACGGGCTTGGCTATGAAAAGTGATAACGTCATACAAAATCATTAGAGTTATTTAGAATTTAAAATCGGTGCATATAATATAATTACATTGTTCTCAAAAGATTGAATGGGACGCTAAAACAACAGAAGTGTGTCATATTACTTATAGGCCTATAGGAGGGTGGCGTCTTAGAACCCCACTTTAATACACATTTTCAAATGTTTTCTACCTATCTGAAGTAATATAAATCTTAGTTCCTGCGGTAGCTAAGTTGACTAAACCTCGGTTGTCACGCATTCAGTTCAAATTCGAATCTCGGTGAGGCATATATGATCTTTCATTGAAAAATACGCAGCGACATTTTAGCAAACATTTTAATAGTTGGAGATTTCTCAAAATTCTCCCGTTTCGCCCCTTTAGGCATGTACCTCAGTGTAGCCAGTTGGGAATGCTCCTAGCTCGAGTGTTCAGTGTAAAAGTTCTCTGACGTGGACGTAGCGCTAGTGTTCACCCTCTCCTTCGGTAAAATAATAATAATAATAATAATTATACATTATTCAGTGTGGCAATTAATATTCTATATACCCCTAATTGAACCGTTGAGCAAGGTAAACATATTATATACATTTTGTGCCACAGAACAACAAAGAAGTTCTCAGAAGTTCTCCTCATTCTTTACGAAATCACCTATTACTGCTTGTAGAGACTGAGTTTGTAGAGCGACATAATACCGCCACTTCTTGCCTTCAATAAGTGAATAAAAAAAACAGCAATATACAGGAAACTCCTCGTACCCGTTTGAATGTCTGTGATTACACAGACCCGCTTTGGTCACCGCTGTCATAGAAGAACATTTCGTGAAGGAATTAATGTTAAATTTGAAACATCGGTGGAGTTTAATCAGAGATTCAGGATGCTTGATGAGAAACTTAACTGCTACCAAATGATAATATAGTTACCGTATTGTATTTATTATTCATCACATATACCAGGTATTATACCGTTGGAGGATATGTCAAATTATAAAGATAAATGTATAGACATATATAAAAAAGAGATAAATTTATATGTCATATTTATATTCTACAAAAATCTAAAGACAATAATGGAAGATGTTTAAGTGACTTACAAAAAGTCCATAGTTATTCTTTATTGCATAGGTACATCATATTTATTTGTAGTGTTATAGTTGACATTATATTGTGTTTGGCATTCATGGCTAATGAAAGTGTTATTGACGTAACTTCAACAATGACTTTTATGTCAACCAAAGCCTATTATATAAATCACTCACGACCTGCATTTATAAATCGCTGTTACAATTACAGAAATATTTTAGAATGTTTTGTGAAACACATTTTACTGTAATTTATAGCTATGGAAACTACTTACTGTAAGTTTGTACAATTCTAATTTGTACTTTCGTGAAATAGGCTCCAGTTGTGTCCCAGTAGACTTTGTGGGTGCTCTTCATAGACATTTCGCAGCACGCGCTACGAGCGTACTAAGCTAGCCCCGGCTATCCAATGGCTACTTGTACAGAATTCAAATCATATCCTATCGCTAACACTGGTTTATGAATACGAAAAACGCTGATCATCCACCGAAAGCCCGCGCTAAAAATGTCTATGAATACGGCCCTGTATTGCTAATATTTCAGGAGTCTTAAAGGCTTGTACTTGTAATAAGTTGTGTATAGACTTTGTATTGCTAATATTTCAGGAGACATAAAGGCTTGTACTTATAATAAGTTGTGTATAGACTTTGTATTGCTAATTTTTAGGAGACTTAAAGGCTTGTACTTGTAATAAGTTGTGTATAGACTTTTGCTAATTTTTAGCTAAAGGTTTTTTGTAGGTTGACGTATAAACATTGCATTGCTAATATTTCAGGAGACTAAAGGCTTGTAATAAGTTGTGTATAGACTTTGTATTGCTAATATTTCAGGAGACGTAAAGGCTTGTACTTGGAATAAGTTGTGTATAGACTTTGTATTTCTAATTTTTAGGAGACTTAAAGCCTGTACTTGTAATAAATTGTGTATAGACTTTGCATTGCTAATTTTTAGGAGACTTAAAGGCCTGCCTGTAATAAGGTGTTTTGCTAATTTTTCCTTAACCCAATGACGAGCAAACTTTGCATTGCTAACTTTTTAGGAGCTGGGCATGTACTTGTAATCATTTCATCGGCATTTCATTTCAATTTTTCAGAGACTTAAATAACCTAGATGTTGATACAGACTTTGTAAAATCCACACCTGTGGAATAAATAAAAACCAGGTTTATATTGTCGGGTAATACCTGGTTGAGGTTTTAAAGGGGTTTACTCAACCCAATAATAATGTTGGGTAACTTTCGTATTGGACTACTTTTCAGGCAGATCTTAAATTCAGACGCTTGTACATGTTGATACAGTTGTCGTAAAATAGACTAAAATAAATAAAAAACCTTTGTATTGCTAATTTTTCAGGAGACTTAAAGGCTTGTACTTGTAATAAGTTGTGTATAGACTTTGCATTGCTAATTTTTAGGAGACGTAAAGGCTTGTACTTGTAATAAGTTGTGTATAGACTTTGCATTGCTAATTTTTAGGAGACGTAAAGGTCTGTACTTGTAATAAGTTGTGTATAGACTTTGCATTGCTAATTTTTAGAGACTTAAAGGCTTTTACTTGTAATAAGTTTTGTATAGACTTTGTATTGCTAATTTTTCAGGAGACTTAAAGGCTTGTACTTGTAATAAGTTTTGTATAGACTTTGTATCGCTAATTTTTCAGAAGACTTAAAGGCTTGTACTTGTAATAAGTTGTGTGTTCATCAATGAGTTGGTGTTTAAGTGGCAGTTGTCTCTATTACTATTAATACTTTTATTACTACTACTATTAATACTATGAACAATAATACTATACTATCAAACTTGTCAGTCATTCTTGTTCTTAAGTTCTGTATGATTCATGTACAATTACATTTTCTATTATGCAAATCTCGCTGTTTGTTGATATTTTATTATCTTCGTTCACACAAGAAACATATTGTGTAGTGGAATTGTGTAACACTTTCTAAGAATTCAGTTGGCATTGTGAATGGTTTCTCATTACCACAACTTCTTTTTAATGGCAGGCCATGGCCAAGCGTTTCTTTGTACCACTTGTTTTTATTCGGTTTTGTTTTGATTGGTAAAACGTGTATTAATCGGACATTCGTGTTACATAGATTATGAATTGCTTTCATGTATAACTTTGTAATTTAATTCCTTTTTTTTTTTTTCAGGTAAGTACCAAACGTGACTTGACCAAACCCTGACCTCTCTGAAGGATCGAAAACCAAAATATCGCCTATAATGTGAGTACCGTATATGAAATATGTGTAGCCTCTAGAACTTCAAGTCTTGTATGGACCCATTCTTTTTAGCGGTAGCCTGGAGGATAAAACATGGATTTCCATAGCAGTCTGTTGCGAGTTGCTAGCATTGACCTGTCACTCCACTACATGAAATAGCCTACTAAAACATTTGGTTTAACTTGTGTGAAGCTTTCTGAGCAGGAAGATTTTAAAGTATGATTTTTAGGTCAGTGTTGAGATTTAAATTTAGTTGCGTAATGATTTCTGTAGTCCTCTAAACCAAGACGTCGCGTCGTTTAAGTTAATACAAAAAGTCATTGCTTCTTTTCCATAATATGTTCACATCTTAACTGACTGATCAGAATCGGAGGCCAAGGATGTGTTGGCAATGCGAAACACTTGTTCGTGGGACAGTGATTGAAAATTTATATAATAATGAGAAGAGAACAAAGGAGTATGAATATAACATGCCTGAACATTGTTATATTTGCCACAAATTGTAATGAGAATCACCACGATCTTAATCTTAACCCATATTCCAATGTGTATTAAGATATGAATTTCGTAGGCCTACCGGTATTGCTATGGATAATTTATTAATTTGTATTCATAATAGATCTGAAAGCAAAATATATCCGACTGAGGGCGAAGTACATTCAATGGCTATAAAAACACATAACATAAGCTACATGAAGCAAACATGTTGTAGGCCTTTATTTGTAGCTTGTAAAAGAAATTAACGTCCTCTGGGCAAAATATTATCCTCTCTCGCCGATATAAAACTTCCAAAGATAATAAGGTCCACCTTAAGGGTTAGGTACAGCTTACAGCAGGAAACTTTTGGAAAGATTCAGCATTTTTTTCCACCATTACTGTGTCTTGTACAGTAATGAAAATTAGTATGTGTAAAACACTGTCCTTCTGCTATATGAAAAAAATATTTTTACAATTTAAAAAAATTATTTACATTTTTTTAAATTCATTTCACTGTGCAGTGATGAAGCGTTTTCCACATAATTAAAAAACTGTCCAACATACTGAGATGAATTTTTTTGTGTATATTTATGCATGTCATATCTAGCAGTAAAATTTTGAAAGATTCAATATTTTTTCCTCCATTACTGTGTCTTGTACAATAATGAAAATTATTATGTGTAAAACACTGTCTTTCTGCTATATGAAAAAAAATATTTTTACAATTAAAAAAAAATACGTTTCTCTCTCTCTCTCTCTCTCTCTTCTTCTTTTTTTTTTTTTTTCAAAATTCTGTTCACTGTGCAGTGATGAAGCGTTTCCCACATAACTCAAAACTATTCAACATACTGAGATGAATTTTTTTGTGTATATTATGCATGTCATATCTACAATATTATGCAACATCACTTCTCTGTCTTTGATAGAGTGTCTGATAAAAATAAATTCGTTTTAAAAAATGGTCAAATATCAGTATTTTCTTTTAACACAAAATAAAAAAATGATTTATTAAGGAATGTAGTTGAAAGAGCATGATATTGTAAACATGAGTTTCAGCAATAAAATAAGAGAGAGAGAACATGAAAAAGTGAACAAGTCTATGAGTTATGAGAGAAACGATTCATCACTGCACAGTGAACTGCCAAATTTTTTAATATATGTTTCGTATATATATATATATATATATATATATATAAATATAATCGGCGTATTTTGCGGGCTACCATCTACCGGCCGGTAGCCTGCAGGAAATTACAAAAGAAAAAGTTTATAATATAACATAATGTAATAATTTTGTATTATTAGTTTTACCATAGTAATTACAATTAAAGTAATTGTTAGATATATTTTGTGTAATAATAGGGTCAGCGGTAACCCAAACCCTTTAACCAGTATACGCCACTGATATATATATATATATATATATATATATATATATATATATACAACATATACTTTTTCTAATCGTAAAAATATTTTTTTCACATAGCAGAAGGACAGTATTTTACACATACCAATTTTCATTATTGTACAAGATACAGTAATGGAGGAAAAAATGTTGAATATTTCCAAAAATTTTACTGCTGTAAGCTGTACCTAACCCCTTAAAGCATCTTCACGTCATAAATGGAAATCTTAATATTGCCGAACTAGCAGAGATTTCATAGATTTAAGTTACCATATCCAGAGATGTTAAAAAGTGACAGAAGATTTTAAAATATCAGTGATTACGTGGTTATATTGATATTTTTGGGGTTATTACGTCGTTAATTTTATATTATAGTCTATGTAATTTTAATGAAAGTATTATGAAATTTAAATGAAACTAATATAAGACCATGTTGTAGATTATTTATTGATGCGATGATATAATTGTACAGACTCAGAAACAAAATTTGGGCCACCTGAATTTTTCAAGTTCCGCTTATGACATATAAATACGAAATATTCAGTCTTCAAGCGTGACGAGCACTGTTAATAAAATATAGCATTTATTCTCTTCTGCATCAAAACTGAACTCTTCACTATCATTTATTTTTATTTTATTGGGTTATTTTACGACGCTGCATCAACATCTAATTTATTTAGCGTCTGAATGATATGAAGGCGATAATGCCGGTGAAATGAGTCCGGGGTCCAGCACCGAAAGTTACCCAGCATTTGCTCATATTGGGATTCGAACCCGGGCCACTTGGTTTCACAGCCAGACGCGCTGACCGTTACTCCACAGGTGTGGACTTCACTATCATCCTGTCATAGAGATAATGACCTCTTCATGCAGGTGATCCCACTCACAATTTTGAAATTCTACTCGCTGGCCCAGCGGAGGTTAGAAATGCTTAAGTTACCTAAAAGATCACAGGGAATTCGTAGAATTCCTGTAATTGTGTGGAACGTGGCTGCTCAAGCCACTAGTAGTACCTAATATCTTGAGTGTCATACATATGTGATGCTATTCAAGCGCTTAAGGCACTGCAATTATTTTTGCAATAATGATAAATTGCGAGTTTCATCTGCCCGCTACAGCCAAGAAGCAATGATATGTTTTGAGTTGCATCGGCGTGATCCCACTAGAGTGTTACAGCCAGTGCCAGCGTTTTTGGCGCGTGTCCTTGAGTAAAAATCCAGTCAGTGAGCACCCAACATGTCACGTCAGCAATCTGTCAATCACACACAATTGTCAGTCATATTGTTCACTGTCTGCGTCAAACGCAACACACTCACACTTTTGCGTTTCTGTGATGTGTCCTTGAGTACACTGTCCAGTCAGTGGCATCTGTTGCCACTTCGGCTGAGGGTGGTACCGCCTCCTAAAAAGATGTGACGTCAGCAATCTGCCAGTCACAGTTGTCAGCTTTCTCGCCAATATTTTGTGGCAAAGATAAGATACTCGCTCTCAACGTTCCCATTACTTATTTTACGCGCTAGAAACGGTGACTTTGGTTATACAGGAGCGGTAACGAAAATTTTTCCCCAATAGGTGCCCACTTAAACATTCCACGTAAAAAATTGCTTAGTAAATAGAACTCCCATTTTGAAGCATAGTGTAGGCGTATGGGTTTGCTTGCGAAATCATACATTTGAAATAAATTCATTATGTAAGTTTCCTGATTGTACATTATTCAGACACGCTAGAATTACGTAAATTTTGTGGACAAACTCTACATAGTGTCGATTGCACCGTGAATGTCCCTCTTACCTCTGTGTCTACCTGTATAGTGAGCTTGCTGTAATTCATGTAGTATTGTGTAACTGCTAACGCACTGGAATCTTGAAAGTTCTCCCATTTCTTTATTCCTCCGCGAAGAAAAACACCTGAAACACTGACAACATGAGAAGACTAAACGAGAAATAATTAAAATAATGTCCTTGTTTATCGGAACGTGAAAGCGGGTCTGTCAGTGATTCGTGAACACGAGTACCAGTTTGGACTGCATAACTGAGTTTCCTGTCGAGAAGAATGAATCATAATCAGGAGCAGCTGCCTCGTTTCTGCCTTGCTCTTGAAACCAACTTTACATGTGCCTTTCCCATTCATTTCCCGTCTCATTGTACCGACCTCCTCCTCGTACACACACACATACAGACACACACGTGTATATATATATATATATATATATATATATATATATATATATGGCGAGTCGTAAGTATGTTTAGAAAAACGCGTGAGCGTGCTTCTGAATCAAAAATAAGAACAATTCCTTGTATGAAAATTTGACGGAAAATGCTTATTTATTGGAGAAATGGTCATACTTTGTTTTTGTTCTTTTTTTGTTGTGTCACAAGTACATGTTTGAAAACTTGTGAGTTAACGTTTACAAAAGGTGCTCAATGTGTCCCCCTCCATTGTTTACACATGCCTGAGAACGACGTCCATACGGCTGGCGAGTTCGCTCAAACATCATGTTGTCATCACGGATCAGTTGACATGTATATTCGAAACGTTGCAGTAGCTCCTCTGCATCATTCACTGGTGTTGTATAGACGACAGCCTTCAAGTGACCCAAAAGGTAAAACTCTAATGGGGTGAGGTCGGGTGATCTGGGTGGCCAAGGCACTAGACCATCGCGTCCAATCGAAACAAAAACAATGTACTACTGTCTTGCCACTGTGTTGTATGTAAACAAACACTGGTACAAAGTCAAAACAAAATCAACACAATAGTACGATCAGATACTTATGTAAACAACAGTCACCATTACTCTAAGTAAGCACTTTCCGTCAAATTTTCATATAAAGAAATGTTCTTATTTTTGATAGTAGCACGCTCATCCGTTTTTCAAATATACTTATGACTCACTGCTATATATATATATATACTGCTACTGGTACTAGTACTCTTGTTAGTAATACTTAGGTCTCTGATTTTAGGTTAAAAATCATTTCTTTCTGTAGGGATAAACTAAATGTAGTTAAATATCTACATATTTTACTGTATATAAAATATGAACGTTTGAAAGCAGTTTCATGGTGCCTAAAATGCCTATTTTGCCTATTGTGATATATTTTTAAGGTTTTAGAGCCTAAAGTTGCCTATTTGTATTTGTTACGTATAATATATTTTTAAATTTTCGTGTAACAGTGAAATAATGTAGAACGTTTTGAATCTCATGGGGTAGATTTGGTTTAAATATCCTGCAATAGTTTGGTTGAAGGAATGAAGAAATTCCTGGAAGGTGTTGGTTTTGTTGAGCACTCGAGCAGGCAGTAGGAATATGATGAATCGGGAGGTTGTAGTTCTCCCTAAAGAAATCAGCATGGCAGATATTGCTAGATTTAAATATGCAAGAAGAATTGGGAAGAATGTTTTTCGCTTCTGTCTAAGAAAAGGCAAAGTTTCACAATATAAAATTAGAGGTTTACGTTGTTATGTATTGTAATGTCAATTATGATTAGTGTGTTAATTGTAAATTCATTGGTAAATTAATTAAGTTAATGGTAATATAAGCACTTATGTATTAGCAGCCTTAGAGCTATGAGGCCGATGAATTCATTAAAAATTACGTACCGGTATTCATAATTTAAGACTTAACAAAAAGTTTCTAACCGCGATATCTTTTCACTGATTTTGTCACTGTATACCGTAATGCTTAATACTCACTAATTAATTACATTTTTATAGTTACTGTAGTTTGTGTGGGTATAAATTACATTTTAACTGCATAAAATAATATTTTTAGCTGTTTGAAATTGTATTTTTTGTCTCTATAAGTATGTATGTTTTTAGTGCCTATTTTGATAAATTCAGGGCCTATTTTTAGGTGCCTAAAGATCCTAGGCCTAGTAATGAATACTATTGTTACTGCTACTATTACTCCTGTTACTAATACTACTGTTACTGCTTCAGTCATACTTACTACTGCTAGTAATACCACTATTATTTTTTCTACTGGCGCTACTGATAGTAATATTGCTATTATTTTTTTACTAGCACTTCTGCTAGTAATGACTGTTGTTGATTCTGCTAGTACTTTTGGTTAAGGTTACTAGACGTGCCCGTTTCTCGGAGAAAACCCCCGAATTTTGCTTCCTGTGCCTGGAAAGAATTCGTCCCTGAAGTCTCACCGGATTTAATACATTTTCGCATATATCCCTGGATATTCATTGTTAATTTTATTAATATGGTTTAATGATCTTTGCACATTGCTGTGATAAATTTTGATAATGCAACATGGCCGTTTTAGCATGATGCCATAAAACCGAAGGCGAGGACGTAACTTTTTATTCGCGTCTTCCATTGTTATCGACGTTAATAAAAAAATTTAACTCCACAAAAGAGTGGTAGAGCGCTGGTACGTTCAACCAGAGGTCCCGGGATCGATACCCGGCCCCGGAACAATTTTTCCCTTGAAGTTATTCAAATCTGCTTTACAGGGAGCTTCACGTGAAAGACTAGATTTGCATAATATATACGTTACTGTGTACGTTAACAGAAAACCACAATTCCAAGTCACACAGAGATTGTGTGCACTCGTTGTGGGTCTCTGGCGTTTCGTCAGCCCACGCGAGTTGTGTGGATATAAAGGGAAAAGTTTAGACGGTGTCGGGTGGAGTTCCCGGGTAGCTCAGTGGTAGAGCGCTGGTACGTTCAACCAGAGGTCCCGGGATCGATACCCGGCCCCGGAACAATTTTTCCCTTGAAATTATTCCACAAAAGAAGATAAATTTATTCCGCCATTAATTAAGCAACTTTTGGACATCTTTAGAAGAAGTGGCTCTTATTTCACAAAAAATTCTCAATATCACATTTTCAAAGTGAGATGGTGCACCGTCCTGCATGAAGATAATGTCGATGTTTTCCCATCCAGATACCGTGGGTAATCTTCAAGGATCTCGCGGTAGCGTTACGCGTTCATGGACGGCTAGTTCTTCCTGCATCCCTAACCGAATCTGTGATCATTAGCTTCCTGTGACAATTTTATTCTTCATTGTCTCTGGACGGATTGTGGCATTCCTTCTTTTTACCGTATGCCACCATCTGTGTACAAGTGCAACAGAATTCCACACTTCCATAACGTGCAGCAATTTGCGCTCGCGAACAGACAGACGATCTGCCATCTATCCTATTGTTGCGCGTACTTCCTCTCACGGCCAACGTCTGTACTAACGACGCGTGAAAATTTAAATCCCACCTACTGTACATATACACACTATTTTCATTATAATTCCATCTATATTAAAAATTCGACTGCCATTTAATAATACCTAGTTACATCCCGCACGCACTGTATTAGTGATAATACTTCTTATACTAGTACTGCCACTTTTACACGTAGTTGGCCCTACTGCTACTGTTTTACTGATACTACTACTACTACTACTACTACTACTACTACTACTACTACTACTACTACTACTACTACTACTACTACTACAAGGACATCATTTTATTTTTACATGCATTTTTATTGTACCTGCATTTCTGAATGTACTTCACTCCCATCCCTTCACTAATGTCCTTGTTCCCGTCAGACACACAAACTTACGGCCGCTGTTGCATTCGAAGTCTTCAAGCAGTGAAGTAAACACTGCAGTGTATAGTGTGTTTCATAAATATGATTGCGTTTTCTATAGGAGAAAGAACCTATATTAATAATATCGTACTAAAAATTATATTCAAGAAACGATAAATTAAATTTCAGAGAATATGCTTCAAAATGTTTTTAATAATATGCGTAAAGAATTGAAGCCTGCATTGTAATGAACGGCAACCATTTTCAGCAACTTGTTTAAAAAAATTCAGATTAGCTTTTTTAAATTGAGGTGGCTAGAAGCAAAGGAATGCTAGTGACATTTGTAATAACATGAGTTAAGTGCATCCAGTGTAAGCAAAAGTATCTAAAATTTTAGTGGCAAAGGGATATTTTAATCGCATCACACATTAAAATTTAAATAAAAAGTTCACCAATTTTACGAAAGCTTAAATATTTAAACCCCATTTTCTCAAAAATAACTTAAGTGCACTTACAGCCCTTTACCTATGACCCCCCAATTTAAATGCACACTCTATATTGTATGTTAACATCAATAATTAATATGCTAAATAAAGTAGACATTACATAACGAACATAGCCGTCTGAAAAGTTGAGTTTTGAAAAAAAAAATGATACTACTCTACTGTATTTTGATAAATCCCGTAAAAGTGATGATCAAACTGAAAATCGTAATATCGTATTTCCCTACAACATAAATGGATACACTACTTTTCTCTCCTCCTATACCTAGTAAAATGATTTGTTTACATATTGCACTAGTAACATAAAACTTCTGTAATGGAAGGGGGCAACAGTGTTTCCGAGTATAGCCAGGTTAATGTTAAAAATGTTGGTAAAAATAAAGTGATATCCCTGTACTACTACTACTGCTACTACTACTACTACTACCACTACTATTACTACCACTACTACTACTACTACTACTACTACCACTACTACTACCACTACTACTACTACTACCACTACTACTACTACTACTACCACCACTACTACTACTACTACTACTACTATTACTACTACTACTACCACTACAACTAGCCTACTACCACTACTGCTACTACCACTACAACTACTACTACTACTACTACTACTACCACTACTACTACTACTACTACTATTACTACTACCACTACTACTACTACTACTACTACTATTACTACTACTACTACTACCACTACAACTAGCCTACTACCACTACTGCTACTACCACTACAACTACTACTACTACTACTACTACTACCACTACTACTACTACTACTACTACTACTACTATTACTACTACCACTACTACTACTACTACTATCACTACTACTACCACTACTACTACTACTACTACTACCACTACTACTATCACCACTACTACTACTACCACTACTATTACTACCACTACTACTACCACCACTACTACCACTACTATTACTACCACTACTACTACCACCACTACTACTACTACCACTACTACTACTACCACCACCACTACTACTACTACCACTACTACTACTACTACTACTACTACTACTACTACTATTACTACTACCACTACTACTACTACTACTATCACTACTACTACCACTACTACTACTACTACTACTACCACTACTACTATCACCACTACTACTACTACCACTACTATTACTACCACTACTACTACCACCACTACTACCACTACTATTACTACCACTACTACTACCACCACTACTACTACTACCACTACTACTACTACCACCACCACTACTACTACCACTACTACTATCACCACTACTACTACTACTACTACTACCACTACTACTACCACCACTACTACCACTACTATTACTACCACTACTACTACCACCACTACTACCACTACTATTACTACCACTACTACTACCACCACTACTACTACTACCACTACTACTACTACCACCACTACTACTACTACCACTACTACTACCACCACCACTACTACTACTACCACTACTACTACTACTACTACTACCACTACTACTACCACCACTACTACCACTACTACTACTACTACTACCACCACTACTACTACTACTACTACTACCACTACTACTACTACTACTACTCGTATTAATCTTAATTAGCTACTTTTACTACCACACTTACTACTAGTATTAGTGATAATGTTGCTTATACAGTTACTGCTGCTATTACTACCACTTCTGCTACTCCATGATACTCCACTTAAAGAAATTTGCCTTGTGTCATGCTGGCATCGGTTCGATACATTACGGGCATGCCATTGTATGTGTTTGAGCACCTATCACAATGAAAAACATGACAATGACAATGAACACACATTTAAGGCTTTCACGGGACTTGAACCTGCAACTATGAATTCAGTTCGACACTCCGAAACTATGTCTTATCTGTCGCATACATCTCAGCGAGGAAACTGATATCTGTTGTGTATGGTATGCAAATCGTCTACCCCAACATCGCTGAGGAGTGTCTCTGGCGCTTGTGAAAGCATTGCTGTCCTAAATTGCGAGAGTTTCTCTCCTCATCCCACGTCACTTTGTATTCGCGCTGTGGCGGAGTCCAAGGTCAGTCGAGCGGCCTGTTTGTTTTCCATTGACATTCATTAGGATGAATCTCGGTTTTTATTATTATTGTGATTGCTTAATGGATGTGGTCCACACGTGTACCGACTATACATTATTTATACGGGTGTTTTGTGTACTGTTGATGGCGAAATTCCATTAGCTCAGGACTTAGCACAGTGTTACTCAAGGAAAGTTACAATTTTTGGATAGTTGCCATGTTTATGTATTTTCATTAACGATGACAGTGACCTTTCGGAAGTACTGTAGTTAATTTTTCATTGATAATGTATAGTTCGTGACGCTATAACTTTACGAGAGAATTGAAGCAGCCGGATATGAGGAATTATTGTTCTCCTTGTACTTTCCTAACTCTGAGGAATATTTAACATTGAATTACTCATTTATCAATGTGACTTATTGCATAAGAAAATATAATAATGATGATGATGATGATGATAATAATAATAATAATAATAATAATTATTATTATTATTATTATTATTATTATTATTATTATTATTATTATTATTATGTCTCGTGACGGGAATATTGTACGAAATGGAAATATAAAAATTGGAAATTTATCTTTTGAAGAGGTGGAGAAGTTCAAATATCTTGGAGCAACAGTAACAAATATAAATGATACTCGGAAGGAAATTAAACACAGAATAAATATGGGAAATGCCTGTTATTAGCCTATTCGGTTGAGAAGCTTTTATCATCCAGTCTGCTGTCAAAAAATCTGAAAGTTAGAATTTATAAAACAGTTATATTACCGGTTGTTCTTTATGGTTGTGAAACTTGGACTCTCACTTTGAGAGAGGAACATAGGTTAAGGGTGTTTGAGAATAAGGTGCTTAGGAAAATATTTGGGGCTAAGAGGGATGAAGTTACAGGAGAATGGAGAAAGTGACACAACACAGAACTGCACGCATTGTATTCTTCACCTGACATAATTAGGAACGTTAAATCCAGACGTTTGAGATGGGCAGGCCATGTAGCACGTATGGACGAATCCAGAAATGCATATAGAGTGTTAGTTGGATGCCGGGGGGTAAAAGACCTTTAGGGAGGCCGAGACGTAGATGGGAAGATAATATTAAAATGGATTTTAGGGAAAATGGATTAATCTTGCTCAGGATAGGGACCAATGGCGGGCTTATGTGAGGGCGGCAATGAACCTCCGGGTTCCTTAAAAGGCAGTAAGTAAGTAATGATTTTTATTACTAGAATAAAGATGCAGATTGTTTTCATGTATAAAAATCACTCTAGCAACCCCAGAAAGAGTATATACTCGTGCTCAGGAGGCATTCCACAACATTTTAAACAAGAATTTAATCTATTAACAAAAAAAGAAAAAGTAAAAAAGAAGAAGAAGAATACAGATGACAGCCATTGAAACTTTATATTGCATCCCTAAACAATTTTTATTGACATTTTAAAATTAGGAGCTTTAACAAATTGAGTGTTTTACAATTCAACTGTTATCTTGTTATAAAGCCTTGGACCAAAGTTGCTACTATGATTATAAGCTACAGTTGTGGAATATTTAGGCTCTGTGAATCATATGTTGTCTAACCTTTTACTTTTATTTTTATGTGAATACAAATTAAATTTATTTATTTATTTATTTATTTATTTATTTATTTATTTATTTATTTATTTATTTATTTATTTATTTATTTATTTACTTATTTATTTATTTATTTAACAGGGCAAAGCTCCAATTACAATAGACAGTACAGATATTTGTTTAAAACATAGAATTGCAGATAGTATGAAAAAGAGATAAAACAGATACAAATGCAAGATACAAGTGTAAATTACAAATTAAAAATTAAAAAAACAAATAGATAGTACCTAAATAAAAGACACAGATATAGATATAAATGAAAAATACAAAATAAAAATAAATTAAAAATAGAGAAGTATATATATCATAGTCAAGAATGTAAAATGTAGGTATAATTGGCAAATTACAGAGTAACAAATAGCAATATTATTTAAAATCAACTACCTTCAGTATATTAATTAGAAAATGTTTAAGTATTTCATGGAAGAAATACTGAAATCTAGATCCCATGTTTTACATATTTCATTGAAATTTGAACACATTTTTAACGCTGATGAATTTTTATGTGCTGATGTGTTTGGTTTTTTATAATGTAGCCATTGACGATTTCTTGAATGCGATGTTCTAGCGTTAATCTGGATTTGTGATAATATTTCGCTATTATCCAACCAGCTATTATATGAAGCAGGTTCCTACTTCAACGAACACAAGACAAGGAACGACCATTCAGTGCACAGTTGAGAAAGATAAATGTTCTCTTCCATCCCGGTAATAACATGATCCTCAGGATTTTTAGCTAAAAACTCCACTTAAGCCATAGTGCCTAACACAATTAACGACTTACTGTAACTACAAAGAAGTCAGATGCAGGAGTAACCATTCTGTTGGATTGTTGAACTGGGATGTAGAGGTTTGGAGATGAGGTCATGAAATGTTTTTATCTTGTCCAGTACGGCATTAACGTGTTGCAAACTGGATCAACAAGATAATAAACGTGCTGCCCACGCAACGGTCATTGTGAAGTAGAATTTATGATTTTAACTTCACGGCGAAAGAATCTATCAATACATTCACAGCGAGACATTCGTTGAGACAATTTCACACTGATCGCTATACTGATGTGAGGAAAAGATAAAAGTCCATTCATACCAAGAACAAGAGCTACTTCCATTTTCAAATGTCATCTACCTACGTATTTGGAATTCGTATATTCAAGAATTTGCATGGAACGAATACTGCATATAAACGGATAGTGATACGTTATCTGATTATTTACTTAAGTAGAGAGAAAGTACAGAAAAATGTAGACTAAGAAGATGTTAGATCAGAGAGACGTACCAGTACAGTATAGCGTCTCGTTTAGGCACAGTGAAAACGTAAACAAAGTGCAGGTAACGTGTGGGAGAGGACGAGCCGTACGATAAACACGAGGGATGCACAAGGTTTTAGTTACAACGTTTATGTCGGAGCATTAATTGAAATTATATTTTCCAAAAACACACAAAAGCAAGGAAAACTAATTGCATAACTTTATCATATACACATTTTAACAAACAAGCAATCAAATTGTAACGCTGAAATACATTAGAACTTGGTTATAACGACATCCTTAAAAATTATGTTTTTATAAACGAGTGTCGTAGTAACCGAGATTCACATTATCAGTCTAGTGAGGTGGAAAATGAAAAATAACAAACTTAATTAGACTTCTTTTAGATTTATGTATTGACTTTTAAGCCTACAATGAACATAATAAAATACACATAGGCCTACAATTATAAATACAGTATTCTGTATTAAAACAGTTTGTTCAGTACTCGCCAAACTATTTTACTTAGAAGTGAAGTAATCAGTCATTTTACTCTGTTGTCTTCTACTTGCCCAATACACACTTTCCAGGGCTAAATTACGTTCTATGTTCATAATTTCATTTGCAATTTCAGTGCTCCCTTTCCTAGCTTCATAGAACATATTCATAATTCTAATGACTTCTAAAGCGTCACTCCTTTTAGTGGCCATACTGCATTAAAATGCGTGAAAACTTCCTGTCGAAACTGATCTAATACCGCATGAATTCGGGCAGGTTACAATGGGGTGGGGAATCCGCCTGCATTCCAGAGGGCTCTGACAGAAGGAGACTGTAAAGAATTTGTCAGGGTCAGATTTCAACAAAATATTTCTTAAAATACTTTGGTTTTTAGAAAATCTTATTCCAAACTGAGGTTGAAAATGACGTTATATGCGAGGTAGACGCATATGCGTTTGTCGTATTAAGCAAGGTAGGAAAGCATATGTCTTATGGGGAATTTGTTGGGACCACAGAATATTTGACGTTATAGGCGAGGTGTCGCACAAAACGAGGTCACTGTAACCAAGTTCTACTGTAATTCAATATAACAAATCAAATTTTGCTATTTAGCCTATATGATGTTGCTCTCAAGCAGCATTTTTTACGCTCATGAATTTCATTCTCTGTATGACCAACATACCACCGTCTTCTGTGGCCGTATTAACAAAACTACAGTATATTGGTATGAAGTGACAACACTATTTCCTAAACATAATTATTCCTTCTTTGAGAAGGGATAATTATGTTTAGTGTTGATATTGCAGAAGAAACTATAATATAATGCAATTATTATCAACAAGTAGTCTATAATAAAATAAATATGTCAGCATTTTTACATACGTAATGAGTGGAAGCGTACCCGTTGAGACAACCCTGAGTAGCTCTGGAGGTACGCGTACCGTATATTGAATACAGCTGGTGTAAGGAATGGATGAAGGTGTTGATGAAGATGAGAAAGGGTGAAGGAGAACCCGGTGTCGGCACGTAGCCTACTCCTACCTAATAGCACGAAGGAGGCCGCCAGGTTTAACGTCCTCTTCCGACGGACGATTCATTATGAACAGTGATATAATATTCCTTCTCTTCGTATGCACTGCGGAGAGATTTGGGATTTAACCCAGGCATATTGGTGCACAATCTAGTGATTAGAAGTTGTGCACCCGTTAAAGTAAGTAAAGTGCATATCCCTTTCAGTTCTTCAGTAAAAAATCTTGGCATTCACATGAATAATAATCTCAACCGGTACATGCAATTCACAGAAACCTGCAGAAAAGTATGTTCTATTATCCATGTGCTAAAAATGGTAAATGTTCATCTCCCCTCTCGCTTAAAAAAGTCCCTTGTGCAGACACTTGTATTTCCCTATTTTGACTATGCTGCCATTTTACTGACTAACCTTTCCAGCGACAACAAAACGAAACTTCAACGTGCTCATAATTTGTGTGTACGTTTTGTAAGCAATGTTCGTAAATATGATCATATTACCCCATCCCTGAAAGCAATAGGTTGGCTTAAACTAGATAAGAAAATAAATTTACATTCACTTCTCTTTCTCTTCGAAATCTTGAACTCTTCTATTCCTTCGTACCTGTCGTCTCGCTTCACTTACCTTTCTTCCCACCATAACTTGAACACACGCTCTCGTCATGAAACAATACTAACAATACCATCCCATCGCACCTCCTCATACTCATCCTCTTTCAGAATACCCTGCCAAGACTCTGGAATTCGCTACCTGCTAGCATCAGGGACTGTCGAAATAAAATTGAATTCAAACGCCAACTTACTAGACACTTGGTCAGTAATTGATTTCTTGTAAATAGTTTCCTTAATCTATCACAATAGTAATATGCGTTACAAGAGCGGTATGTTGACGTTTTCATGGTCGAGGAAAAGATTCAAAAAGCGAAACGTAGTTGAGCTTTTTTAATTTCCGAGAACATGAAAACAAACATACCGTTCGTGTATCGTACATTATTTTGTGCGAAGATCGTTTATTATATATCTGAAAGACGAATTTCTAATTAGTTGCAATGAAATCTCCATGTTGGTTTCTGTTTAATGACGCCAACTTCGGAACACCAAAATATCTTTTTTCAACATTGTTGCTGTAAAATGTTTTCTGTGTTTACTATACTCCAGCAGGCCGTGATATACGTCTGTCTTTTTTTTTCCCCCAGTCTATAAATGCGAACTTAAAACAAACAGTAAGGTTATGTAATGATTTATTTTTCATTTTAATATTTTAACAATATTCTTTTTATATAACATATTGTAGTAATAATATCGGCATCTGGAATCTCGTTGATTTTTTTTCACGGCTTCCTTAATGTTGGCAATAAGTTTCGTGGAGTAGTAGACTTTACTTAATTTTTGCAAATGTTTAAAAACAATAATTAACATTGCAATTTAGGTGAAATTGCAGTGGTAAGTTTCCAGTTTATAATTATTACTATGTTAAACGTCTCTAAAAATAATATGTTAAAAGCCTAAAGTAGTAAAATGAATGTCGCGCTTAAGCGGTAAGAAGAGGGAAATTGTTATGTGTGTTACGTTGGGAATACTGAATGTGGTATTTCACACTTACCGCGTATTGGTTTTGTGCGGAAAACAAGCAAATACGCACGATCTTGCACAAAATATTTCAATATCCAGTAATTTCATCACTATACAATTTTGTTATTCTAGGTTTAATTTGTAATTCAGTAAATATAAAATTTTCTTTGTTTTTCTATGATAAATTACCTAGCTTTAATTAGCCAGGTAATCTTTTCGTACTTTGATTTTTATTGTAATTGTAATTGTAAATTAATACTAATTGTAATTTTATTTGTAATTGTAATTGTAAATTTAATACTAATTGTAATTTTATTGTTCATATTATAGTTGGAATCTCCTGGTAGAGGAGCAGAGAAGGCCTGACTGCCTTATCTCTACCAGGTTAAATAAATAAATACTAATAATGCACAGCTTCCTCTCTTAGTCCGAGGTAGAAATTTTACATGAAGTACAGTTCTCATATTTTTTTCTTTAGTAGTACTACTCAATTATTAGCTTTTTTTAAATCTTCAACTGAGGGGTGGAGGTGTGATTGCACGTCCGGCCCCCCTAAATGACGCCTCTGCTGAAGTTTGTTTGGCCGTGCTCGACAAGCGTTTGTAAGCAGGCTGTCGGGTCGCTTTCTTTGGTTGCACCGGAGAGAGCTTCACTCACTTTCCCCCGTCCGTCGTGTTCCCAGGCCGCCATGCATGGAACCGGTCCGCAGATCCGCCGCCTGATTATTACAGTCATTACCACCTGATCAGCGCTATCGCATTACCATCTGCTGAGTGAACACAAGTTTTATCGCCATCCATCGTCTGAAAATCATTTTTAACAATTTTGCTGTTGGGAACGCTAGACTTGTATCCAAGGTTCTTTAAGTGTGAAGATCATGGGTACTCGTTTCATTACCTCTACTGTCCGTTTTCCTAAATAGAGCAGTAGGCCTATTGAATACACGCGTGCGCTTTGAATTTACAGTTCTTGTAAGCCAGTTTTCAACAATGAAATGAGCCTTACTATAGTCCCGTCGCTCTAATTTCCGGCAGCCAATCGCGTTGCAGGTCGGCTACATTTAAACTTGTGCGTCTTGTGATTCGCTGATGAAGATGTTACCTTCATTTCTTAAGGCTCGATAAATACTTAATATAATCGCCCGCCATTTTGGCTCTTTCGTTGGCGTTCGCAGAAAGCACACGAGGACGTTATTTGCCGCTCAATTATTTGCTGAATTACAGTGCGTTTGATTTATTATCATAGGAGCTACGACATGATAATGTTTAATGGTGTGGCAAATAGATTCCTCGCATGGTAGCTCGGCAACGAAAGAACAAAAATGGCGAACGATACTATCTACCTAGACTTTATAGAGCCTTCACTTCCTAAGACGTAAGCAAAGAGGAGGAGTCACGCCGGGAATAACAGCGTCGCGGCTATAAATGGTAATCTGTGTATGTATAATTTATGATATCTTAGGCTTTCACAGTAGATGTTTGCACGGGCCGAAATTCTTAGGCTCGGGCCGGCCCGATTTGTACCAGACCCGAACCCGAGAGTAGCTTATGATTACCACCCGAGCTCGACTCGAAACCCGACGACTAGCAGATATTGCTGACGCCAGCGTTTCTGGCGCGTGTCCTTGAGTACAGTGTCCAGTCAGTGAGTTTCTGTTGCCACTGCAGCTGAGAACGGTACCTCCTCCTAAATACACGCCACATCAACAATCTGCCAATCACAATTGCCAGCTTTATCGCCCATAAAGTGTTACAAAGGTAAGACACTCGCACTTAAGGTTCCCATTACTTAATTCACATGCCAAAAACGGTGTCGCAGTCTATAAAGCAGAAGCCAGAATTCCCAGTTTGCCTGGAATGGCTAATAGGCGAAAAGGCATCTACCAGGTCTTACTACGGAAATGGATGATAACGCGTATGCGCCACCGGGACTTGATCCAATTTCCAGCTCTATGTGCTGGCGCTTTATCCATTAAGCCAGACCGGATTCAAGCTCCGATACCGGATTGAATCCCTTTTACTTTAAGTTCTACCTACTGTGTTCCCCTTTGTTGGCCTACCCTCGTGTACCGTGTCGCAGTATGTGTGACAGTAGACACATATCCAACCACAAGTACAGAGGTGCACTCAATACGAGTGACTAAGTGGCCGGGGTACGACGCCGTCTTGAATCACAAAGTGATTACTACACTTTATCATATTATTATGATGTACCGAAGTACATACAGAGTTTCAGTGCAGTAATTCTGCGTTTCCATATATGGTGAAGAATCGGTAGAATGGAGTGGATAAAGCGCCAGCACGTAAAGCTGGAAACCCGGGTTCGAGTCCCGGTGCCGGAGAGAATTTTTCTCTTTTCTACCGATTCTTCACTAAATGGAAACGCAGAATTACTGCACTGAAACTTCATATGTACTTCGGTACATCATAGTAATATAGTAGAACTTGGCTTTCCACATCCGTTTCTTCTCTAGTCTTCTTGCCGCTCCTCCATTCACTGTCGTTCCCAAGGATACGGGTTCGATCCCGAGCCAGGTCGATGGCATTTAAATGTGCTTAAATGCGACAGGTTCATGTCTAGAGAGTGGAATTTAGGAAAAAAACCTATTTTTTTCCTTGATACATACTGGCTTGAGATTTAATATTTTCATTGTTCATGCAAATATAGGAATAAATAAAGGGGTTTTATAGTGTCTAAAATGCTTATTTCGACGTTAGTGCCTATTTTTTAAGTGTTTTAAATTGTTGCATTATTTTTCGTAACTGTTTACTGTTTTTCTTAACATCCTGTACCGTTCACATTCCAAGACGGATAACAACTCCTTCATAGCATTGAAAAACACAATAGAGAAGTACCTCCGGGCCACTCCTTCTCTTTCTTACAATCTTTCAATCCTAAAATTCCATCTTTCAGTCGGCCTGGGTAGCGTAGTCGGTATAGCGCTGGCCTTCTGCGCTCGAGGATGCGGGTTCGATTCCGGTCCAGATCAATGGTATTTAAGTATGCTTAAATGCGACAGGCTCATGTTAGTAGATTTACTGGGATGTAAAAGAAGTCCTGCGCGACAAATTATTATTATTATTATTATTATTATTATTATTATTATTATTATTCCTTCTTCTTCTGCTTCAAGCTGTAGGCTTTAAGCCTGTTACGGCTCCTTTAGCTATACCTTCCTCTATCTGTTAGCAATTTAGCATAAACTCGCTGGGTTGTACCCGAATAAGCATTCTCTTACATTCCAAGACAGATAACAACCCCTTCCTTTTTCCTCACCATTTGTAAATATAGCAGTGAGCGACACAATAGCCACAATAGGTGCTGATCATCTACTGTGAAGCAAACTATAGAAATGTGATTGGTGAATGAAAAACACTCATATTAGTGACATTCTTTTACAAAAAAAGCCTGTTTTTTATTTTATAGAGCCTAAATAAAGGAGTTTAAGACCCTATTTTAGGCGTCTAAAATGCCACTTTTTAGGGCCTAAAATTCCGCTCTCTATGTCATGTCAGTAGATTTACTGGCATGTAAAAGAACTGCGTTACAAAATTCCTGCACACCGGCGACACTGATAAACCTCGGCAGTTGCGAGCGTCGTTAAATGAAACATAACATTTCACTGTCTTCATAAAATGACGTGTACACAAAAAGTCTTGCCATCATTTTTATGTGTCAACAGATCGTCTGATCGACGGCAAAGGTATTAACAATGAGAAATTTTTGAGAACCCGGTCCAAAGGACCAAGGAATGCCATGGAGGCAGAGGTCGTGATTCCAATCTTCAGGTAGCGCATTACACATCCTCTTATCTCTGAGCAGCATCTGTCCTACCCACGCCTCGCCTTTTAAATATGAATAGAAGCCAGGGTCATTTGACTAATTTCCATCACCCATGTGTGGGAGGACACGTCAGCCAATTACATCCTAATAGTCCACACGTCTACACAGTAGTAAATAGTTATTATAGTGTTTACAGTTATCGGCCAAATCAATGCGGGCTTTATTGCGTATCAGATGTCTGATCTGCCGATAAGGATACCTTATAAATAGCAATCATAAATTGCAATAAGATCGAGTTGGCTTATTTGACTTCCCTAAGAATAATGTAGAAATGTATCACTTCAATATATTGGCAGGAAGTTGTATTATTTCTCATCACTCAGGACTGTTGTACAGTCAGTGTCGAAAGAAGTGTTAGAAACGTTTATCCTCTTGTAAAACTTTAGTGAAGAGAACATCAAATTGTTGATGGTTTTTGTCACGCTACACCGGGTCTTTCCCGAGGGTAAAAGGCGGTCAGAGCGTGGTGCCGACCACACCACCTCATTCTAGTCCCGAGGTCATGGAAAGCATGGGGCTCTACCTCCATGCCCCCAAGTGCCTTCATGGCATGTTACAGGGATACCTTTACCTTTACCTTTACCTTTACCTTTACCTTTACAGGCAAATTCATCCAGCGTGTCATCTCTGGATGCCTAATTCTCTCTTCCACTGATTACTAATAGCCTAGGCATAACAGAACTGGAAAATCAGCTTTCAGCGATTGGTGAAAACATTTACTTACTTATTTTACTTACAAATGGCTTTTAAGGAGCCCGGAGGTTCATTGCTGCCCTAACATAAGCCCGCCATCGGTTCCTATCCTGTGCAAGATTAATCCACTCTCTATCATCATATCCCTCAAATCTATTTTAATATTATCCTCCCATCTACGTCTCGGCCTCCCCAAAGGTATTTTTCCCTACGCTCTCCCACCTAACACACTATATGCATTTCTGGACTCGCCCATACGTGCTACATGCCCTGCCCATCTCAAACGTCTGGATTTAATGTTCCTAATTATATCAGGTGAAGAATACAATGCGTGCAGTTCTGCGTCGTGTAACTTTCTCCATTCTCCTGTAACTTCATTCCTCTTAGCCCCAAATATTTTCTTAAGAACCTTATTCTCAAACACCCTTAATCTCTGTTCCTCTCTCAAAGTGAGAGTCCAAGTTTCACAACCATATAGAACAACCGGTAATATAACTGTTAAAACATTTAAATCGATTAATACGCCTACATTATTGCCATTAGAAAAAGACGATTCTTCTCCGGTTTTTGAAGATGGTACTCAGGTAGATAAATAAGTAATGGAAGATAGATCAATGAATTACAAAAAAAAAAAAAAACAGTTATTATCTCAGCAGACAAATTAGAGGAGGAAAGAAACCTGCATTATAGGGGAGAGTCGGGTAGTATCGGACATCGGGTAATATCGGACAGTGAGTTTCTTTCATCTACCACACGATGATAGTACCTGATTGACATGGTTACGTTTCTGTGATGCCGCATAGAGAAACGTAACCATGTCATTCAGGAACTACCATATGGTGGTAGTTGAAAGAAACGCACTGTCCGATACTACCCGACTCTCCCCTAGGTGTTGCTGCCTCTTCCGTTTGTAACTTATAGAAGACTAGAAACATAGAAGTCATGAAATATAAAATAATAATAATTACATTAAGAAAATTTGGAAAATGTAGACCAAGAAGATATGTTGGTTCCAACCATTTGTTTGCTGTAGTAGTAAATCATTCACTTGAATCACTATAGTAAAAATTAACCTTAACAAACATCATAATTGAAATGCAAAAAGCATTCATATTATAGATATAACTAAATCCCGAAAAGACAAAGTATATGACTGTCTCAAGACGAGAATATAATACGAAATGAAAATATAAAAATTAGAAATTTATCCTTTGAAGAGATGGAAAAATTCTGGTATCTTAGAGCAACACACTAACAAATAAATATAACACTCGAGAGGAAATTAAACGCAGAATGAATATGAAAAATGCCTGTTAATTATTCGGTTGAGGAGCTTTTGTCATCCGGTCTGCTTTCAAAAAAACTGAAAGTTCGAATTTATAAAACGGTTATATTACCGGATATATCTTATTTTATTTCAAGGAGTGCAGTTCGGTGGCTCCTTTGAACACCCACTTACAGATTTATGACTTCCTACACAAACACCTCTGACAATTCCATCCTGTCCCCTCGTCCCAACATTGCACAGTTGCCATAATCCTGGTGACCTTCGAAATTATGCAGTGAAACTGACGGGATTCTTGGAATTCGGGAAAGATGCGACAACTCTGCCTCCCCGTGGATTTGACGGGAGCCTGTCAATTCTTCTGAACGAAGGTTGTGATTGGTTACTGACAGGAGAAGACAAGATTCCCGTCACAGTAAGGAAGACATTTATTTATGACAACCAATTATAAGAGGGCAGTAGAAGGTCTGTCGGCAAAGTCTTTTCTATGAAACTCCACTCCATGAAATAAAATAAGGTATACCGGTTGTTCTGTATAGTTGTGAAATTTGACTGTCACTTTGAGAGAGGAACAGAGGCTAAGAGTGTTCGAGAATAAGTTGTTTAGGAAAATATTTGGGACTTAAGATGATATCATGAGACAAACAGTCAAAGGCTTTAGTGAGATCACATAAAATTGCGATACCAGTTTTCTTATCTTGATCTCATTTTACTTACTACTAATCTTACACACTAATCATTGCTTTCTCCTTGTAAAAACAGGTTCGTTGTTATTAATATTTCTTACACTAATCCACTGTTCTCTAATTTCACTCATTCATGTCTTTCACTTTTTTATCTCGTTGTTTTCTTTATTCTGTGTTTTGCTGCCCTAGTTCGTCATCCTCTCCATACTTTTATTACACAAAATTGTATTATGAAGTTTACACGTAATTACTTCCGAGCTTTATAAATAGAAGTTTCTTTTTATCGTGTTACAATCTGGAGTGAAGAACAAGGCAAGAACGATACCCCACAACAGCATTCGGCGACACAATTGGCGTCGTATCAGCATGCGTAATCTTGAGTAAGTTCTCCAGCCTCTCACTCCAAGGCTCTTCTGGAAATGAATGTCGAATGCTCAAGTCCGTTCACATTACATTAAGAAATTATTGCTCCTCACATCCTGTTTATATTTGCTGTACAATAAACTTCATAAGAAAGCAGACACCACGTTGTGTTGGTACCTCATTATTACAAGTATTCGCATGACTATGACTGTACGCTTTGAAGTACGTCTTCATATGCCTTTGCAACTTTTTGCAGGTTTTCATGTTCGTAGCCTTCGGCTTGTATAGCTCCGACCTTCTTTATGTCTAAACTTGTTTTCAAGTTGCGATCTAAAGGAAGTGATTAAAGATGGCGGGTTTTTGCGCATATGTTGAGGAACTAGACACAATCGAGTTAATTATCTGAGACTGACTGGATGCGTTGCAGCTTTGCACCTGTTTGAACGCAATACTGAATGCGTATGCTAGCGCGTCTAGTCTCCCGCGTCACGTTTGTAGTTGTGCACGTTATTGAAAATAAAATAACGTTACGATATCAGCCGTACAGAAGCAGAAGGAGGTAATCTTCTGTTGTGTCTACGTGCCGTAGGTGACACAGCAGTAATCAGTATTGAAGAAAGTAAGGGAACAGGTTTTTACTTCATTGACGAAAATTGTTACAGTAAATGAAGGGCCCAAATGGGTTACTGCTGAGGGTTACGAAATAAACGAAGTGAAATGTAGTACGCCATAAAAGAAACAAAATGTTGACTAATCGAATTATTAAGCTTGAGAATAGCCTGTTTTCTCTGTTCGCAACAAGACATTGTAAGTATCCATAGGAAGAGTGTTTAGTTATACAAGGATATCATTTTATTTTTACTAACATTTTTAATATTAACCTGGCTATACCGTTGGATCAACGCCGTTTGTTACCCCCTTCCACGACTGGAGTGCGATGATACTGGCGTAATATACAAACAAATCACTTTACTAGGTATAGGAGGGAAGAAAAGTAGTTCATCCATTTAGGTAAAGTAGGAAATATTGCGCTTTTGAGTTTGATCATTTCCATTATGTTTTTGTTTAATCAAAATACAGTAAAGTATTAACAATGAGTGTTTTTACTCACTAATTGAGCTATCCGTGTGGACGTATTCATTATGCAGTGTATATTATATTGTCTACAGCACATTAGCGTACACTATAGAGAATGAAGTTAAATTGAAAAATAATCATAATATGGATATTTAAACACATTTTTGAAAATGGTGGCAGTTCATTTCGATACAGGCTTCAGTTCTAATGTGCATATTATCGCACTATAGACTATTGTACCTAATTCCAATTACCAGTTTCGTCCTTCGTACTAGTAACTCATGTTGAAATAATTATGTACCTACTCTATATAAAAGAGTACCTTACGTACTGTAAATTCAATCTTCACTTCTGCCCGATCCGAAAAGATAAAATTACTCAGACATGCTATCTACTGTCCGTCCAAGTGGTTATGTCGTAGGGTCGTAGAAAGGGAGGAAATCACGTGACAATTAATTAACGAGGCCCTTTTATTTAAGTTATTCTAAACAGTTGTATAATATTACGCAGACGTCAAATTCCTAACAAATTAACGTTCTCAGAAAAGAGCTAAGACAGCCCAGCCACTAGCTGGCGAATAAAAGCTGGTGGGGGAAACCGGGATACGACGTAGGCGAATGGACGACAGTACCTGTGCGGAAATGATTCAATATTGAAAGCTCTTTCGTCACTGTAAAACGCGAACATATTTTTGGAACGTCCTATTTACTATGACCGTAAGGCTACTATGACTGTATATGCGGTCTTGGATCTGTGTGGAGGACGATTGAACTTCTTTAGTAGAAGGGGTGCGAGTGAAGTACATTAAAAAATTCAGGTACAATAAAAATTGAAGTAAAAATAAAATGATGTCCCTGTACAAATAATGAACAAACTGTTGCTGACATATGAAATTCTTCTGGTTAATCTTCTTTTCTTCAATCCCTCCGCCTTCTTCTCTTTCAGCGTCATAGTCTCCTTTCTCTACTCCTGTTTACCCTGTTATTTTCTTGCACTTCATCTTCTTTTCTTCTTTTTCTCCTGGTTATTTTTATTTACCTCTCTTCCTTTTCTCGGTATTTACAAAATGCTCTATCTCGGTGGTGGTTTTGTTTTGGAGACCAGGAACAGTTGAGTAACTGAGCCTGAAACATGTTTTAGTTACGTGGCAGCAAGAAATTGATGAACTTCTTGATGTTCCCGATAATTCTGCATGCCTGTTTGTTTATATGCCACGCAGGTTACGGATATTCAACAGCCTTACATCATGGCTTTCACGTCACGACTTGAGATTATCTCTTGAGATATAACAATAGGCTTTTGTGCCAGTCAATCACAAGGAAATAGAATTTGTATGCAATATTGTAGTTGCATACTTTATAATTCCGTCTTCTCTTTGAATGCATAATACATCGCACACTCCGCTCGCAAGTGCAGCTCAGAATGTGATTGAAGTGCACACTCATACTATGAGTCATATTGACGTACTTACCGGGTATTAAATTATATCTTTCTCGTTCGCTTTTCTTCCATCCCATCTCTTCTTCAGATATCTTCTCCTCCTTTATCTTTTCTTCTTTAGATATCTCCTCCTCCTTTAACTTTTCTTCTTTAGTTACCTCCTCCTCTTCCTTTATCTTTTCTTCTTTAGATGCCTCCTCCTCTTTCTACATATTTTCTTCTTTAGATATCTCCCCCTCCTTCATCTTTTCTTCATTAGATACCTCCTCCTCCTCCTCCATCTTTTCTTCTTTAGATACCTCCTCCCTTTCCTACATATTTTCTTCTTTAGATATCTTCTCTTCCTCCGTCTTTTTTTCTTTAGGTAGCCTACCTTCACCTCCTGCTTTATTATTTTTTTCTTTAGATACCTCCTCCTTCTACATATTTTCTCCTTTAGTTACCTCCTCTTCCTTCTATATCTTTTCTTCTTTAGATACCTCCTCCTCATTTTAACACCTTTTCTTCTTTAGATATCTTCTCTTCCTCCGTTTTTTGTTTGTTTAGGTAGCCTACCTCACCCTCCTGCTTTATTATTTTTTCTTTAGATACCTCCTCCTTCTACATATTTTCTCCTTTAGTTACCTGCTCTTCCTTCTACATCTTTTCGTCTTTAGATACCTCCTCCTCATTATATCACCTTTTCTTCTTTAGATACCTCCTTCTCCTATATCTTTTCTTCTTTAGATATATCCTCCTCCTACATCTTTTCTCCGTTAGATACCTCCTCCTCCTTCTACATATTTCCTCCTTTAGTTACCTCCTCTTCCTTCTACATCTTTTCTTCTTTAGATACCTCCCCCTCATTTTAACACCTTTTCTTCTTTAGATACCTCCTCCCCCTACATCTTTTCTTCTTTAGATATCTCCTCCTCCTACATCTTTTCTCCGTTAGATACCTCCTCCTCCTTCTACATATTTTCTCCTTTAGTTAACTCCTCTTCCTTCTACATCTTTTCTTCTTTAGATACCTCCTCCTCCTCCTTCATATTTTCTTCTTTAGATATCTCCTCCTCCTACATCTTTTCTCCGTTAGATACCTCCTCCTCCTCCTTCTACATATTTTCTCCTTTAGTTACCTCCTCTTCTACATCTTTTCTTCTTTAGATACCTCCTCCTCCTCATTTTAACATCCTTTCTTCTTTAGATACCTTCTCCTCCTCTTCCACCTTTTCTTCTTTAGATACCTCCTCCTCCTACATCTTTTCTTCTTTAGATATCTCCTCCTCTTACATCTTTTCTCCGTTAGATACCTCCTCCTCCTTCTACATATTTTCTCCTTTAGTTACCTCCTCTTCCTTCTACATCATTTCTTCTTTAGATACCTCCTCTTCATTTTAACACCTCTTCTTCTTTAGATACCTCCTCCTCATGCATCTTTTCTTCTTTAGATATCTCCTCCTCTTACATCTTTTCTCCGTTAGATACCTCCTCCTCCTTCTACATATTTTCTCTTTTAGTTACCTCCTCTTCCTTCTACATCTTTTCTTCTTTAGATACCTCCTCCTTCATATTTTCTTCTTTAGATATCTCCTCCTCCTACATATATTCTCCGTTAGATACCTCCTCCTCCTTCTACATATTTTCTCCTTTAGTTACCTCCTCTTCCTTCTACATCTTTTCTTCTTTGGATACCTCCTCCTCCTCAGTTTAACATCCTTTCTTCTTTAGATACCTTCTCCTCCTCTTCCATCTTTTCTTCTTTAGCTATCTCCTCCTCCTACATCTTATCTTCTTTAGATATCTCCTCTTACATCTTTTCTCCGTTAGATACCTCCTCCTCCTACATATTTTCTCCTTTAGTTACCTCCTCTTCCTTCTACATCTTTTCTTCTTTAGATACCTCCTCCTCCTCATTTTAACATATTTTCTTCTTTAGGTACCTCCTCCTCATTTTAACATATCTTCTTCTTTAGATACCTCCTCCTCCTCATTTTAACATATTTTCTTCTTTAGATATCTCCTGCTCCTATATCTCTTCTCCGTTAGTTACCTCATCCTCCTTCTACATATTTTCTCTTTTAGTTACCTCCTCTTCCTTCTACATCTTCCCTTCTTTAGATACCTCCTCCTCCTCATTTTAACATCTTTTCTTCTTTAGATACCTTCTCCTCCTCCTCCTCCATCTTTTATTCTTTAGATATCTCCTCCTCCTACATCTTTTCTCCTTTAGATATCTCCTCTTCTTACATCTTTTCTCCGTTAGATAACTCCTCCTCCTTCTATATATTTTCTCCTTTAGTTACTTCCTCTTCCTTGTACATCTTTTCTTCTTTAGATACCTCCTCCTCCATCTACATATCTTCTTATTTAGATACCTTCTCCTCCTACATCTTTTCTTCTTTAGATACCTCCTCCTCCTCCTTCTACATCTCTTATTATTTAGATACTTCCTCCTCCTACATCTTTTCTTCTTTAAATACCTCCTTCTCCTGCTTCATCTTTTCTTCTTTAGATACGTTAGTAAACTCATGTTAATTTTAAAGAAACGAGGCTTGGTGAGACAGTCAACTTTTAAAGATCTCGTTAAAATTAAACGACCCGTTTGTTGACAAGTCGTTTGTGATGATTTGAAGAAGCTTGGTGAAACCGGTCATCAGACTCCTAAAACCTTGAATACCTAGTCTTTCCCGGCAGTAAAAGGAGGACAGAGTGTGGTGTTGGCCACATCACCGCCTTCTCGTTGAGGGTTATTCCAGTTAAAGCATAGAATTTATTATAAAGTAAATAACATAGTTGAAATCAATATAATATCTAAACAAATTGAGCAGCCAAAATGAACTAAGCGGCTACAGAATATGTGAAGAATTGATTGTCATAGTTTTTACGAAAAACTTAATAGTGATAATATTGCACGAATTATTTTTATACCAGACGATGGACATGATTTACAGTGTCCCGATCGCCAGATACCAGACCGAAGAGCACAGGGAAAGTATGCGAATTTCCCTTTCTCACAAGAATGAGGATAACCGGTTTTATAAAGGCCAGCTCGGAAAGACGTTTCAGTCGCTGTTACAGTTAGCAAAGCTCATCGCAATATTGAGGAAGCCAGGCGCTACAGCTGCAGAAAGGTCAGTGGACAAGCAGTCAGCCTCCAGCGGCGATCAAGGTGTCCGCGGCACCTTGGCGCGGTGTGACCTCTCCTCTCCTCTGCTCACTCTCGGTTTCTCTTCTCACATAGTGCATGGCATATTAA
>JAJSOF020000009.1:33288197-33375697 GCA_025594305.2 Periplaneta americana
AACAAATTAATTTATAAAACATAAACAAGGAAGGAAACATACACTTATTAAAAACTGAAACAAAATAGAAAGAAGAGAAAGAAAAAAAGAGAAATTGAAACAAGGTGTGAAAGTAGCTTCAAATTAACTAACAACAATATTCTGTAAAATATGATAACAAATAATTCTGTGCCTAGAGAAATTCATATTGAAAATATCAACATTCAGATAAGGATGCAATTTATTGTATCACTGTAACATTTGGAAAACTGGGGAATTTTTGTGGATTCAATATTTTTGTCCTTGGTATGTAAAATACATTTCGAAATTTCGTTTTAAACTTGGGTGCATATAATCTTAACTTATGTAATAAAATAAACCAACACAGTCCAACTTATTGTTAATAATTTTATAAAGAATTAAAGATTGACAATTTCGTCTGATTTGCAAACTACTAAAATGGAAATATTGAAGCATTGTAGCATAACTCTCTACATCTACATCACATTCAGGTACGTGCTCTTCGGTGTGTATACAATGTTTATTAGCAAAGTATTATATATTTTATAATTTTATTATTTCATAATTCTTCATGTAACTAAGTTATTTTGTGTATACCACAGATTCTACTTCATTATCTGACTGACCTTCTAGAAATTCTTCCTAGCCCGAGACTGTTTCGCGACAGAGTCTTGTTGTCGTTGAAAAACAGACAGATTTTCTCCCAACATTCTGCCTTTTCCTTATTGGTGGTACCGTCTGTCTTTTATTTTCCACTGTATTAATATATATTTTCACCATTTCGAGCAACAGATGCTTGTCCCTCTCGCTGAAATTCTTTTCTGCTCTATAATGTTATTTATAACAAATAAACACGACAAAACAATTGCTACATTTAAATCGATGTTCACTTTTTATTCATGAGATGCCACGTTGCCACACTACGAAGTCCAAAGATTCAATATTAAACTTCCAATTACTAATGGTACGTTAAATGTTTCATCTGCAACTCCATTAACTAATGAAAAACTAACTTATTTTTATAGGTTTGTTTTCTTTCAATCCACCATAATTATATGCTGTAATATTTTAATAGAACAATAGAAAAAAAATAGTAGGAAATAGTACATTATGCAACGAGCCTATAATGGTAGTAATTAAGACGCGAGTATGTTTGTTTATGAAACGAGCGCAAGCGAGTTTATAATTTTCATACGAGCGTCGACCATATTTCTAACTTGAAATTATTCAGAAGTATTCATGTTATGGTTATGTAAGTGAGGAGTGAACTGACCTGAATTGTGAGATGTGCGCAGACGCGAAAGTATTGATTTTTTCCGAAACACGAATGTCATTGACCTTGATATAATCTAGAGAATAACATGAAGATTAGGCTTGATATAACCTGGAAATTGATTTAGAATTGAAAAACGAGATGACAAATTGAATTTATTTGAATATCATTTACAATTAACGTTAATTATTATAGTAACAGAACATAACCTTCTGCGACAGTATTGGATTTCCAGCCTTCGTGACTTTTCGCTAATTGTCTTTCGATTGCATATCCGAGAATAATCGATACTTGCGGTTTTATAATGGTACAATCCGTACAAAGGTGATTTTTCATTGGCTAAACAACTGAATTATAATGAATAGGTGTACTTTAATGAGGTGCATTAAAGGGCTACTACCAGGTGTATAATTACTATATTTCGGCATGGTCAGGCATTAATTAAATTTCACAATACTATAATATTGTACAATATATAAAATATAGACATTGCAATAGTTGTTTTCTTTACAGTCCGACACGGTTTAATAAACTAGTGTGAGAAATGAAGTTTTGCCAATTTAAGAGGTGCACTGGGTTGTGTCTGAAGCCGGCGGAATTAGAAGAGTGGACATCGTGGCTCTAGACAAGACTAATAGTAAAGGCTTTATACTGGACCCAACTGTTAGATTTGAGATGAGCCAGACCCAACCATCTGAGGTCAACCAAGAGAAACAACAAATTTATGAGTCTACTATTCTGTATTTTCGAGAAAAATATCAGATGGAAGGCACCTGGTTTAAATGATCAGAGCAAGGGCACCATCCCACTATCAACTGTAAACACTATCAAAACATTTGAAATCCATGACATTATTCCAAAAATAATTACTTCTAGTATTAAAGGGTCTGTGGCAATTCTGAAAAATCATCTATACGGAATATCATAATTCCCCTCCCCCCTTTCTATCCGTTAGTGTGTGATTGTTACAATATATGTACAAATTTATTATTTCTTAAATTTAAGCCCCTAGTTCACATTTCAATTTGACTCATCTATTTTACTGTAATCGTTATTATTCTTATATGCGTGTTATTCTGTGTTTTTGGCAACCCAGGATGTCTGGGCAGACTATTTCTTGGAAATAAATTAGCCTATATACTGTAAAACCGGACAGCTAGCAGTTCTGCGCACGAACGACACTGGTGCTGCTACCTAGGCGGCCGGTGTGGAGATACTCGTGAAACAAGCTGTAATCAACTGCAATGTATATTGTTGCTAGTCTAGTTAATAGTTTTATTAATTAGTGCTGTGTTAAAATGTCAAGTTGTATATGTGCTGTTTATAATTGCTACAAAATTACAGCATTACAAATTGCTCCAAATCGTACATTCGATTTCCTAGGGATCATAAAACGCGAGTCAACAACATTGTTTAGTAGGCCTAATTCCTTCGTCTTTGTGTTGATAGAAAAATACAAATTAGCGTTTTTATCTAGACCTAATACATGAATAGAAGTTAAAATATATCGGAAATTTTAAGGTTTTATCAAATTAAGTTTTTTTGTTGTCCACATGCCTTTACTAATTATTACAAGCATCAGATTACTATCAATTTTATCTTTGCAGTTGTCAGCAATGGGTATATAAAGCATTGTTGTAAATTCATTCCTAATATCAGAATTGATTTTGTGTCACTAAACCAAAGAAAAAATATGTAACAATTAATTACGGAAAGTAATATGAAGTATGCAATATTTCTCATGATATGCAGCTTCGATATAAGATAATAATTTTACATTAAATATTATTCAACATTTCTTAAGTGTTTCATATATAATTCCACATTAGTAACTCACGTTTTAAACAATAGTCCGAATCTCGCTATGTTAATATTTGTATATGTGGACGTAATTCCATCCCTCTGCGCTAGATGTCAGGTCCGCGATTTTTCGCACTCACGCCAATGCTGCTAGTATAGAGCTGTCCGGTATTATTATAGTAAGGTATTTGGTATAACTTCCCTCTCTTCAATTGGTCAGTGACAGGTTTATTTTTTGGTGCTTGCAGTTCTTTACCAAAATTTACATATAATTTTTTTAAACAATTATCAATAACATCTTTTGAAATTCAAAAAATCATCTCGCAAATTCTTAAAAATTCCCTGCAGATTATACAGTTTCATTTATACCACTCAGAAGGCCTTAATTAAGGGTATGCTAATTTTAAATAAAATATTTTAGTAATAAGTATAATTTTATTGTCATCTTCTAAGATTTTATTTTATAATTGATAATCAGTGGTGCTTAATTATCACATTTTATTTTTATAACAATATTCATATTTAATTGATTGTATTCGTTTGCTATTAATTTCCGGATCCTCGTGGTCATCCTTAATTAAGGCCGGACGAGTTATTTCTCTCGCTCTCTCTCTCTCTCTCTCTCTCTTGGTAAAGTAAACGTGACAGTGGCGCTTGTTTTGCATTCTGTATTGGCACAACTGTCGAAGTTTAGACGACTTACGAGTTAAATTTCATAAGCTCGGAGCGGAGAGAGCTACAATTTTATCAGGTGGAAAATTTTTCTTAAAATATAGGGCAAGATTTTTCATTTTAAAAAATCTGCGAAAATATTTCCTTTGTATCACTAGGTGAGTCCGAGGATTCGTCATGGAATTAATTGGGAAAAACTCCTAAAAAATTTCCATTTAGTCATCAGCCCAAGCGAGACCCGAACACACATCCAAGCACGTTCTTGAAGTACGAGTCTCGCTTGTTAACTCCCAGACCACAACAGTGACATCAGGTTCGTTCCAACAACAGTCAGGAACCGTCCGTAACTATCGTGAGCATGCGCATTACAGAAAAAGCGTTCCAACACAATCCGAACCAGTCCTGAACCGGAAACATGTACTGCAGTCGGGCGTTCCAACAAGGTTTTGACACGGGTTCGGAACGGTCAGAAATAGTCCGCGGATTGAGGCATGTACGGAAGAGTACGCGAGACGCGCATGCGCATAAGCTCACCAACGTCTCCTGGATACTGAAGAAAGACAGGCTCGACTGTTCACATCAATGAGGTTAAAGATGAAAAGTGACAGTGCAGACGAATAATAAAAGTAGAGATTTAATTTAAATTTTCGCCAAAAAGAAAGGGAATGGAAATTATTTGGGTATTGAAATAGTTAATTACAATTTCAACATGCAGCTCTGATTAAAAGTATAATAAATAACGTACATACATTAATAATTAAGAAAGAACTATTTTTAGATGAGAGTCCCCCAGTACACGACATTGAATTAGCGGAATTCTTGCCTTCCATATTTTTTGTCATCTTTTTTTTTATAGAAAATGATCGAAATTGAATTTTTTGCAATTAGAATTAGCTGCGAAACGATAATAATAAGTATCCCGTTCTTAGCAAAGATGATCACAGTTATAGCATCTCTGGATTTAGTACAAAACGATCCGCGAAAGCGTTCCAACAGCGTCCAGTCCAGTTTCAATCCCATAGCAGATGCTCAACTAGCGCATGCGCATAAGATGGTACAGGAACCGTACATGAACTGATCCATGAACCGCTTGTTGGAACGAACTTATTATTGATTTTTTTATGTTAAATATATACCGTACTTATACAGGGACATCACTTTATTTTTACCAACATTTTTAACATTAACCTGGCTATACTCGGAAACACTGTTTCCCCCTTCCATAACAGGAGTTTGATGTTACTAGTGCAATATGTAAACAAATCATTTTACTAGGTATAGGAGGAGAGAAAAGTAGTGTATCCATTTATGTTGTAGGGAAATACGATATTACGATTTTCAGTTTGATCATCACTTTTACGGAATTTATCAAAATACAGTAGAGTAGTAACATTTTTTTTTTTTTCAAAAACTCAACTTTTCAGGCGGCTATGTTCGTTATGTAATGTCTACTTTATTTAGCATATTAATTATTGATGTTATCATACAATATAGAGAGTGCATTTAAATTGAGGGGGTCATAAGTAAAGAGCTGTAAGTGCACTTAAGTTACTTTTGAGAAAATGGGGTTTAAACATTTAAGCTTTTGTAAAATCGGTGAAATTTTTTATTTAAATTTTAATGTGTGATGCGATTAAAATATCCCTTTGCCACTAAAATTTTAGACACTTTTGCTTACACTGGATGCACTTAACTCATGTTATTACAAATGTCACTAGCATTCCTTTGCTTCTAGCCACCTCAATTCAAGAAAAGCTAATCTGAATTTTTAAACAAGTTGCTGAAAATGGTTGCCGTTCATTACAATGCAGGCTTCAATTCAGTACGCATATTATTAAAAACATTTTGAAGCATATTCTATGAAATTGAATTTATCGTTTCTTGAATATAATTTTTAGTACGATATTATTAATATAGGTTCTTTCTTCTATAGAAAACGCAATCATATTTATGAAACACACTATACACTGCAGTGTTTACTTCACTGCTTGAAGACTTCGAATGCAACAGCGGCCGTAAGTTTGTGTGTCTGACGGGAGCAAGGACATTAGTGAAGAGGTGTGAGTCAAGTACATTCAGAAATGCAGGTAGAATAAAAATGCAAGTAAAAATAAAATGATGTCCCTGTATAATTTTGAGGATTTTGCTTGCATATTTTGTTCTTTTGCAATATGGATCTACATAAAATTCTGGACTCTGATTCTCATTGCGACCAAATCACAGTGACTGCCACCAGAAACAAACGTAAAGCTCCGACGTGCGTCTGAATGCGTTGTGATGGGTTTAAGGTTATTTCTGTTCTTCCCATCAGCTCAGCCGCTATCCTTTGTTGCGTCCTGTTTCCTCTGACCTTAACACACAATGACCAGAACAATGTATGCGAACAGTAGGCGGGTTATTGACATACAGACCTTCAAATACAGTCGCCCTCCAACCCGTTTCCACTTGTAATTAAAAAAATTCGCAGACATCCAGTCATCCATAGGCCTGTTCGTTGTAATACACGTTACATTTTGTTCGGAAGATACATTTAATGTTTCAGTTTTGTTATAGTGTATAATATTAGCAATGCTGCTTGTTTCCATAATGATTTACAGCCAGAGAAGAGGTAGGCCATGGTTTTAAATTATTCATTACTTTATTGCTCCTTTTTACATTTGACAGGAAAGAGTTATTTTTAGCTATATAAAAATCATTCTTAACAGTTTATTATAGCAGACCCGCATTAAATTGCCGAAATTGGAATGAAGTTTTACATCCATTTATTAGTATTGTTTGTTTTCTCTTTTGTGCTTGTCTTATTTTAAGCTATTGCATTCCGTCTTGCTGATTTGTATCATCAGTGATTCCTTGTGATTTTAACAGAACGTTGGTTTATTATTATTATTATTATTATTATTATTATTATTATTATTATTATTATTATTATTATTATTATTACTAGCCGTACCCGTGCGCTCAGCTGCACCTGTTAGAAATAAATATAAAGTAATTACATAATTAAAATAGGACGTTTGATCCAGGAAACATTCGTGTTTTATAGAAGGATAAATAATTTAATATGTTAATTAATTTAAATTGCTTCCAAATAATTAAAATGTGATCATTTTGGTCCAGAGAGCACTCAGAAGTTACTATAATAACATTATAGCATTATGTCCATCTAGAGAAACTACACTTTCCAATGATGAAATAATAATTAATTATACAAATCGGTTAATTTAGCTTCCGATATTACTTCATACAAACACAGAAACATTCTCTGTAGGACATCTTTCATAGCTTTCGATTGTTGCTGTCCAAGGCCCCTTATAGACGAAGTCATTTGTTTTTTAATTCATTACACGGCCTTAGATGGCAGTTATTTTAATTTTAAAACTCATTTATCTCATTAAATATCAGTCCTATCAAAGCTTTTCAAGGAATAAGACTTATCGCAAATTATTTTTAAAGAAACTTTTGTTATGTAACATTTTTCACAGAAATCAATAAGCGAGATATTTCGATTTATTTAATTCAGGCTCCCTTATAACCCCCTTTTAAATAATGTATTTTGAATGCCATATAGCCTAAAATCTAAGATACAACGAACTTAATTTATATTCCAATTTTCATCGAAATCCGTTCAGCCATTATCGCGTGAAAAGGTAACAAACATACATACAGACAGACATACAAACAAAAATTTAAAAAAAGCGATTTTCGGTTTCAGGGTGGTTAATTATATGTGTTAGGACCAATTATTTTTGGAAAATCGAAAATTACCAGAAAAATTTCGGCTACAGATTTATTATTAGTATAGATTTTTATTATTATCATTATTATTATTATTATTATTATTATTATTAATTATTATTATTATTATGGCTCGGATTTTTAGGTGCTAAAATCGGGAAAATATTTATTTTTGTGTTCTAAAACCGGGAAAATATCTGACAAAAAGAGAAAACATATTTATTTATGTTTCATTTATTTTATGTGAATATAAACAATATGCAGTACTCACCAGTAGGCTATATTACATTACGCTGTTTGCCACTGCTGAAGATTTACAGTACACAATGAGATCCATCCTCAAGTTGTCCATCGCAAATAACTGACGATTACCGCGGAACACTGCCTTGTACTGGGCGAAAGAGCGCCCTGGCCATTGAGAAACAACATGCACTCCCTAGAGACATGTTTATGATTGGAAACGAAAACAGGCAGCTCAGGTTAATGAAATTATAATTGCTTCCTGAATCAGCGTTATGATAATTTACAACGCACTCCTAAACGACACATCAATGTTTATGTGCGTTAGTTACAGTACAATTTTTAGTGGTGACTGCTCTTATCGTGCATTACAGACGCTATGTTCGGTTCAATGTCGAGTACGGCGAAGTTGGATATTCGCCGATGTTCGCTCTGCAGAAGGAGGCCTGTCGTGTTGTTCCACTTTTTTATCAAAATATTCTCTGTCCTTCACTCATGTTTTAAGCTCTTAAGAATTTTAGCACATATTTTGCGAGTAGTTTTTCATATGGTTCTTAGGAAAATATTTGGGGCTGAAAGGGATGAAGTTACAGGAGAATGGAGAAAGTTACACAACACAGAGCTGCACGCATTGTATACTTCACCTGACATAATTAGGACCATAAAATCCAGACGTTTGAGATGGGCAGGACATGTAGCACTTATGGTCAAATCCAGAAATGCATATAGAGTGTTAGTTAGGAGGCCGGAGGGCAAAATACCTTTGGGGAGCCCGAGACGTAGATGGGAAGATAATAATAAAATGGATTTGAGGGAGGTAGGATATGATGGTAGAGACTGGATTAATCTTGCTCAGGATAGGGACCAATGGCGGGCTTATGTGAGGGCGGCAATGAACCTCCGGGTTCCTTAAAAGCCAGTAAGTAAGTAAGTTTTTCATATGAAATAAGACCAACTTTTTAATGTCTTGGTTGCCTCTCTCACGTTCGAACATTGCAAGACACTAATCTGAATTGCCTATTGTCTTTAAACTTGCATGAAAATATGCAGTTACGTGACCAATGAAATCGTGCAGAAACTAACCTAGGGACATCACAAAAATGTTGTTATAATTGTTGTTATTAGTATAACAATTCCAGATATCTTCGTGAAAGTATAGGCTGTTGTGTGATGCACAGTACAATTCTTATCGCTTATAATTGCATGCTTCTGTTCTGCTTCCCCAGTATTATTCACGTAAGGTTAGAGTGCGAGATGAACGTGCACTAGCTTCAAGGATGCTTCTGTAAGAAGCGGCGCATGACTGGAGGGAGGTCTTGAAGGGCAGCCTACAGCCTAGGCGGAAATGTGAGCATCATGGTTGTGTTTCCCTTCACGTTTGCTCTTCCTTTCGAGATGGTCACTGATAGACACGTCCTCAGTTCCTCTGAATAAAAAAACCCCTCCATTATTGAAGTATTAATCGCATTAATGAAATTTATTTTGAATGGATGTGCACAGACATTGCTTCAAACATTTAGTTTTTTTCAAGATCTGGAACCGAAAAGTAGGGGTAACTTAAGATAAAAGAGAAGTGATTGTAATTCCTTAATAATAGGCCTAATTAACATATACTGTATCTCAAAAATCCATAAAAGTAGGAATAAACAAATATAAAATAATGAAAACTATTTATATTTTTAGGAACGTTCTTTTATTTTTTAGTATTTTTTAGTATTTATTTATTTAACCTGGTAGAGATAAGGCCGTCAGGCCTTCTCTGCCCCTCTACCAGGAGATTACAACTATAATATGAAGGATAACATTACAATTAATATTAAATTTACAATTACAATTACAATAAAACTTAAAGTGCGACAAGATTACCTGATTAATGAAAGCTAGACATTTTAGCATAGAAGTTAAGAACAAAGAATATTTTTGCATTTACTGAATTATAAATTGAACCTAGAATAACAAAATTCTATAGTGATGAAATTACCGGATATTGAAATATTTTGTGATAGATTAAGGAACTATTTACAAGAAATCAATTACTGACCAAGTGCCTAGTAAGTTTGTGTTTGAATTCAATTTTATTTCGACAGTCCTTGATGCTAGCAGGTAACGAATTCCAGAGTCTTGGCAGGGCTATTGTGAAAGAGGATGAGTATGAGGAGGTTAAGGGGTTAGGTACAGCTAACAGCAGTAAAATTTTGGATATATTCAACATTTTTTTTCCTCTAGTACTGTATCTTGTACAATAATGAAAATTAGTATGTGTAAAACACTGTCCTTCTGATATATGATAAACATATTTATACGATTTAAAAAAATTATTTATATATTTTTTCAAAACTCAAAATTCACTGTGCAGTGATGAAACGTTTCCCTCATAATTAAAAAAAGTATACAACGTTCTGTGATAACATTTTTTGTGTGTATTTATACCTGTCATATCTACAATGTGATGCAAAATCACTTCTCTACCTTTGATAGATTGTCTGATATAAAATAAATTCATTTTCAAAAATGGTCAAATATCAGTATTTTCTTAACACAAAATAAAACAAAAATATTATTTATTGAGGAATCTAGTTGAAAGAGCACATGAAAAAGTTAACAAGTTTATGAGTTATGAGGGAAACGCTTCATCACTGCACAGTGAATTGCCAACGTTTTGAATTAAAAAATATACAGTAGGCTATAATTAATTTTTTTAAATCGTAAAAATATGTTTTTCATACAGCAGAAGGATAGTGTTTTACAGATACCAATTTTCATTATTGTACATGATAGATTATGTATTTATGTATTTTTTCAAAATTCAAAATTCACTATGCAGTGATGAAGCGTTTCCCTCACAATTCAAAAAAGTATCCAACGTTCTGTCACGAAATTTTTTGTGTGTGTTTATGCATGTCATATCTACAATGTGATGCAAAATCACTTCTCTACCTTCGATAGATTGTCTGATAAAAAATAAATTAATTTTCAAAAATGGTCAAATATCAGTATTTTCTTCTAACACAAAATAAAAAAATATATATATTAGGCCTATTTGTTGAGGAATCTAGTTGAAAGAGCACATGAAAAAGTTAACAAGTTTATGAGTTATGAGGGAAACGCTTCATCACTGCACAGTGAATTGCCAACGTTTTGAATTAAAAAAATATATAAATAAGTTTTTAAATCGTAAAAATATTTTCTTCATATAGCAGAAGGACAGTGTTTTACACATACCAATTTTCATTATTGTACATTATAGATTATGTATTTATGTATTTTTTTTTTCAAAATTCACTGTGCAGTGATGAAGCGTTTCCCTCACAATTCAAAAAAAGTATCCAACGTTCTGTCAGGAAATTTTTTGTTTGTATTTATATATGTCATATCTACAATGTGATACAAAATCACTTCTCTACCTTTGATAGATTGTCTGGTAAAAATAAATTCATTTTCAAAAATGGTCAAATATCAGTATTTTCTTCTAACACAAAATAAAAAAATATATCTATTATTTATTAAGGAGTCTAGTTGAAAGAGCACAATGAAAAAGTTAAGTTTATGAGTTATGAGGGAAACGCTTCATCACTGCACAGTGAACTGCCAAGTTTTGAATTAAAAATATATATATAAATAATTTTTTTAAATCGTAAAAATATTTTTTTCATATAGCAGAAGGATAGTGTTTTACACATACCAACTTTCATTATTGTACATGATAGATTATGCATGTATGTATTTTTTTTTAATTCAAAATTCACTGTGCAGTGATGAAGCGTTTCCCTCACAATTAAAAAAAGTATCCAACGTTCTGTGATGAAATTTTTTGTGTGTATTTATGAATGTCATATCTACAATGTGATGCAAAATCACTTCTCTACCTTTGATAGATTGTCTGATAAAAATAAATTCATTTTCAAAAATGGTAAAATATTAGTATTTTCTTCTAACACAAAACCAAAAAAAAAAAAATATATATATATATATATATTATTTGTTGAGGAATCTAGTTGAAAGAGCATATGGAAAAGTTAGCAAGTTTATGAGTTATGAGGGAAACGCTTGATCACTGCACAACGAACTGTCACCGTTTTGAATTAAAAAAATATAAATAATTTTTTAAATCGTAAAAATATTTTTCATATAGTAGAAGTACAGTGTTTTACACATACCAATTTTCATTATTGTACATGCTAGAGTAATGGAGGAAAAAATGTTGAATATTTCCAAAAATTTTACTGCTGTAAGCTGTACCTAACCCCTTAAGTTGAAAAGAAATGCTGTACGTGTAAGTACAAAAGCCCATATCCAATTGATTATTTTAATAAATCCAATATAATTTTCTTATTACATAGGCCTATTAATATTTTGTGGCCAGTTTTTGACAATCATTTGTGTGAAATATTGAATACTAATATTTTATATATATATATCATATATATATATATATATATATACAGGATGAGTCGCAATTTATTCTTTGAGGTATTTCAAAGAAAAAGTTTAATACAATTTTGCTCGTTTTAGCTTCCTTTTCGAGATGAAAATTGTTTTATATGAAACATTTCATATCGTGTTTTGGGAAAGCCATTGATTTAATTCCTAATATGCTCAGAGAGCAGTGTATTATGATAATAAATTATTGAAAGAATTTTAGTTTTATCCTTTAAATGTGCAGAAATTTGATCCGAACAAATGTAACTTTCCGTTCTGAAAAGGAATTTTAAAATGTTACATTTGTTCGCATCAAATTTCTGCACATTTAAAGGACAAAGCTAAAATTCCTTCAGTTGTTATCATAATACACTGCTCTGTTAAAATGGCTGAGCATATTGGGTTTGTCCACACCTGTGGAGTAACGGTTAGCGCATCTAGCCGCGAAACCAGGTGGCCCGGGTTCGATTCCCGGTCGGGACAAGTTACCTGGTTGAGGTTTTTTCCGGGGTTTTCTCTCAACCCAATATGAGCAAATGCTGGGTAACTTTCGGTGTTGGACCCCGGACTCATTTCACCGGCATTATCACCTTCATCTCATTCAGACGCTAAATAATCTAAGATGTTGATAAAGCGTCGTAAAATAACCAACTAAAATAAAAAAATAAAATAAAAATATTGGGATTAAATGAATAATTTTCACAAAACACGCAATGCAGTGTTTCATATAAAACCATTTTTATATCGAAAAGTAAGGAAAAAATGAGCAATTTTATTTCAATTTTTGTTTGAAATATCTCAAAGAATAACCCTCTGAAATTAATACCATTACTTACGCTTAATCCTTATATACAGGGGGTATCAAAACATGTGGGAAAATTGATATAGGACATGAAAAGAAGCAAAAAAATGTATATAGGCTAAACATGCTTTCCTACGTGTTTTGATACACCCGGTATATAGGCCTATATTTTTAGTTGAAATTAAGTCTTATTAAACAATAAATAATAATGTCAATTTCTTAGTTAAAAATCAATTTTTATTAAAAAAATAAATAAATATACGTACCATTACAGTATTGTTATACCTGTCCTTCATTCATTAATTTCTCCTTTCGTTCGCTTATTCGTTCGTTTGTTGATTTCCACTAAAGAATTAAACCGTTCGTATTTGCTTATTCATTGGTATTTCGTTTCTTCATTCATTGGCTTGTTCATTCATTCATTCATTCATTCACTTACTCATTCACATCTTGATTCATCCATTCTCTCCTTTCTCTTCGTTCATTCGCTCTTCATTCACTCGTTCACCTGCCTGTTCATTCATTCCTTCACTTATTTGTTCATCTACTAGTTCATTCATTTGTTTACGTTCTTGTTCATTCATTTAATTATGCACTCATCAGATTGCAAATCAAGCTTTCAGGTATAACTCCTGTAAAGTTGATTTGAATAATTTCGAGGGAAAAATTGTTCAAATAGGCCGGGTATCGAACCCGGGACCTTTGTTAAACGTATAAACGCTCTCCCAACTGAGTTACCAGGAACTCTATTAGACCCCGATTAAATTTTCCCTCTATATCAACAGACCTCAAAGTGGACTGACAAGCAACCAACTGGGCAACTGGGCAACCGGCCCACTTTGAGGTCTGTGGATATAGAGGGAAAATTGGATCGGGATCCGGTAGAGTTCCTGGGTAGCTCAGTTGGGAGAGCGTTGGTACGTTTAACCAAAGGTCCCGGTTTCGATACCCGGCCCCGAACAATTTTTCGCTCGAAATTATTCATTCATCAAATTGTTCGTTAATTTATTCTTTTACACTCACTATTTAGTTCATTCGTTTGTCATTTGTTTGTTTATTCTGTCGTCCGTTGGTTCACATAATTATTAGCCCGTTGTCCGTTTATTCATTCTTTCATTCATTCAATCAATCTTTTCTTTGTTACTTTTAATTTCGTTTAATTATAATATAATATATATTTTATACATTCGTCCATTAGCACTTTTTATTTTATACAATGTCCTTCAACTCTTCAGATATGTTAGAAACCTAATTTTTTATCGAATCTACTTGTCCTTTATTTTAAAAAGCTTAATCTCATATTTACCTCCGATTGAGGTTATGGCTGATATGAACATTTGTTATTATTATCAGACAGTAGCCTACACCTCACTTGACGATATGGTCAGAGGAACAACAATTGTTTGTATACATCTGAAGTCTGATTAGTCTGTATGTAGCTAATCGACGATGTATGCAATAGAGAGGGAAAGGAACTGGCCACTCTACCCCATTATCTTCTGGCTTACTTGCCTCATAAGTGGTGCCATGTTGGTATCACTTGTGGGGTTCAGACCTGTCTTCGGAGAGTTTACTAAAGAACAACAACTGCAATCTCATATTATAGTAATATGCGTTACAAGAGCGGTATGTTGATGTTTTCATGTTCGAGGAAAAGATTGAAAAAGCGAAACGTAGTTGAGCTTTTTTAATTTCCGAGAACATGAAAACAAACATACCGCTCGTGTATCGTACATTATTTTGTGCGAAGATCGTTTATTACATACCTGAAAGAGGAATTTCTAATTAGTTGCAATGAAATCTCAATCTTGGTTTCTGTTCAATGACGGCAACTTTTGAAAACGAAAATATCTATCATCAAATTGTTGCTATAAAATGTTTTCTGTGTTTACTATACTCCAGCAGGCCGTGATATACGTCTGTCTTGTTTTTCCCCAGTCTATAAATGCGAACTTAAAACAAACGGTAAGGTTATGTAATGATTTATTTTTCATTTTAATATTTTAACAATATTATTTATATAACATATTGCAATAATAACATCGGCATCTGGAATCTTGTTGATTTTTTCACGGCTTCCTTAATGTTACTTGCATTACAAATGCAGTAACTTTTGTGGTGTTGTAGAGTTTACTTAATTTTTGCAAATATTTAAAAACAATAATTCACAGTGCAATTTAGTTGAAATTGGAGTGGTAAGTTTCCAATTTATAATTATTACTATGTTAAACGTCTCTAAAAATAATATGTTAAAAGCCTAAAGCAGTAAAATGAATGTGGCGCTTAAGCGGTAAGAAGAGGGAAATTGTTTTGTGTGTTACGTTGGGAATACTGAATGTGGTATTTCACACTTACCGCGTATTGGTTCTGTGCGGAAAGCAAGCAAATACGCATGATCTCGCACAAACATATTTCACAGTTTAATGTCAATATAAACACTATTTCTATCACAGAATAGAAATGAGGATTTCAGATCAAATTAAAATCCTATCTATGACTGCTTGAACGGAGCCTTGCAACTAGCAGGATACTGATTAAAGATGTAACGTACCTCAAGGCACTGCACAAGTTCTTTCCATGGAAATGCTTTAGTCATGCAGCCTCCAGATCCACGGACATATCGAAATAACATGAATCAAACTGAATAGTGCAAACCATCTTTCCATGGCAAGGTCGCCGTTGTAAGGTTGCATCTATATAAGTGATGTTACAAAAACTAAAATGTAGTCATTGTACAAGATGGAGGTAACCTTTACGCGCGGCAATTTTATGCATATTGAAAAGATCCTGAATAATAATAATAATAATAATAATAATAATAATAATAATAATAATAATAATAATAATAATAATAATGGTTGGAGATAGGATTTTCATACACAAATCATAAAATATGCACGCATGTACTATCAAATCACCAAATAAGCACAATAATGGAGGAAAAAGCACTAAAAATATGCACTATCAAAATTAAAACTTTCATTTTCGATTGGCAAAATGTTCTTCTAACAGTCCTCCCAAATTTTCATCAGTTAAGTTCATGGATTTATAATGCTAAAATATGACTTTCTGTTTTACAAAAACGTCAGCAATGTTACCACCAAGTGACAATATAAAGATGTGGGTGTAGTCAACTGTACCCAAAACCCCAGGAAAATTTCATAGCATAAAAATTCTCTAATCACTTTTTTAGGGTGCTATGCATAGACATTTCGCTAGCCCGCGCTCCGAGCGTGCTAAACTAGCTCCGGCTATCGACTGATTACTTGTACAGGATTCATATCGTATCATATCGCTAACACTGGTTTATGAATACGAAAAACGTAGTTCGCTGATCATCCACTGGAAGGCAGCTAGCTCTAAGAATGTCTATGTATATGACCCTAGGATGAAGTTCCTAAAGTCGTATGATTTGTAACAATTTTGTGATAAGTGCGTAAGATTAATGTAATTTTTATTTTATTATATTTATTTATTTATTTATTTTTATTTATTTATTTAACCTGGTAGATATAAGGTCTTCTCTTCCCCTCTACCAGGGGATTACAACTACAATATTAAGAATACAATTACAATTACAATTACAATTTAATATTAAATTTAGAAATACAATAAAAATCAAAGTACTAAAAGATTAAAGATTAGTTAAAAATTGAAAACAAAATCTGTACATAGCAATGAACAACACATTTTTAGCTTCAGAACACTAACCAATGAAAGAAATGATACTTCTGAATAGTTTATTATCTATTTGTAATATTCTTTACCCTTAAAACTAAAGAAAAAAGGTATTTTACTAACAACTTCAAATTAGTGTAACTCTGAAAATACTGAGATTAGAACACAATGGGCCGTATTCATAGACATTTTTAGCGCTTCTGGTGGATGATCAACGAACTAACGTTTTTGTATTCATAAACCAGTGTTAGCGATATGATGTGATATGAATCCTGTACAAGTAATCAGTCGATAGCCGGGGCTAGTTTAGCACGCTCGTAGCGCGGGCTAGCGAAACGTCTATGAATAGCACCCTATATGTTTATATGATATTTTTTGTTCAGAATGTCTTCGGAAATAAGCTCCGTAAGTGACGATAAATCCTCGTGAATCACCCTGTATATTAAAATCGTCTATGGTGGTGGTGGTGGTGGTGGTGGTGGTGGTGGTGGTGGTGGTGGTGGTGGTGGTGGTGGTGGTGCTGGTGGTTCTGGTGCTGGTGGTGGTGGTGGTGGTGGTGGTGCTGGTGGTGGTGGTGGTGGTGGTGGTGGTGGTGGTGGTGGTGGTGGTGATGATGAAATTGTGTTGCTATTCGTGGTTCAGTAATGCCATTAAGAATCATTGCACTGGGGTATGAGTGTTCTGAGAGCCATAACCATGCACAACGTGAGATGAAGTGAGAGATGTCGTTTGTGTTGTCAGGCCTCGATTTAAGCACATGACCTTACATTATGATCAAACCTTTGTTCTGTTACAGCAGAAGCTTTCATGACCCGGGGGGACATTTCTCAACTGTTATATCATATATTCACTTATCAAGGTAACTCAGCCTGTCTGCTTCGCTCTCGTGGACTTGCCAACAAGTGACTTTCTAATTTTCAAGAATCCACATTCACGTAAAATGAGTGACCTATGACAAGCACGAAGTTGGGCCCCAGTGATAGGCAAACTTGTGACAGATCGTTACACTGACAAATTGAGATGGAGACCTTCCAACTAGGTACGAGCTTTTACACAGCAGTTCCTCAAGTTGTTCAGTCAAGTAATCGGTTACAGTTGTCAGTCATTGAACAATTGATGATCATTATCAGCCAATCGCCTATACATGATCACTTCATCGTCATCTCCACCTCATTCTCAATAGCATGAAGTTCCAAAGATTAAACTTCTGCAAACCTTTCCGTCACCATCATACGATGTCTTCCACCTAACGTCTTTTCGATCTTCTTAGGATAACTTAGGTTTTTCGTTTGACGGTATTTAAACATCACTTTCTGTAGCTTTACGCTATTCATTCCTTTCACATTATTTTTCAGTTTATTCTATTTCGTTAATTTGAATATCTTCAATTCATTTCTGTATTTTCGTTTCTTAATTGTTGTAAAGCTCCTAAAACATTAATGAGAAAGTATGTATTAGTGACAAATTTTGACGTTCAGTGTTTAAATTCGACCCACATCAGGCCTGGGCGCTATTTCTTTAAATTCGACCCACATTAGGCCTGGGCGCTATTAAATTCGACCCACATTAGGCCTGGGCGCTATTAAATTCGGCCCACATTAGGCTTGGGCGCTATTAAATTCGACCCACATTAGGCTTGGGCGCTATTAAATTCGACCCACATAAGGTCTGGGCACTAATAAATTCGACCCACATTAAGCTTGGGCGCTATTAAATTCGACCCACATTAGGCCTGGGCGCTATTAAATTCGACCCACATTAGGCCTGGGCGCTATTAAATTCGACCCACATTAGGCTTGGGCGCTATTAAATTCAACCCACATTAGGCCCAGGCGCTATTAAATTCAACCCACATTAGGCCTGGGTGCTATTAAATTCGACCTACATTAGGCCTGGGCGCTATTAAATTCAACCCACATTAGGCCCAGGCGCTATTAAATTCAACCCACATTAGGCCTGGGTGCTATTAAATTCGACCTACATTAGGCTTGGGCGCTATTAAATTCAACCCACATTAGGCCCAGGCGCTATTAAATTCAACCCACATTAGGCCTGGGTGCTATTAAATTCGACCTACATTAGGCTTGGGCGCTATTAAATTCAACCCACATTAGGCCCAGGCGCTATTAAATTCAACCCACATTAGGCCTGGGTGCTATTAAATTCGACCTACATTAGGCCTGGGCGCTATTAAATTCGACCCCATTAGGCCTGGGCGCTATTAAATTCAACCCACATTAGGCCTGGGCGCTATTAAATTCGACCCACATTAGGCTTGGACGCAATTAGCTCGATTGAGTCATTGCAGACCACCCCTTAACTCCCCTCTCCACCTACCCAGGCTGTGACAGTTATGTTTTGGTGCGGTACTAGCGAACAGGAAGATTAGTGACGGATTGTACCAGGCTTTTACGAACTTTCGGCTCTCGCTGGTCGCAAAGAATCCACCACTGATGCATAGGGCCTTACTCTACGGTTGTTTATAAGGTGGAAAAAGCGAAAAGGACATGGGCGGGAGTTTCTGCATCCCTTCCTCTTCCCCTCTTATGCCTAGGGCTGATCTATATTAATATAATAGGCCTAAATTAAACGATTTGGTAGAACGGAAATTACACTGACGTCATTCGACTTCGGTCGCCAACAAAATGCTTACGTCATATACGATAAAATCAACAATATGAATGAGTCCAATCTTATACACAAGGGGAGTCTGCATATATCGCCTACATTACCTACTTGGAAGAGTTTATATAATCCGTGGGCGGGGGGAGGGGTTTGCAAAATATAAAAAACATTATTCAGTCGTGCTTTGGCGTGCACAAGAAACAAACCATAATACATGAGTGACTAGGCTTATAGTAAATTAATACAAGTTCGTAGTAACCACACAAAGAAGGATAAAATAGGGCCTATGGCAATAACGATATTTACGGTACGGTTTATATTGTCATATTTTTATATACAGCATACCAGTTAATTGTTAATGGTCTGCGACTTAAAATCATTTATTTACTTCTCCTCCCAATAATACATTGTTTTATTGCATTATTATTATTATTGTTATTATTATTATTAATCAGGCTTAGGATCCGAGACAACTTAAGAATGAAATGAAGTTACAGTGCAACAGAGTACAGATGGAGTGAAGTGGCGCGTTCAGTTTTGTTTACTTGTGCGTTAGTGTACAATCCGGTTCGTGATCAGAGGTACAACCGTACTTATTCTTCTGTCTCTCCCTACGAAACGAACTCAGGCATCACAGTGCATTTTAAATTCATAGTGAACAGTTTTTCGAACTAGTTGCAAGTATGTACATGATTGTTCATTGTAACGCTAACGCCTTCAACGTCTCCGAGGGACACGAAAACTCTTGAGTTATGTATCCTATTTTATTTTTCAGCGTCACTATTGTACTATTAACAGTAGAATATAACGCAGCACATTGACGTCGTTGTTTACATTCACAGTATGTCTGTCTACTATGTTCAAGGAACTCTATAGTTAAGTTGCTCATACATTGGTTGCTAAAGTGTCCCGGATCCTAAGCATTATTATTATTATTATTATTATTATTATTGTTAGGCCTATTATTATTGTTATTATTATTATTATTATTATTATTATTATTATTATTATTTTAGGCCTATTATTATTGGAGAGAATGACGAGTAAGTAAAATCTCCTCAGAATGGGTTACCAACCCATCGCTGAGAAAGTTCAGTGGTGGGAATGCCACCTTAAGGCCTCTGAACCTACCTGTTTTCTGTTTGGGTATGCTCCCATAGCCAGGAGGATCCAGTTTGAGCGCTGGATACTCGCTCTCACCCTCTCCCGTTTGTTATAACCTTGAGGTTACATTGCCCAGGGATCATGACAAGGACGTGGGAGTAGGATTTGCTGGTAGAGCTGTCTGATGGTTTGACAGATGGGTTAACACAGTATTTATAGAGCACACCTACCTGGCATCAGTGGCGATGCCAGCTTTGATCCCCTTCATCACCTGAGACGGAACAGGCCAAATGGCCTAAACCCTGATAACTATTGATGATAATGATGATAATTATTATTGGAGAATTTACTGATATTTTTATAGCTTACTTCATTCCGTTCATAAGACACACATAAATTTATACAGCATATTGTAGGCCTATATTTTATTTATTCAAATTCTATTAGGTCTATAGACTTGCACGAAATCATAGGGGTTTCCTCAAATCTCCTGTCACAGTTTTTATGATTATATCAAAAGTACAAATACGCACATATATCCTCAATTCCTGAGTGGGAGAAAGGACATTGCCTCTCATTTTTCCTTTTCTCAAAATATAGCTAAATACCGTTTAACAGAATTCAAATCTTCATTAATCATATTTGGAAGTGTTACGAAGAAGCCGAGGATTAAAAAAAATACTGATATTCTGACCAAAGGCCGATAAGAAAATACATTTCTTGGAGTGGTAAGGACGCATTAGAGGAACAAGACTAGAGTCTACGAACAAAGATTAATATTCCGTTTGGCAATAAGAAAGGGATTAACAAGGTAGGAGAGGCCTTAACCTGCTTCAGTCTGCTCCCAAAAGTTAAAAATTTCAGAAGTGGATATTATGTTGCGAAGTTACGATCTTCATTTACTGTATCTTGCGTTGCAGTATTGATGGGACTCTTATGTACGCATTTACCTTGCAGTCAAATCCGGACCCTGAACCGATACTTAGGACCCAAGGATAACACCTTCAATAAAGTAACATTTATTACTATCGAAAGGTCTGCGCAGCTGTGTTTATTGTTCTGTTTCATACTGACTTCCTTGGATGAAGCCGGACCAACGACATCGGCCTTAGAAATGATGAGGCTGTTGAATGGAATTAGAAAGTCTAGTTTCTTTTTCTGTATTCTCCCAATATGCGGCTATTAACATGTAAGATTTTATCTCGCTGAATGGACGTGCGATTAGTAGAAAACAAAAGGAGATAATACATGCGGCATAAATATCGAAAATCTTCCTCGATATCTTCGAATGAAGGATAGGATGACTTTAGGTAGGCCTATGATTAGGGTGACCAGATCTACCCTATTTTCCGAGAATTTTCGTATTTCAGCTATTTTTTTATCCTCCCGGCTCCCATATTGTTTTTATAATCCTCCCGTATTTTAATATAATCTAATAATAATAATAATAATATATTATTATTATTATTATTATAATATGCGCCAATAATATTTATACATAAACTGACATTAATATCTAATCTATAGTTTAGTAGGTATCACCTATACAATTTAAGGTTTGAATTGACAAACATCCCAAGTCCAAAATTGATCGAATTTATCTGACATGCCATGTTTTGCATAGATTACTATCATGTAAAAATAATATCCTAAGTCCGAATCTAAGCCTGTGCTATTTATATGAATAGGTACTAAGCCTATATGTACTGTCATCCTCTGAGGAGTTTAGTGCTGAGAGGAATGCGGTTTCGACTAGTCTAGCGCGGTACTGGAGTGGGAGGGAACAGTGACAGCGGCAGTCTGGAAGGAAGTACATTCGCCCAATTTACGAGAGCAGTATGCCTATTAGTTTTCTAACGTATTTTTGGCGAGATAGAGATACAACCATTCGTACTTATGTGTTCAGAGAAGGAAAGTATTGTAGAAAATTTTATTTATTTATTTATTTATTTATTTATTTATTTATTCACTATTTATTTGTTTATTCTGGTGAAGTTAAGGCCATCACACCACCAGAAATACAAATACAATAAAATGAATAAAAAGAAAAATCATAATACTACTACAATAATATAAATGAAAAGAAGAATCATACTATAAAATTTAATGATTAGTAGAAATGAATTAAATTTGTAAAGTAATCAATTTAAATATACTGTACTGCTGAACTCACTTGAGAAGTAAAACTACTTTTATTTGCATTTTAAGATATCACCAACAAATGATTTTCGCATGACATTATAGGAATCTGTTTTTCACGACACCAATCACACATATTCTAAACTTTTCCACAGCATGTTTCCTTAAAAATGACTTGTAACGGTGAAATATTTAATATGAGTAATTCATATAATATTAACATAGCTAACATCAGGGAGATGTTTGAGCTAAAATTGCAACAATATCTATCTATACTAATAATAAATCTGTAGCCGAAATTTTTCTGGTAATTTTCGATTTTCCAAAAATAATTGGTCCTAACATATATAATTAACCACCCTGAAACCGAAAATCGTTTTTTTTTTTAATTTTTGTCTGTATGTCTGTCTGTCTGTCTGTATGTTTGTTACCTTTTCACGCGATAATGGCTGAACGGATTTCAATGAAAATTGGAATATAAATTAAGTTCGTTGTAACTTAGATTTTAGGCTATATGGCATTCAAAATACATTATTTAAAAGCGGGGTTATAAGGGGGCCCGAATTAAATAAATCGAAATATCTCGCTTATTATTGATTTTTGTGAAAAATGTTACATAACAAAAGTTTCTTTAAAAGTAATTTGCGATAAGTTTTATTCCTTGAAAAATTTTGATAGGACTGATATTTAATGAGATAAATGAGTTTTAAAATTAAAATAACTGCCATCTAAGGCCGTGTAATGAATTAAAAAACAAATGACTTCGTCTATAAGGGTCCTTGGACAGCAACAATCGAAAGCTATGAAACATAGCCTACAGAGAATGTTTCTGTTACCATCACAAAAAGATTCGCGCATTTTTGCAAGCAATTTGGTCTAGGAAAAACTCTTATCACTGAAGTATATATGTCTGCAGTGAAGGGATCTATAAAAATCCTAAGAAACCATCTCTACAGTTACATAGATTGAGCTCTTTGCTATGGCGATCTGCTCACTTAAGTTGGGTCTTGCAACCAGTGCTAAATAGACGACTGTGATCATCCAATAGCTAATAGATACTAGGAAATTTTATGTTTCTTCTGGAATTAATGATGTTTTGTTTAGTCTTTTCCAATTATTTCTAATTGTGCTATTTCTTATTCTTTTTCTTCACCATTGTTTTATTTTTTTTTTTCCATTATAACAACAATTTTATGGTAAGCTTTGTTTTCTAGGCAGCCTTCAGTTGGAGGAAGCTGAATAAAATTTATTCGAAATAAAAATATGAAGTAATATCGGAAGCTAAATTAACCGATTTGTATAATTAATTATTATTTCACCATTGGAAAGTGTAGTTTCTCTAGATGGACATAATGCTATAATGTTATTACAGTAACTTCTGATATAATATAATATAATATAATATAATATAATATAATATAATATAATATAATATAATATAATATAATATAATATAATATAATATAATATAATATAATATAATATAATATGTAATATTATATAATATAATTTAAGTTATTTGAAGGGTTCACAACCATAGTGGGCCAAGCGCCATTTACTGAATACGTAGAAAACAAGGGTTAAAATTAAGTTATTACCATAATTCAATGGAAACCTATAACAAGTAAAATAAAATATACATTAAATCTAAATGATGTCAATCTTCATTAAACTATGGTTGCATGTAATAAAAATTAAGAAACATGTTAAAGGAATTGTCATTGCACCAAATGAGTGTCTCTGGACCAAAATGATCGCATTTTAATTATTTGGATGCAATTTAAATTAAGTAACATATTAAACGATTTATCCTTCTATCAAACACGAATGTTCCCTGGATAAAACGTCCTATTTTAATTATGTAATTACTTTATATTTATTTCTAACGGGTGCAGCGGAGCGCACGGGTACGGCTAGTATTTAATATATTAATAACAAAACCATATAGGCCTAGGTAAACAATATGTAAGTTACATGAAATATTCACACACTACTACAAACTAAAGACTGCATGTTTTTGGACGATTAATACTTCTCACTCCGCTCGGCTCGGCTTGGCTGTAGCGACAAAAGAATCTACCTGCAACCCCCCCGCACCGATGGCAAGAATACCTCAGTTCTCAGCGCTAAACTCGTCGGAGGAAGATAGTATACAGAATGAACCAGAACTCTACCGACAAATTTTCACAGATTGTTCAGGGATGTTGGTCTCTGATGACTTTATACCGAATAATGTGCTCATTCTTATATCAGGTTTGGTTTCCTACAGGGATGTTGGTTGAGTGTTTTGATAGGAACCTATGGTCTCCAGTGACTTATTACTGAGTAAAGTACTCATTCTTATTTCAGCAGTCACTGTACTGCACGACATGTCAATGTAGCCCAATCAACTGTTTTGAGAGTACAGTCGCTGTACAGTTTGTAGAGATCATGGCGCTCGACATTTTGAGCAACTGCTTTAAACGAAGTGAAGAGTACACAGTGCACTGTACAGTGAAGTGTTTAACAAACAAGTATGCGTTTCGTTCTAAAGTTTGTTTCATTATTCATGTAATTTTTGTATTGTTTATATTACAGTTTATTATATTACAGTACCTACTTCAGAACTTAATTTATTACTTTTTAATTTTTCTTTGTAATCTATTGGAACTCATCTTATCATCGTCCAAACAACACGCTACAAGTAAACACATCAACAACTCACTACTCAGTAATAAGTCACCGGAGACCATAGGTTCCTTATATCAAAATACTCAGCCAACACCCCTGAACAACCTGTGAAAGTTTGTCGGTAGAGTTCTGGTTCACCCTGTATATTTGCTCTCCTGGAAAACATACTTCAATGAACTTGGGATATTTGTCAATTCTGTTCTGGTGATTGTGTAATCTTTGGAGTAAATGTATGCACGTATATTGAGTATCGTGCATTTAGTAAACACAAATTTGTGCAATTGACAAATTCATATGTATATATTAAACAACAGAGACATAAAAAACAATAAAATTATATCAAAAACACTCAACAACATTAACATTAAAAAAACTCGTTAATATCCTAAAAGGGTTTGTTAATTAACCAACCAGAGAGGCAAGTCTTTTAAAAGACTTCCTTTCCAAATTGAAAACATGTGTGGGAAATTTATTTTCAATTTTTAAAGACATAATAAAATAATTATTCATTGTTTTGGTTAGCCTACACTTAGGTATATCAAAAAGGTCACGGTTTCTGGTGTTGTATAGGTGAACATCATTCCTATGAGTTAACATTTGCGAATTATTTTTGACAAAATTTAGGGCTTGATAAGTATACAGTGATGTTACAGTCATTACTTTTTCATTCACAAATAACGGTCTGCAGTGTGCCTTCATTGATGAATTAGTTATAATTGTAATAGTTTTTTTTTGTAACATAACCTTATTAATATGAGTACTATTACCCCATAAAAGTAGTCCGTAAGAAAGTATACTATGAAAATAAGAAAAATAGACAACTCTAATGTATTTCTTCGTAACATACATTTTTTAATTTTGCAGAAGAAATATTACTCTTGACAATTTTTTACAAACAAAATCAACATGGTCTGCCCAGGTAAGTGAGGTGTCCACAGTAATACCACAGTCTACTATATACAGTCACGAAGCTTGAGTTTTGAGGGTGGTAGAAACAATAGACTGTGACGGTACTATTTTGCATTGCCTGTAATGAGGCGATATTAGCGATCCTAGTAGTGAGCATCTATCTAATGTCTGCATATTTACTACATATTGCGCTTCGCGACTGTATATACTACCAAGAAGTTTGAAGTTATTGTTTTCAATTACTGTATTACTAAATAACAGAGATGCAGTTTTACTTTCATTTGAAAGAAATTTATTGGAACTAAAACATTTCTTGGCTTCATTAAAAACTGAATTAGTAAGAGTTTTCAATTCATTAATATCACTATGACTTGTCAAAGATTTTCTTTTTTAGTTTGCATACCAACATAAAAAAATTAAATATTCTGCAGCATCCTGTGGACAAATACAAATAAGTTAATACAGTGAAACCCCGATTATCCGTTACCCTATTAACCGATTAGTGGATTATCCGACTGTCTTTCTCGCTTGTAGAAAAAAAATATGAAGTACTGTACATCATATTAGTACGAATTATTTACAGAGTGTTTTTTATAAATCTTTACCCTTACCCATCATGGCCGTACTGTTTAACTTCCATGCAAAATATCTTCTACAAGCACCAAAAGAAAACATGTTGTACTACGGCAAAAAGTGCAAATAATTGAGTGGTTTGGGAAAAGAGAAAATGTGGTTCATTTCACATCACAATACGAGATTTGAAATACAACTGTACGCGATTTAGACTAATGAAAAATAAAATATAAACTGTATAAAATTTGTAAATCTACAACATGAGACCTCTAGTATTCCTGTCTTTCCACAGACAGTCGTCATAAGGAGTTTCCTTAGCCATTAAAAACCCGTCATTGAAAACCAGACTTAAGTACAATAAATAATGTTTTAATAACTGACTTACCGGAAAATCAAACTTGAATTGTAAAAAAAGACTTAAATAACTGAACTTCTGATCCAATACCTGGCGTATTAAAAAAATACCATAGAGGAAATTACGAAAATATTATGTACTTAGTTTATGAAAACTTTTTATTGTACGGATTATCCGATTTTTTCGATTAACCGTTCACTCCACTCCCTTCATTACCACGGATAATAGAGGTTCTACTGCACTCAGAAACGTGGATATTTAAAATTTTATTGTACTGACAAAAACTTTATTTATTCAGCTTCCTCCGAGCGGAGGCTGCCTAAAAGACAAAGCTCACCATAAATTACTGAATATTGCGGTCTAAATCTTACTTGTATTATAATTATACTAATAGTTTTATATTATAAATATAAACTATTCCATCAATGAATCCAGACTTCGCACCTCCCAAAAATTTCGCTACAATTTATCGTGACCAGACCAAGTCTCCCGTGATTTTGTACTCAGAAGTTGATCATCCTACCTATGACACAAAATGCAGAAATACTCTATACGGAAGTTTCTTCACTCAGAAGCCCTCTAAATATGATAAATAGAGAAATACAATGGCTTGATTTTGTGTCTGCAAATTTACTCACATTTATTCTTAGAGAAAATCTAGTATATGTAATCAAACTACGCTAATAATAATAATAATAATAATAATAATAATAATAATAATAATAATAATAATAAAAAATTATGGGATATATTACTAATGAAAGGATACCCACTGTGCCTTGTTGAAACAATAAAGAAATTATATGAAGATACAAATATAATTATAGACACCGGATTCAGAAGAACAGATACAATTAAAACAAACACTGGGTTACGACAAGGGTGCAGTTTGTCGCCCACTTTATTTAATATATATAGACGACATTTTAAATAAATGGAAAGTTTTAGTGAATCCAGGAATAAGAGTAGATAATAAAGTATATGTAAATAATCTTTTGTTTGCAGATGATTTAATCGTAATACAGAAAATGAAGATGACTTACAGAAATCTTTAAATAAAATATGTAAATTATATGCTCTAAAGATATCAGTAAGAAAACAAAGACAATGGCATTTAGAGGAAAATATCCAGTGAGATCCAAAATTATTTTAGAAAATCAAAGTATGGAACAGGTGTCTAGTTTCAAATATTTGGGCTGTGATATTAGTTACAATATGGAAAGAGATATTGATTCTAAAATAATTAAATTTCAGATGGTATGTGGAACAATACAGAGAACGTTCAAAAATAAAGTTAGAAGAGAAACTAAAGTAAAAATGTTTAAAAGTTATGGCAATTCCCACAATATTGTATAGATGTGAAACTTGGGCTCCAACGAAAAAACAGAAAGATTGAATACAAACGGCGGAGATGAGGTTCCTCAGATAAGTTAAAGGGTGTACAAAACTTGATAGAATTAGAAATGAGGATGTAAGAGAAGAATTAAAAGTACAGCCTTTATTGGATAAAGTCACGAATTATAGACAAAAGTGGATTGAACACATGAATGGAATGAGTAAGGAGAGATATCCATTGTTAGCAAGAAATTATGAAGCAAGAGGAAGACGTGACGTCGGGAGACCTAGAAAACGTTGGGCTGATGAATTATGAACTCGGAACGAGCAATTGCCTAATCCTTGGAGTGATAATGAATAATAATAATAATAATAATAATAATAATAATAATAATAATAATAATAGCATTGATGTTGAGGAAGAAAAATTGTGTATGTTAATTTTAGATTGTATCAGGAATGTATTGATGACGTAGTCGCACGGGACATGACTGTTGATTGATAAATTGGATCGCTCTCCCCAGTGATTTATTGTGCTGGTCCATTGGCCAGGTCATCTCGAGCCTGCGGCGTGATGTTGCGCACATCTCTTCCTGATTCCTTGGCGCTGTTTTTTATTATTCTCCTCTTAAGCAACTGATTGCACTTTCTCTCCGGCAGAGAAGCGCAGCTAATCCTGCGATTGCAGAAAACATTATCGCCGCTACGGAGCGTCTAATAACGGAGATGTGGGCCACCCTTTCCCTTCTCTCGGGCGGTCGTGGGATCCTCCCCCGCCTCACGACTGCAGGTGAACTGCGAAACGTGCACCCGACGGTTTCCCTCTTTTGCATATGAAGATGCACTGAGGTTCCCAAAGCAAGATCCACGTTTGCAGCGATGTTGATAGTTATAATTAAGCTTAAGTGATGATGTGAAGTCCACACCTGTGCAGTAACGGCTAGAGCGTCTGGCCGCGAAACCAGGTGGACCGGGTTCGATTCCCGGTCGGGGCAAGTTATCTGGTTGAGTTTTTTTCCGGGGTTTTCCCTCAGCCCAATGTGAGCAAATGCTGGGTAACTTTAGGTGCTGGACCTCGGACTCATTTCACCGGCATTATCACCTTCATCTCATTCAGACGCTAAATAACCTAAGATGTTGATAAAGCGTCGTAAAATAACCTACTAAAAAAAGTGATGATGTGATGACGATCGTAACACTGTCAATTATTATAACGATTGTGATGACGATGATAATCATTTGTAGTTGCTTAAACTTTCGAATCACCGGCGTAGCTCAGGCGGTAGCACATTTGCCTGCCGATTAGGGATTGTGCTCGGGCGTGGATTCGACTCACTTTTGGCCTGATTACCAGGTGGGTTTTTTCGAGGTTTTCCCCAATCATAAGGCGATTGTCAGGTAATCTATGGCGAATCCTCGGCCTTATCTCGCCAAATACCATCTCGCTATCACCAATTCCATCACTCTAAATAACCCAGTAGTTTATTACAGTGTCGTTAAATAACAAAGAGGAAAAACAAACTTTCGATGTTTGGCCTGTAGACTAATAATAATTATAAATATTCTGATTCTACTACATAGCCCTGCTGAATTACTATTGACAGAGAGAGTAGGAAATTCTTTATATGTGTTTAAACGATAGTACAACACGCTGTCTGCAATAAACAGTGATTTAGTTAAATTTCAACTCACAAATCACCAGTCGGTTCTTTGTACTTATTTATTATGTGTATTCATCCGTGTATGACGATGCAACTGGATTGTCTTTGTTAGCAAGTATAAAAATGTAGTCTATTACTAATAGAACTTATGTTCACACTCTCTTTTAGGACTAATTTTGTGTTACAGTTTCTATTGGTGCTAAGTTATTGTGTCATTTATTTTGTGCAGTATTCATCCGTGTAGATATAGTATTTCGAAAGGAGATTCAACCTGATGCAAGTAGATGTTTGTCTGTCATTTATTTTGATTCATCCGTGTAGTTTTCCAACCTGATGCAAGTAGATGTAGAAAGTTTTTGTAAGACTTCTGGTTTAATTCTTTCATCCGTTGAATATTCATTTTGCTTTCTTTTTTTTTTTTGGTTTAAGTTGAATATGTCTTTTCTTTATTTTGTGTTATTTAACGACGCTATATCAACTATTAAGTTATTTAGCGTCGATGAGATTGGTGATAGCGAGATGGTATTTGACCGAGGATTCGCTGTAGATTACCTGGCATTCACCTTACGGTTGGGAAAAATCTCGGAAAAAACCCAACCAGGTAATCAGCCCAAGCGGGGGATGGAACCAGAGCCCTAGCGCAACTTTAGACCGGCAGGCAAGTACTTTAACCGACTGACTTATGCTGGTGGCTTTTCTCTCTCATTTTCAAAAATGTTGGTGCTACTACAAACTTAGAGAATAAACTTTGTGTCTCATATCTTTTATTTCTCTTATTTTTTGTACAAGTGACATATCTAAGCAATTCATTTTCTTAAGTATCTAGTTTTTTATGTTTTGTTTCTTCCTATTTAAAATAAAACATGTTCTTGACGTAGAATGACTTAAGAGGTGGTTGATTAAATAGTCACAGGAGTTCTGAATTGACATCTACTGATAATTACTTCAGTATTAAGCAGTGTAATTGCACGGGCGCGATTACCATACAATGCTGTCCACTGCTGTATTCATTACTGCTACTTCGATAAATAAATCGACACCCGCCCTCATTGGGGTCCATAAATTTGACCACTCAGGTAGGGCGTAGCCAAGTCTGACACCATAGGTAGCAGCTCCATTCTGTGAGACATAACTCAAGTTTCTTCCGACTGCCAGCACACCTACAAATGAGATCTGAGCCTCAAGAATATCCAGTCCCACGGACTTGTCCTGTAGGTCTACTTGCCATGGGAACACTTCATCATACAATCATCACTTGACTTCTGTAACATTAAGTATATGATATAACTTATTTCTCTCGTTTAATTTCTGTTGACGAAATTGTACTATGTCTGATTTCAAATCCAGCGGCTACGGATTTGATTTCTGGCAAAGAACTGGAGATTTGCCTTTTATGAATAGGAACTGGATATATCTCCATTGTTTTCTGCGGTCGTAAGCAGAGATCTTGCTCTATATTAACCACATGACCTGTAACAGCCAGCGCCAGCGTTTTTGGCGCGTGTCCTTGAGAACAGTGCCCAGTCAGTGAGCATCTGTTGCCAGTGCAGCTGAGAGTGGTACCACCAAAATACACGTCACGTCAGCAATCTGCCAATCATAGTTGTCAGTCTAATTGCCCACTGACTGTGGCAAAGGCAAGACAATCGCATTTTGCGTTTCTAGGTTGTGTCCTTGAGTACGGTGCCCAGTCAGTGGCGTCTGCTGCCACTTCAGCTGAGAGTGGTACCACCTTCTAAACACAAGTCACGTCAGCAATCTGTCAATCACAGTTGCAGGCTTTCTCCACATACTGCGGCAAAGATAAAATACTTGTTCTTAACGTTTCCATGACTTATTTCACATGCCAAAAACGGTGGCTTTGGTTATACTCATACCATATAAATGGCTACTGCTTTCAAGTAAAAATTGAAAAGCATTTTTATCAACAGTAATCTCACCAAAGGTTTTGATTTATCTGGAGAAAATCAAAACGCGAGTGAGATTTGACTCTTGCACGATTAGAAGAAAGTATATAAAGATTAGAAGAAATAAAGTATTCTAATACAATAAAATAGGTATTCATGGACTTATTAAAATTCTATTTCACTTATGTTAGCTTCACGAAAACGTTTGAAGGGAGCTGCCATTTTCAGGTGACTATCTATGCGGGAAACAAATGTCGATCGCAAACCATGTTTTATAGTCCCGCAAAGAATTTGCATTTTGAAATGTTGGCAAACAAATGCTAGGGAAGTGATAAAAACAAACAAATGCTAGGTAAGTGATAAAATTGTTGCGATAAATAGCCATGATTGGTTGAAACACGTCCTTTCGTACCGTTTTATTGGTCAAAAGTAAATTTAGTATGATGTAGAAAAAGTATAATAGTCAGCAAAAAGCTTCTAAAGTTGTGAGGTCTTTATGGTATAATAATAATAATAATAATAATAATAATAATAATAGTAATAATAATAATAATAATAATAATAATAATAATAATAATAATAATAAAGTTATCCTAAATACCAGAATTCTGTATCCAAAATCAGCTCGAAAGAGTCGCTTTATCAAGAATAGGAGAAGGCAGAAGTCTGACATATTATATTAAATATATTATATTTACAGAATTAGAAAATTACTTTGCAAATATGTACTAGATTAGAAGTATCTATACTTCAAAATGATGGCAAAGCTTTCATATTATTATTATTATTATTATTATTATTATTATTATTATTATTATTATTATTATTATTATTTCAATACACAGCACTGTGATTTTATCCTCTTTGGTGGTATTTGGTATTAGTTGGCAACACTGAAGAAACGGCCAAATTAGTCTTTTAGGAACTACTCTTACGTGCTCCTTACTATAGACCTATTCATTTCAGCGTTGTTCCATTGTTGATGTACGTCCATCTCATCGTTTCTCAGTAGCATTTTGTAATTATAACTGGACGTAAGAGTATGTAAGAAACTGTAGGCTAACTACAACTGTAATCATAGTTGCATGATTTGCTGACATATTCATTATAGATCAACCGATAAGGACCTCGCGTTATAATTACACGACACATCTGATCCTTCCAGCCTTGAAATATTTACTTGCTAACAGGAAACAATCTTGGTAATGGGTTCTGGCAGCGATTTAAGAAGTGTGCAGCAGGAACTGCCATCTCCACGGCCTTCCTGGCGCGAATCCAGCCAATGAGACACTTCCTTATGACAACCTGATCGTCCCTACGCCCCCGCGTTGTATTGCAGTCGGACAGAACAATGCCATGATCAATCTGGTCGTGAGAGAACTCGGCAGATCCTGAACATGACAGTAGGGTTTCACTGTAGAAGTTCTCATCCTTTTTCTCTTCCATCATCTCCTCCTCTCATCATCAAAAGTTGACGATGCATCAACCATACTGTAGTACTCTTCAACAGAAGATGAATTTCAAATTATAACTGAATTACATATGCTCATCCACACACCATTTGATGAAACTACCTGTTTAATATATATATTTCAGCCATTAAATACTTCGATGTCTGCCTATAATGCCAATGTCGAAACACAAAATGTTCATAAGAACTCATCGACATACTAATTCCTCCCAGTCATTATCCTACTCCTCATCCTCAAAATCATACTACTTCTCATTTTCATCTTCAGAATCGTCATCCTATCCTATTCTACCCTATTTCTCGGCATCTTATCCTCATCTAATCCTATTCCACCTCATTCTCAAAACCATCCTTCTCACCTTCTCATCCTCATCATTGTACTCCTCAGTATCTTAATCCACCTCCACTCCCCTCGAAAATAGAGTTGCAACATCGTAGGCTACGTTAATCATTATAAAGAATCATCTTCTTCAGCCGCCTTATGAAACTGCCGATTATAACTTATTCACTGCATTCTACGTACGAAACGAGAGTAAAATCTGTCCGTTCTCAGAGAACAGCGCTGGTCGTGATGGAAGACTCGTAACTGCCTGCACACGGCCTTCTTTCAGTACCAAGGTCCTCCACTGAAAGGAACGCTGTGCAGGGCCCCAGGCGCGATGTCTGCTAGCACACAGACTCTGTCTGTCGAAGAAGTAGGCCATGCACAGCGAGGTGTGTATTGTGTTCCACGAATCACCTATACAAACATAATTCGCTGCATATTTTCATGAGTGATGTCCTGCACAATTGAGGTCATACAGCAGGTAGCATTTCAATGTCTGCTGTCGGGAATTTTATCCTATAGAATATGTGCACAATAAAATATGGAACTAACGATTTTAAATACACAGGATGTAGTTTGACTTTATCAAGAAAATTATTTTAAACAAAATTAAAAAGATTCGACTCTTCCTTTTTATGAGGTGTTACAGCGGAACTTCAGCAGAACTGAAAAGTAAAGAACGATAAATTATCACTATCATATAGATGACACAGTCAGATAATTACATTATATATGTTTGTCAACAATTAATTTCTTTATCATGTTTTAATGACACTACTGTTTGTGAATTAGTAGTAATAGCAGTATTATAGTCGCGTCGCTCTTATTTCGGCAGTCAATCACGTTGTTGGTTGGCTACATTTAAACGTGTGCGTGTTGTCATTCGCTGCTGATGACGTTATGCACTTCCTAAGGCTCGATAAATAGTGACTATACTCACCCGCCATTTTGGTTCTTTCCTTGCCCTTCTCAGCAAGCACACGAGGACGATTTGCCTCACCGTTAAACATTATCATGTCGTAGCTCCCATGAGAGTCAATCAACTGCGCTTTAATTTTTAGTATTCATAGATAAATGTCTAAGGAAACACAGAAAAAATTAAGAATCAAAATCCCTTTTGGAAAGTGAGAAAAAATTACTAATGTGTATGTGATCCGTTCAAAATAGACATTGACACCCTCGAAAGCTGATAAGCGACAAATTTTTTTACTTTTCACATTACATGACAGGTCAAAGCGAGAGAAATGTTCAGAAAGAATAGAAATTGAAGCGTTCAAAGCCATAGTGGGCCAAGCGCCATTTATTAAAAACGAAGAAAGCAAGGGTTAAAGTTAAATGAATACCATAGTTTAATTTAATTTAATTTAATTAATTTATTTAATACTTTACACTTGAGCTACATTAGGCATTGCAGCCCGAAAGAGCAGAAGCTCGTGCTCGGGCGCAGTTCAGATCAGTTATACAAAATATATCACAAAATTAAGAGAATTCATTGAGCATAATAACATTAATAATTGTGTTAAAATACATACAGCATGTAATAACAGGGTCTATATACAAACAGAAAATATAAAAGAACATAAATATTAGAGTATCAATTTTTAACTCAATTTGCTTAAACAATTAAATAATTAATCTGATTTGTTTCTTAAATATGTGTGTTAAGTGTACTTAGCTCAGGGTAAGCTCTAATTAATGCATTATATATTTTGGGTCCAACATTTCTGTTGTGTTTTAATCCAGCAGTTGTGTGGCATTTGGGAGTATTTAGAAAGAAACTGTAGTTTTGTCTCGTATGGTATTCGTGAGGATCAAATTTAAATTTATTGTGGTTTTTATGGAAGTAAATCAGCAATGTTTGTTTATAAATTTGTTCTAGATTTGATACACCAAATTCCTGAAAAATTAATTTTGTTGGGTATATAGACAAATTTTGATAATTCTTTTTTGGAGCAAATTTAAAGGATGGAGAGTCGATTTTGCCATTCCTCCCCAACCTAAAATACCATACTGAATTATTGATTGAAACAGAGCTAAGTACACAGTACGCAGAACATAAACAGGTAATTAAGCGTTTATATAATTTAGTTTTAATGTGTATACCTTATATTTCCATTGAAATATGGTAATAGCTTCATTTTAACCCTTGTTTTCTACGGTTTTAGTAAATGGCGCTTGGCTCACTGTGGTTCTGAACCCTTCAATTACTTTTAAAAATAGCTGCTACTCAAAATCTTTACTGATTTTCGAGTTACGGCCACTTAAAGAAATGCGGGGATCTGTGTGGGTGGAGCCTATGACAAGTGAATGGGCGGAGCCAATCAGTGCAGGAGTGTGTTGCGGACTGCATCGGTTCTCGGCCGCTAAGGAGTAAGATGCGCGTGAAGACGGTGGTAGAGTAGCATTTTAGACTCTTGTCTTCAAGAAATGCTTTCCCCAAGACCGGTCATTGGACTGGCCCCCTCCACTCTCCACTTGCGCAAATGTCTTGCTTCGTCTCCTACACTCTACAGATTTCAGGAACAGAGTATAGCTAAAAGTGCTTAACACAAAGTCTTTTTAGTTGGTGCTGTATCAAATTCTAGGTCATTTAAAGGGTTCAGAACCATAGTGGGCCAAGCGCCATTTACTAAAACCGTAGAAAACAAGGGTTAAAATGAAGTTATTACCATAATTTAATGGAAACATATAGCAAGTAAAATAAATTATACACAATAAACTAAATGATATGTCAATCTTCATTAAACTATGGTATTCACTTAGCTTTAACCCTTGCTTTCTCCGTTTTTAATAAATGGCGCTTGGCCCACTATGACTTTGAACCCTTCATTTAGAGTCGATGTAATTGCTGAAGCGAGATGAAGACGAGGATTCTTCATGTAATTACCTGACATTCGGCTTACGGTTCAGAAAAAAATTTGGTAAAGCACGATCAGATAATCAGCCCAACCGGAAATCGAACACACGCCTGAGTATAGTTCCGGATCATCTACCGGCTGAGTCACGCGTCGGTGCCTAAACGACAGAAGTAACAGTTTAATAATGTTTTCTCATAAATGAGTCTGTTGGAACAAAATAAGCCACTTTTGTTTAAAGTAATTGGGTCTGTTGAGAAAAGAAAAAGACTAAAATAGATGTGTTGAGAAAAAAAATAAGTTGCTTTTCAATGCATCTCCTTCCACCAATGAAGGTCACTAGTTCAGTTCCCTAGTCCAGCAAATTATATAACGAAAAACATCGCAAGAATACCAAGTTCAATGCCGAATGCTGTCGAATCGATTCGTTGCAGGAGTTTTAATTTGTTTTGTATTACAGTAATTATGTAACCGTTCGTCTCTTTCAATTCGGATACAAGCTGTGGAATAAATATAGGCTATACTGTACATTTAATTTAGGTGAACTGTAAACACCGCAATTACAGTTTAAACTGTTGATATCATTGCCACAGCGTAAATAAATAGAGCAAATTTGTAGAGTACAAATTTCAGTTTAGAGATGGGGATGACATTATCGATCGTTTTCAGTGCTCAAATTCATCATGTCTTTTGATACGGTTTAAAGAAGCATGGTCTACGTATGGATGTCTTAGATTTTTTGTCAGGTGTCTCACTACATGCTTTCGTCACTTTTTGGCCTTTACTAACTAGACAGTAAAGTGGTAGGACTTCTGTGATATGGTGCAAATCTACCAAGAGAATTTCTGTAGTACCTTTAATAACATATTGGGTTATAATGCGTTTCTGTTTCGGCAGACATCATTTTCTTCCGAAACGTGAATCCATGTCAGTTCAAACACAAATATCATCTTGTCAGTGATGAAACTGTTACCGATATTCACACGATCCTTCGTACTAAATGACTTATTTACTCCCTAAAATATGTCTTAAATTTTTATTTATTTTTTAACATGTTTTCAGGCATCTCACTGTCATGTTTTCGTCACTTTTTGCCCTTTACCAACTAGACAGTAAAGTGGTAGGACTTCTGTGATATGGAGCAAACATTTCGTAGATGTTAATACTGAGAATTTTATTAGTATTGTTGCTTCCAGTTAAGAAAATCTATATTGGAACTATAATGGGTTCATACGTACTAGGACACTACCATTTGTAATACAGTTTTCGGCAGAGAAATGGAGATTAATTTTCTTCCGAAATGTTGCAATGTGTGTTCTTTGTATTGCATTTGTATTATGTCGCCCCATGTGGTGACTTTGTGTTATTTGATAAATGCTAAAGGAATTCGTGCGTTTATTAATGAACTAATCTGCAGAGAGGAGACCGAGATCGAAGAGGGGTGTGGCTTCTTAGTACAGTCTGTTGATAAGGAATGTAGGTACTTGTTACATTGTTATTAACTAAACAAGTAAGATTCTCTGATTGATGTTCTGGCTGATATGTTACAGTAGTGGGGGGAAAAAAAAACCGGACCGACTCTTGTAGCTGATTTCAGAGCCTTGTTCACTCAGAGCACGATAGACTGGTAACTAAGACGTTCGTGGTTCGAATCCTGCCTGAGAAGGAAACTTTTTTTTTGTTCCTTATTAAAATTTATTCCCAATACTTTTCGATTGCAGTGATATTTTACTACTTAATTAACTTATTATTCCCAGAACATGAATTTTACGAGCAATCGAAAAGTATTGGGAATAATTCTGAATAAGAAACAAAAAAAAGTTTCCTTCCCAGGCAGGATTCGAACCACGAAAGTCTCAGTTACCAGTCTATCGTGCTCTGGAGCGAACAAGGCTCTGAAATCAACTACAAGGGTCGGTCCGGTTTTTTTTTTGCCACTACTGTACATCTATTATTAGGCTGTACATCTCACTTGATAGCCTATGTGTCAGAGGAAGAATAATTGTTTGTATGCATCTGAAATCCGACTAGTGTATATGTAGCTAATAATAATAATAATAATAATAGTTTTATTTTCGCTGGCGGAGTCAAGGCCATAAGACCTTCTCTTCCACTCAACCAGCCTTAATACAATACATATTTAAATTACGAATATTTACACTACACTTAAAAGGTTCTCCTGCAATATTCTTCAGTTAAGCTTTTACGACTAATAGACTACATATTTATTTAAATTTAGATAAACCTATAAGGTAAAGTAGTAACTTAATTTATGAGCTAATTTAATTCAATCAATTACAATTAATTTGAGATTTGAGATAGATAGTAAAATGATGAAAATTAATTTAATATAAGCGTACTAGAACTATGATACAGGGAGAAATATATATACTGTATATATAAATCTAAAATATATTTCTATAATGAGAATATTAATGTAATTGCCATTAGAGATTTTGTAAATCTATTTAGAGAAATAAATGATAATAATAAGAATGGACAGATGTTAGTTTCATTATATGTAATAAATATTAATCAGAAATTAATTTGTTAAGTAAGAATTTATGTAATTTTGACTTAAATGAAGTTATTGTCCAACAACCCCTTACATCACTCGGTAGCGAGTTCCAATTTCTAGCAACTGAAACTGTATAAGATCAAGAATATATAGATGTCTTGTGGTAGGGTATAATGAGTAAATTGTTATGATAAGATCTTGTACTTAGCTGATGATATGCGGCGATGTATACAGTGGAGGGGGAAAAGGAACTGGCCGCCATACTCCATAATCTCCTGGCCTAGTGGTGCCTTCTTGATATCATTTGTGAGGTTCAGACCTGTCTTCGGACAGTTGACTGAACAACAACAAACAAGTAAGACGTAAATATACAGGGTGTCTCCAACCTTTAGGGTCAAAATTATACAGATGATAGAGGATATTTTGATATGAGGAACCGATGGTCGGAAATGGATATTTCGGACACCACGAGATCTTGAAAGTGTATGTGAGGGACGTTTCTGTAAGCTGTTTTAATTTTCATAACAAACAACTTGCTGGCGCTTCCATGCTGATATTTGTTATTGCTTACAAAATGTCATGCGTCGTTGTAATGCATGTACTGAGACAGGTGGTCGCCACTTTCAACAACTGCTCTGAGTTCTAAGTTGTTGCTATGAGGCGTATGTTGTTTTGGAAATAAAACATTAAATATCTTGTTGTTTGCAAGAGAATGTGGTTGTAACACTGCCCACTTCATATCCATGATCACCTGGGCAACAGATTCTTACCTGCCTGCCTTAGTACACAATAGACACCAGAGATATTTCGGAATGTGGAGCAAAATGTCATGCATTGTTCTGGATGTATCAAGGTTGGTGATCACCACTTTGAACAGTTACTGTGAGATGTAAGTTGTTTGTGTGTGTAATGGTACATTATGCAACGAGCCTGTAATGGTAGTAATTAAGACGCGAGTATGTTTGTTTATGAAACTAGCGCAAGCGAGTTTCATAATTTCATACGAGCGTCTTAATTACCATTATAGGCAAGTTTCATACGACTTTTTATGCTCGACCATATTTCTAACTTGAAATTATTCATAAGTATTCATGTTATGGTTATCTAAGTGAAGAGCGGAACTGACCTTCTAAATTGTGAGATGTGCGCAGACGCGAAAGTATTGATTTTTTCCGAGGCACGAATGTCATTGACCTTGATGTAATCTAGAGAATAACATGAACATTAATTAAACTTGATATAACCTGGAAATTGATTTGGAATTGAAAAACGAGATGAAAAATTGAATTTATATGAATATTATTTACAATTAACGTTAATTATTATAGTAACAGAACATAACCTACTGCTACAGTATTGGATTTCCAGCCTCCGTGACGTTTCGCTAATTGTCTTTCGATTGCATATCCTAGAATAATCGATACTTGCTACAATGGTGATTTCTCATTGGCTGAACAACTGAACTATAAGGAATAGGTGTACTTTAATGAGGTGCATTAAAGGGCTACTACCAGGTGTATAATTACTACATTTCGGCATGGTCGAGCATAAAAAATTAAAACAGCTTGCAACAATGTTCATTAAACTTATATCTTGTTCAAGAACTTATTTAACATTACAATTCATATAGACTATTCATTAACATAAGATTTTCCCTGGAAAAAAATTTGTAAATACATGAACTTCTGGACCACAGTTATGTTATGTATGAACATCCAATTCCAGCCACATAACGCCGGCGTAAGTTAAATTATTAAATAAATGTATGGTATCAAGTTTGGATTGATATTGGTTATGTGGCAACATTAAATTGCCTCTGCACAACTAATATACAGAATGGAAGTGAAATAGCTTGCAGATTTTCAAAGTGAATAGCTCATGTTGTATGTAACAAAAAACTATAATATCATATTGGTGGAAAGTTGTAGTTTTTTTTAGAAAAAAAGATGTTTTTTTTTTTTTTTTTTTTTTCAAAATGTTTAACAACCTCTTATTCGGTAACTATTGCGAGTAGGATCGTGATTTTTGTCCATATTGATAGGAAACCTAATAAAGAATACTTTATCCTTCTGGCGTATTTCAATAGCATGGACGGTTTTCGTGTAAATTTAATTTTAAAAACCTCTAAATTCAAGCCACTTCACGATTCGAACCGGTGACAGCGTCGAGGCAAGAGCAGCTCACCTACCGAGACACACCGAGTTCGTTGACCTCTTACATCTGTATCACGAGTAGTGTATTAGCGGCGATGTTGCCGGACTGCTGAAATTTCCGACTCAATTTCCTAATTAACCGTGTATTTCATCATAAAACGTGATATAGGTTTTCTATTCATTTACGTGTACCCTAACGTCTCTCTCAATCTGAAAAGCTATTTAACTTCTACCTGTATAGTCTACATACAGTACATTAGCTCTAAAAATGTTTCTGGAATTCTTTTAAGTTTCAATAATAAAACAGAGATCCGCTACTTGTCAGTATCTACCATTGGTTAAAAATCCTCAATAGAACAAAGATATTTATTTATTTATTTATTTATTTATTTATTTATTTATTTATTTATTTATTTATTTATTTATTTATTTATTTATTTATTTATTTATTTATTTATTTATTTATTTATATTTATTTATTTATTTGTTTTTTGTTTTATTTGTTTGTTTGTTTGCTTGTTCGTTCGTTCTTTCGTTCAGTCATTCATTCATTCAATTATAGTAATGATGAATTTCAGCAAAGAATCCAACATGGTTTTGAGCCGATTATGCACTCGGTGATATGAATAAAATTGTTCTCATGCCATCTCGTGGTCAGTTCTTTTACTCTGGACACGGCAAGTGCGTTGTAATTCGTTTGTGGCCTGTAAAACCACATGTTTAATGACTCAGATTTAACTTTCAGAAATTGTGATTGGATACTGAATTTTGTTCAGAAATATTCAAAATATCCTATTATGTTTGCTGAGCATACCTTTTACAGCTTCCACACTTCGCTGTTACAAAGCATAGACGCAAATTTTCGATACAATTTTCAGGTAACCACAACGAATTCCAGTAACATTACGATGGCCCAGAACCAGACTGTTCCAAGTCCATTTTACTATTTTTTTTTTCAGGAGAGCTATTTTAAGCTCCTGACATTGAGAGCTTCATGAAACAATTTGGAATAGCTTCATAACAACCTTATGAAGAGGAATATTTACAATTTTGTTCGATTCATATATACAGACAAGAACTGGAACACAATGGAGCACAGATTTCTTTCTTATAAAAAGTTGGACTTAGAACAGTCTTGTTCTCAGCCATCGATTAGTTGAAACATATTTTATACATCGGCTCACTGAATCGCATTAACTTCTCCCATCGCATGAAGTCCGGGGGATTTTTTCTGCTAGTAGTTCCAGTGGCAAACCGTAAAAGAGAGCTAAAATAAGTTGTTTTTCTTCTTCAAATTTCTTATTTTCATACGGTCTTACTAATAAACCGTGTATAGTTTTTATACGAGACTTATGCAGCGTTGAGACAGAAAACGTTACTAATAAACCATGCATAAGCGATGGATGTATAAAAATCTGTAACTATACAATGAGAATTGCTTTGCAGTAGTTATATATACGAAACCCCTTGTTTAAGTGTTGTATATAGAGAAAAAATGGCCGCCCCTCTAACAGCTGTTCGTATCGACTGTTATTTTATGATGATGGATGCCTTGTAGCCACAGAAGAACACACCAAAGAGCACAGAATAAGTAGAATATTATTGCTGTAGCTTGTTGTCTTTGACCAGAATGTAGTGTGGTAATCGATCGAGCCAGTTGTACTATCGATTCTTAACACGGCACACTAGAGCGCTCTACCGGATGCAATAGAGAACCTCAGATATTCTATTACCTTTCATAATGAAGTAATGACAAAACTATGACGTAACTGTGGAACAGTTATACTGTTATACACGACTTATGTAGTGATTATTAGTAACGAATTTATACACGACTTATAAACGAGCTACTCATTGTATAAGTATAAGAGAGTTAAACGTCTGTATGTAGAGTTTTTATTAGTAAGACCATAATGAATAACTTGCATTGTTGTACATAAGTTAGTGAAAATATTTATAGGCATATCGTCTCTAACTTACGTAATCTTGTTATAAAATAAGACTGAATTGCTGTTTGGTGAACTATCCGAAGACAGGTTTGAACCTCACAAGTGACACCAATAAGGCATCATTCATGAGGAAACTAAATCAGGAGATAATGTGGTGGCGAGTTACTTTCCATCTCCATTGCATACTTTGCTGACTAATAATAACATATGACGCTGAAAAAATAAATATCTAAAATTCAGTACAATCAAGCCCTGCTATATTTTGTAAAACAATTGATGCTGCGTATAATTAACATATTGTAATAGAGTAGGCAGTAATAGCACATTATGCAACGAGCCTATAATGAAGTAATTAAGAAGTGAGTATGGATATTTATGAAACGCGCAAGCGAGTTTCATAATTTTCATACGAGTTCTTAATTACCATTATAGGCGAGTTTCATACGACTTTTATGCTCGATCATATTTCTAACTTGATATTATTAATTTTTTAGCAATGTCCCGTATGTTGTGAGATGTGCGCAGATGCGAAAGTATTGATTTTTTCCGAGGAACAGATATCCACATTGACCTTGCTAGGCCATGAGAACCTACAGAGATAACATTAAAATTAAATTAGACATTGAAAAACGAGATGACAAATTGAATTTATTTGAATATTATTTACAATTAACGCTAATTATTATAGTAACAGAACATAACCTTCTGCGACAGTATTGGATTTCCAGCCTCCGTGACTTTTCGCTAATTCTCTTTCGATTGCATATCCGAGAATAATCGATACTTGCGGTTTTATAACGGTAGAAAGCTGACCTGCCATTGGCTGAACAGTTGTAACCTGAGTCGTCATTGGCTGAAAGACCTGACCTTTAATGAGTAGGTGTACTTAAATGACATGCATTAAAGGTCTGCTACCAGGTGTATAATTACTACATTTCGGCATGGTCGAGCATAAAGTTTTTAAAATGAGCATTTCTCTGAAATATTTAATGTAATTGTTAATTAAAATTATACAAATAATAAATCTATACATTCCGAACCAAAAGTGATACATATTTAAATTACGTAAAATATATAGGCCTTAAACATCCTTACAACTCTCTAAAAATGTCTAGCATCATGAATTCAGGTATTTTAGTACTTTTCATCAATTAATCCATTCATTCGTTCATTCTGTTCATATTCAGGTGATGATATAGTCTTTTCTTTCCTATTCTGGATTTACTGTAAAATAAAAATGTTTGTCTTTCCCTAGAACCGAACCCAGTATTAAGAAATAAACAATTAATTTCTCTCCTGAAAAGTGCATCGGTTATTAATTAAGCTGTTGACATATTGATGGAATCAGGATGTAAATTCTTAGACCTGAATACATAATCTCAGGCCAAGTTCACGCCTAGAAGGTATCCATACTTTTTTTTCTTCCGTACTTGTCGCCATGTTTGGATTTGGCAAAGTATTGGGATTCATTATACTTCAGCCTCCTTTCTCAAAAGGACAAACTAATTAACCTGTTTGTTTCGCTGCGTATAAATGTATATTGTCGCGTATTTGAGCGCATATCTGACATTGTCCTGTCAGCTAAACAACTGCCCGTTACTTCACAAATTGAATTGTTTAGTCAACAGTTCGTTGCTTCAGGCTTCCTTTCAAGTTTTTACCCAATTGACAGACGCTGTGTAGCGTGCAGCTCCACACAATGAAACAAAGACTGCCGGCATGGATCACGTCTTACCGCAAGTCAGATGGTTTACGTGAAATCCAGCCTATTATTCCAAGACTGCAGCAAGGATTTCCTACTGGCGCCTCGTCATGTATTAGTATAGTAGAATATTCTTATATGTCACAGGTTATGCTGCCTTTTGAGGGAGGAAGTTTCGAGAAGTAATAATTAAATTAATTCTATACAGTAATAATGTATTTTATAGGATTATTCAAAAGCAAGTTACATTTTGAAATATAACATGTTTTTAATTAACGTATACACAAAATGGTAACACATTTATATTTAATAACTCTTCTCCGGTTCTCAGCCAGGTGAGTTGGAGATTAGCTTCCAAGCTTTCGACGGCTAGCTCTGCCATTTTCTTCAGGGATGAAGTGATGTGGGACCGAAAAAAAAAATCGAAAAATCGAAGGAGAATTGGGAGGAAAATTTAAAAGGTACGCAAAACGCGTCCTTGCAAGGGGTTGGGGGCTGTACAAAACTAAATATGTGAGCTCCAAGCCTGTTGGCCACTAGTCTCACTCCGGGTTACGCTGCTTCCCTGAAGGAGCTCTAGAAAATTTTGAAGGGGAAGCCGAAATTGGACGTAATCTCTTAGGTACCACATACGCGAGGGGGACTGAGATATGATCAAGTGATCACGGAACGGGGCGAGGAGGAGTTGGCTGGTGTTTGCCTTTAGGATGACAAGACGCCGTCATCTGTTGTTCGATGACAAAGCATGTGAAGGCCGTCGGAAGAAGCGCCGTGAAATCTAAATCTGCAATTTGAGAGGTCCCTGTCCTTTCAATTTGCGACTGATTGAGTGACCTCGTATATTTAATAGACTATTTATAGTATCTGAACTAGGGCATACATCGTTTATAATAAGGGGGGAATATATATGGGGAAGGGCATATAGGTCCGTGGCCCATTTCTTATAGGGCTCATCCCGACATTTGTCTTATGCCTGAGGAAAACTCATGTGGGACCACGTCTAGCCGGTATATATGCAAAAGTGGGGCTTCCCGCTGCGGGTCAATCAGGAGCTAGTTCCTAGTCCCAACCGCCAGGCGCATTCTGGTTGGTGGACGCGGCAGCCAATCAGGGGCTCCTGAAGAAGATGGCAGAGCTAGCCGTCGAAAGCTTGGAATCTAATCTCCAACTCACCTGGTTGAGAACCCGAGAAGAGTTATTCTATATCAAACGCCGGGAAAGCCTCAAGTTATACACATTTGTATTACTGAACAACAGGATTTCTTCATTTATCACACTCATTTGTTCTGGTTAACATGGTAACAGGTTTTGTTTATAATGTGTCAAAAGTAAATTTATTTCCTACTAGCCGTACCCGTGCGCTCCGCTGCACCTATTAGAAATAAATATAAAGTAATTACATAATTAAAATAGGACATTTGATCTAGGGAACATTCATGTTTGATAGAAGGATAAATCGTTTATTATGTTACTTAATTTAAATTTAATTAAAAATTAAAATGCGATCATTTTGATCCAGAGACCACTCATTTGGTCATAAAAATTATTTTAGGTAATACAGGAAACGAATGTACAGAATAGCCTATCAAGTTTTCTGTGCATAAGAAGCTATTTTAATCTTACCTGTCCTCGATTCACTCAGAAGTTACTGTAATAACATTATAGCATTATGTCCATCTAGAGAAACTACACTTTCCAATGGTGAATTAATAATTAATTATACAAATCGGTTAATTTAGCTTCTGATATAACTTCATACAAACACAGAAACATTATCTGTAGGCTATCTTTCATAGCTTTCGATTTGTTGCTGTCCAAGGCCCCTTATAGACAAAGTCATTTGTTTTTTAATTCATTACACGGCCTTAGATGGCAGTTATTTTAATTTTAAAACTCATTTATCTCATTAAATATCAGTCCTGTCAAAATTTTTCAAAGAATAAAACTTATCGGAAATTATTTTTAAAGAAATTTTTGTTATGTAACATTTTGCATAAAAATCAATAATAAGCGAGATATTTTGATTTATTTAATTCAGGCCCCCTTATAACCCCCCTTTTAAATAATGGATTTTGAATGCCATATAGCCTATAATCTAAGTTAAAACGAACTTAATTTATATTCCAATTTTCATCGAAATACGTTCAGCCATTATCGCGTGAAAAGGTAACAAACATACAGACAGACATACAAACAAAAATTTCAAAAAAGCGATTTTCGGTTTCAGGGTGGTTAATTATATATGTTAGGACCAATTATTTTTGGAAAATCGAAAATTACCAGAAAAATTTCGGCTACAGATTTATTATTAGTATAGATTTACATTTGAATTGAATACATATGAATAGATACCCGAAATGAGCATATGCTCGTGCTCGGGTACAGTCCAGTAGTCTACATAAATTTTACACGGTTCAAATAATAATGCTGATGATATAAATAATAGTAACAACAACAACAACAACAATAATAATAATAATATAATAATAATAATAATAATAATAATAATAATAATAGAATAATCGTGACAGAAATGATACAAAGATTGTAATACAAAATAATTCATTAATAATAATAATAATAATAATAATAATAATAATATTAATAATAATAGTGATAAAACAAAAATATTTACAATAATAAAGTAAATACTAAGACGGATAAAATAAAATATAAAACCGCTAGCGAGAGTTAACAGAACTTAAATAAGCATATAATAACCGGAAAAAATGACTAACTCGAAAATCAACAGAAAAGTTCGTTGTATCGCAGACGACAGCAACCGCCGTATTGACATTGTGTTGTGCATTAATGGTACTAGGAGGAAGCTGAAAGTCTACGTAATCTGCCGTTCTCTTCGAATCTTCTCGTACAATCATGGGAAGTTAATGCTGTAAAAACAAAATGTCTACGAGTCAAACTGTTCATTATTACCAGGATAAATACAAATAATACTGAAATATATTAATCGAGTTTCAGTTATAGATCTCTCCTTTTGTGCAAGAGGTATCATATCAAAATATTTTATGAATGGCGGGGAAAATATAAATTTCAATAACTTTCTAGTAACAAGTACAATCAAGTGTATCTGTGGCGATGCTAAGGAATCATTTATTGGAGATATACACTGTTATTAATTAAGAAAATGATCTATTTATATTTATTACAATGTTTTATCTTATAGGTTACATGCATCAGATAAATACAATAAAAATTAGTACCATATAATGCTAGTAACACTTAAAAAAATTATAATAAAATTTATCAAATATCTTACAAACATTTTCAGTTTATTTTTAAACCTAAGAATGTGTAAATTGCTTAGGCCTGGATTATTTTTCAATACTGAATTGTATAGTCTTGGTCCATAATTCCTACTGTGTCTTAATCCAGCTGTAGTGTGGCATTTAGGTTCTGCCAAAAGAGTTGGGACATTTTTTCTGGTGTTATGTATATGTTTTTCAGTTATAAAATTCATTCGATTTTTTGTCAAAAAAAGATAGTAATGTATGTTTATATAAATATATATTTCGAAATTATAGAATACTAATATAATATAGATTGATTAATTCATACACATAGCCTATAAATTTATTTAATCAAATTGAAGACATTATCATGTTTGTAATTTTCTCGTTGTATGTCAGTAGGTTATATGTCAGAAGTTCTGAGTGTAATTTAGCTACAGAATTATACAATCGAGGGCAAAATTAATGCCATACTTTAGACCAGGAGATGTGAAACATTCAGGTTCTACTATTGTTGAATTAATACTTCTTCATGTGTAATGATTATGTGCCTGTAATATAAACTTATTATGATTTTTATGATACAATATTAACAGAGTATACTTATAAATTTGTTCTGTATTGAATAATTCTCCATACCCAGATTTGAATAGTCGCTTCTCTTCACTTCATCGTAATGTTCATGTTTCTGCCCTATGCATTGCTGAACTCCACACAAAGCATTTCACTAGTCTCTTCCTTAGTTCTTTCTCCAGAGGTTCGCAGAAGATCCTCCTTTTTCTACTGAAAGTTCGGCAGGGGTAGCGTAGTTGGTAGAGCGCTGGCCTTCTGTGCTCAAGGTTGCGGGTTAGATCCCGGTCCAGGTCGATGGCAATTAAATGTATTTAAATGCGACAGACTTATGTCAGTAAATTTACTGGCATGTAAAAGAACTCCTGCGGGGACAAAATTCTGGCACACCGGCGACGCTGATATAACCTCTGCAGTTACGAGCGTCATTAAATAAACCGTAATTTATATTTTCTATTATAAGCTGCCTTTGTCATTGCTATCCTCCTTTTGACTTCTTGGCAGTAGCTCATGTTACTGCTTATAGTACATCCCAAATATTTGAAGCTGCCCACTTGCTCTACTGCAACATTTAGAATTCTCAAGTGTACCTTCTTTATTTTTCTTCCTATGACCTTGGTCTTCGTCTTTTTGGCATTTATCTTCATCCCATACTGCTCATAGCTTTCATATAACTCCAGTAGCATATCCCTTAGTATCATCTCTTCTTCTGCTAACAACGCCAAATGATCAGCAAACCTTGTACAGTTTATTCTTCTTCCTCCTCCTACTATCACCCCTCCTATGTTCTGAAAACAGTTATTCATTAAATCCTCTAAGTAGATGTTGAACAGAGTAGGTGATAAAGGAAATCCTTGTCGTACTCCTCTCCCTATTTCACTTCCTTCTGTCATATCGTCATGTGAATGCAAGAACTAGGTAATTCGAAAATTGCGTTTTTTAGTTACTTCTGTTATAGCATAGCAAAAATCGCACAGAATGTAATGCAAGAACTAGGTAACTGATCGAACGATACCAGCGACATCTGTTTTCCAATGTAACAAATAGGTAAAAGAAAACGAGACATATTGCTTAGTGCAATAAATAAATAGGCAATATCTCAAAATAGGAAAAATTGAGTTACAGTACCTAGTTCTTGCATTCAGGTGACGATATATTCTCCTAGCCAGACTTTCACTCGTTGTTTCATACAAAGGTTACTCTCTTTCAATATACCGGTACGCTAATTTTCTTTAGGATCCCCATCAGTTTATTCCAGTCCATTGCATCAAACACCTTTTCCAGGGCCACAAATACTATATAAACTTCTTTATTCTTCTCTAGGTATCTTTCTCCGTTTGTTCGTAGCAGTCCAATTGTATCTCTCGTACATTTTTCCTTCCTGAAGCCAAAGTATTCTCTTCCGACTGTTCTTCCATTTTAGAATATAAACGTCGATTCAGTATTCGCAGAAGAATCTTCGCCGAATGTGAAACCAAGCTGATTGCCCTGAACTCGTTAGCCTACATTTTTTGACATTATATTCCTTCGTTATTGGAAGCAACACTGTATCCATAAAATCTTCAGGCCAGGTGCCTTTCTCATATATTGGTATTTCGTTGCATAATGATAGATTTCCTTCTTGTCTTCACTCAAGCATTTCATTACTTCCATGGGAATTCAACTCCTGTTGCTTTCCCATTCTTCATTTCCCTAAGCACTAGTTCAACTTCTTCTCTTAAAACAGAAAATCCTTTTTCGTCGTCTGATAGGCTGTTTCGTCTTCTATAGCTACATCATTTGGACAATTCCCTTCTCATATAACTCTTCTACATAATTATTTCGTCCATCTGTTCAGTATTCCTGGTCTGTCTGTTATTTCATTTCCCATTTCTTCCTCTATCAAACACATGGATTTTCTTTACTTAGTTGTGAAATCCAAATATTTTACTTCACGGTACATTAAATCATATCTTTCCTTTCTTAGATCCTCTATTTCTTTACATTTTTCGTCCTGTCAATCTTTCATCTTTAACAAAGCAACAAAAAGCAGAGCTGGCGCCAGATCTCACGTGGAGTTCAAACCACCGACCAAGTTCAAAGCCACCATAGCCCAGTACTACAGCTCTCCTCCCCGGTTCATTTACAGTGATGTCTACACCACAGACCTAGTTAGAAGCCATAGCCCAGTACTATGATATAACTCTCCTCCCCGGTTCATTTACAGTGGTGTCCTACCACACGTACGAGACCGCTCTGCCTGAAACTTAACACATAACAATTTGTTTATATAGTAATGTTAGGCTATTGTAGAATGCGCAAGAGATAAAATTATACAAATCTTGTAAAATTTTTGTTATAGATAGAGTATAGTTCTTTCATACGGTTACGTGACTTATATTTTTCTCTAAGAAGTGAAACTGATTTTAATTGATTTAACTCTGATCTAACGGAATACATTTGGTGGCCTACAGATCTGGAGGTCCAGGGTTCGATTCCCGGCTTCGGCTTTCGGTGAATTTTTCTTGAAAAAGAAAAATTCCCTGGGTGTCTAGAGTCTGGAAATTTGTATGAAATTTGTGATTGTGAGTGTGCCGGGTTAATATTAATTAACCAATCATCAAAATATAAAATACATCAGAACTGTCGCTGGGCAATAACTTGAATACACGTTTCAGCGTCACATTGTTGACAAGTAACTCCATCTGTTAGCACAACCATAAAGCATCTAATAGATGCTATAGAGTTATCAACGAAAAAAAAGTTAAATCGTATTAGCAGATAACTGACTATAGCAGCAACTGCCATATCAAGATGAAAATACAGCGTCCGATCACAAAGGTCAAGCAACATTGGGCGTGTCAGTACTTGGATTGGTGAACGCTTGGGAACACTACGTACCAGAGTCTTTTTAAGCACTTTTTATTACGGGAAAATCGGCACCAAAATTTCCGCAATAATTAAATCATTGTTATTATTATTATTATTATTATTATTATTATTATTATTATTATTATTATTATTATTATATTATTATTGGCCTCTTTGGTAGAGAGTCCGTACTGGAAGGTCCAGTTTCCATCTAATGCTTTTTCCAATTCAAACTGTCAGAACGAAGCCTCCTATAAAATTGAGTAGGGTCTTTCCCGGGGTAAAAGGCGGTCAGAGCGTGCATTATTCACCTTGGAAAGCATGGGGCTCTACCTCCATGCCCCCAAGCCTTTTTTACGGGGATACCTTTAATTATTATTATTATTATTATTATTATTATTATTATTATTATTATTATTATTATTAGTCTATTATTTTATTATTATTATTAGTCTATTATTATTATTATTATATTAGGCTCTGGAATATACCATTAGGAAAGCTTAGGATAACAGACAGGGTTTGGAATTGAACGGGTTACATCAGCTTCTTGTCTAATATATTACAGTAAAAGTGAATGTGGGTATGTACAGTATGTATGTTCTCTATACAAATCTACACGCTTAGACCGATATGTGCCAAAGTTTGCACATTTGAACTTCATAACGAGGAGAAAAAACATCGCTCATTTGCAATAAGAGTGGCACAACTCAAAAATTTTCATTTTTGAGATTCTTACAAAAATGAACTCCAAAAGTAGTATATTTGTATCATGAATAACGACAAGTAAATGATTATATTGTCCCGCGCCGTGGCGTCGTGGTCTAAGGCCTGGATTACGATCGACGTCCGTTTGCGTTTCGTTACGTTACATTGCGTTCATCTGTACGTTGAATTTCTACCGAACGTTCAGAGGCTGTATATTACGATCGACGTTCGTGACAACTATCACGCTCTGCCGGCCATAATGAGTACTGAAATGCACACGTCAGTCAGTCAGTCAGTCAGTCAGCTGATTATGATAAACAATGAATTTTATGGTAACTTTGAGACAAATAAAATAGGCCTACCGGTATTACAAAAATATTTTATAGAATGACAATAATAATAATAATAATAATAATAATAATAATAATAATAATAATAATAATAAAACCATATACCGGTACTTGGGAAGACTGTTGTACCTTGAAACAATTTTCACCTTTTTTTTTTTAATTTTGAGAAATGAAATATTTTAAATGAAAAATGCTTGAAATAATTATTGAAGTTTCCTTTACAACTTTACTTTACAAGATTTTATTTCTTAGTTTTGTGTTAGAAAACATATATCAATGAACGAAATGTTTACTTCTGGTACTAAAAAAATTGTTTTGTCCACAGAACTTACACTTTGCAATAAATCAAACCGAAATTATGACCAGAGTTACTGAGCAACTTTCTCTACAATCTACTTCAGTTTGAGTCCTCTAGGTAGCAAAAAAAAAAAAAAAATGTTCAAAGCTATACTATGCTGAAGGTACAACAGTCTTCCCTACGAAATAGTTGGACTAGTGCGAATTACGAATATATTATTTGTGAGGTAAAATCCCCTTTATTTCGGGTTAAAATAAAATAACGTATCTAAAATAATGTAAATAAATTATTAAGAAGATAAAAAAAAATAAGTTTGCCCAGGCTCGAACCAGGGCCCATCTACACCACGACCAGTGTCTTTACCATTACACTACTGGGATATGCGAAATGTAATTGTTGAATTAGGGGTTATGAAAGCAAACTTGGACAAACCATACCTTGCGTGGTAAAGGGGTTATTGTTTATAGTGATCTCCCCAAGGCTAACTCATGGGTAAGCAATCGAAAGGGCCTATCTTCCTCAGAATGGACCAATGCTTTAAAAATGTCAAGCAATATTTCGGCGGTTCGCGCAATACCGGGCAGAACTCTAAGCACAACCCGCTGCCGTCATCCAGACTGTAGCGAGCTTGAAACACTTGGACACGTGCTTGGACAATGCCCCAAAGGCGAGCTGCTGATCAATGCTAGACATCATCGTGTATAACGTGCTTTGGCGATATCGTTAAAAACGTTAAATTGGGAAATTCACGAAGAAGTACATTGTGTATCATCAGATGGTTCTTTCAGACGGGCAGACATTATTGCTATCAACGGACGCTTAAAACGGGCTCTTGTTCTTGACCCTACTATCCGTTTCGAAAGAAACCTAAATCAGGCCACCGAGGTTGATATTGAGAAGAAGTCCATATATGAACCTTGTCTGCCGTATCTTTCTCAAAAGTACAACGTCCCTCTTAAACAATGGTCCGTCATTGGTTTGCTGTTTGGCAGTAGAGGTTCAATCACAAAATTCACGTGGAATTATCTTAAGGAACTTCACATTCCTTTTGATTCTGTAATGTCTATTCTTATAAATATTATCAAGGATTCTCTTCAAATATTACATCATCATCTCTATTTCAATTAATCAACTTATATTTGCCTTCAACAATTAACTTTCTTTTTTCTTTAATGTATCACATCACATTATTATACATGTTTATTGTATTCAGGACCCTTGTGGTCACTCACAATTCTTTGAGCTGATGTCTATAATTTAGAAATTTATTTATTTGCTGCCTATAATGTTTAATCTTAAATAAAATGTGTTTTATGCCTATAGAGGATATATATTCATGTGACGTGACATATTCAATCAAAGATCGTTTCTCGTATTATGTAATTTTTAATTAATATGATTTTATTTAATATTTCAGTAGCAATATGGCGCATCTACAACTAAAGAAGAGGTGAAAATATATGAAGGGCTTCTGTTTGGTGATTGGTTGACGTTCAGCTTACGTTTCTTTGCGTTTGTGAAAGCTTGTCCTTGGCAATGTTGAATCAACGCCGTCATGCGTTCGTTCATTCTAACGTTGATCGTAATGAAATACACGGAGCTTGTATTTGTCGAACTTCAACGTACTTCACCGCAACGTAACGCAACGCAAACGAACGTTCGATCGTAATCCCGGCCTAAGGCATCCTGCCTAGGTCTCGCGTTACGGAATGCGCGCTGGATCGAGTTCTCATGGAAGAAATTTTTTCATTAAATTTCGGTCAGTGTATGGGACCGGTTTCCACCCAGCATCGTGATGCACTTTGGGAGCTACGATAGGTAGCGAAATCCGGTTACGCAAACCAGCTATAACGGCTGAGGGTCTAACCACACGATACCTCCATTCTCATTGGATGATCGTCCACCTCTGCTTCCGCATGTGGCCGTGAGGCCAGCAGTCGGCTGGTCGGTCTTGGCCCTTCGTTGGCTGTAGCGTCACGGATTATTATTATTATTATTATTATTATTATTATTATTATTATTATTATTATTATTATTATTATTACTAGCCGTACCCGTGCGCTCCGCTGCACCCGTTAGAAATAAATATAAAGTAATTACATAATTAAAATAGGACGTTTGATATAAGGGTAAATCGTTTATTATGTTACTTAATTTAAATTGTATTTGCATAATTAAAATGCGATCATTTTGATCCAGAGACCACTCATTTGGTCATAAAAATTATTTTAGGAAATACAGGAAACGAATGTACAGAATAGCCTATCAAGTTTTCTGTGCATAAGAAGCTATTTTAATCTTACCTGTCCTCGATTCACTCAGAATTTACTATAATAACATTATAGCATTATGTCCATCTAGAGAAACTACACTTTCCAATGGTAAATTAATAATTAATTATACAAATCGGTTAATTTAGCTTCCGATATTAATTCATAGAAACGCAGAAACATTATCTGTAGGCTATCTTTCATAGCTTTCGATTGTTGCTGTCCAAGGCCCCTTATAGACGAAGTCATTTGTTTTTTAATTTATTACACGGCCTTAGATGGCAGTTATTCTAATTTTAAAACTAATTTATCTCATTAAATATGAGTCCTATCAAAATTTTTCAGGGAATAAAACTTATCGGAAATGATTTTTAAAGAAATTTTTGTTATGTAACATTTTTCACAAAAATCAATAATAAGCGAGATATTTCGATTTATTTAATTCAGGCCCCCTTATAACCCTCCTTATAAATAATGTATTTTGAATGCCATGTAGCCTAAAATCTAAGTTACAACGAACTTAATTTATATTCCAATTTTCATCGAAATCCCTTCAGCCATTATCGCGTGAAAAGGTAACAAACATACAGACAGACAGACAGACATACAAACAAAAATTTCAAAAAAGCGATTTTCGGTTTCGGGGTGATTAATTATATATGTTAGGACCAATTATTTTTGGAAAATCGAAAATTACCAGAAAAATTTCGGCTACAGATTTATTATTAGTATAGATTAGTAAGCTAAAATAAATTTCAATCATAATAATACCAACAATTAAACAATATTAAATCTTATTAGATTTTGGAAAATTATCCTAAAATTATCCTGTTTATAACAAGGATTTTGAACTTGACATACGCATTCAGTAAACTTATTGACATATATACAAAAAAGCATTCATAATGTTATAAGCCTATTGTAACTACTCTCAATTACCTACCACATTTTAAAGACATTATATCAATTAAAGACAATAATATTAAAGCATTAAAAGGAAACGATGTTTATAAAAATCATTACACACATAGAAAGTAATGTTCATCGAATATGCTAGCTGTAGGATTCTGCTTTGGGAAGTCTGAAGTTGGGTCTCCGAGGTCCTTGATTTCCTTAGGTCCTTTAAGCAAAAGCCGAACAGAAGTTTAAATCTGTCAACAGTTGATTGCTTTCAAATCTTCCTCCGAGTCTAATTCATGTTCAGTAATATACTGAAAAACGTATCCAGTCGAAAGTGCCTTGTTGGCGAGATAGAGCACGTTTCCTGTAGCTCCAAGCAATGTAAGCAATGAACCACCAGCAGCCTCAACGAGTTTCTGTAGTGTATGAGGCTCCTGACTCAGGTCTCTGGCTCCGGAGTCGAACTCCCAGCTCTCGTGCAGCTTGCCTATTGCATTTTTTAATCATTATCATTGACTGTATTTTAAAATGATTTTGACTTTACAAGATCGAGTTAGTCTTGTTCATTGTCATTATGAATGTAAAAGAAGTTTAACAAACGGCATACGAAAATTCAGAATTTACGCTTACTGGACAATGTTATTTTAATATGCTGCATAATTTTATTAGGCCTATACCAAATTACGAAATCGTAATATCGAGAACATAATCTTCATGCAGGAAGCTGCGCTTCTCCATGTATTTAGTTACACCAGTTAAGCGATTGTTACGTAACACGTTTGGTGATTGCATATAAGCAGACATTTTCCTAACACCTGGCCAGTGCGTTCCCCTGACATCACTCCACCAGATTTTTGCTGTGGGATTATTTAGAAGACTGAGGTTTTTTTTTTAACTAATCCTACGACTACCGACGAACTAAAATATGCAATTTTGCAACAAATTGAAGATATTTCACTAGATCTGTATCAGTAAATGCTGTGTTCACAACATAAAAGAAAGATTACTTGTTGAACACAAAATGGCGCATATTACATTTTCCTTACATTTATTACAGTTACAATTATTACAACCAGGAAACTACAAAATACATATTAAATATAACAGATACAAAATACATTAAAACTATTATATACTGTACATCAAACAAGAATGAACATGTCAAATATTTAAACAAAACATAAATATAAATTACAGAATTAACCCCGTATGAGCAAACACTCGTGGTCGAGAGTGGATAAGTAGAAAGAAGAAGAAGACAAAATAAACAAATTAATATAAGCAATAAAATAGCACAGATTACAAAAACAAGAGCCTATAACCAATATCCAGAAGTATATAAGATTAATATTAAGCAATTAATTATCTAACCCTATGTTAAGTTCCCTTAATAATTTCTTTAATTTCCGTTTAAAATTAATCAATTCAATTCAGTTTATTTGGCCATTAGACATACAGTTTTAGGCTTCGTCAGAATACATTGAAAAACATATAAATACATTTTTAAAAAACACTTATAAAAGAAACAGTAAAATTTAAATAATACAATGAAAACATGAAATGATTTGAAACTTTTAAATTAAAGAAAACTAACTAAATTGCAATTAAACTTATTTATTAAAATACAATTTCATACAAATTTGTGTTAAAAAACTCAGCAACAGAATAAAAAGGATTATTTAATAACCGATTGTAAAATCTAGTTTTGAAGCTATTGATTGGTAATTTATAATATTGACTTGGGAGCTTATTATATAATTTCATCCCTATAATTAAAACGTTTGTGTTGTTCTTGTGTAATCTGCAATATGGAATATTAATTTGTTCACTATTTCTAATTTCATGATCATGTATATTGGCCACTAATGAGTAATTGTCGATATTTTGTCGAGTGTAAAGTACTAGATATACAAATTTATGATTGTTAAAATCCGTGATTGTCTGAAAAGTGGTCGACAATGTTCCAGATAGTTTGATTTACATAAAATTCTAATGGCTTTCTTTGGTAAAATCAAGTCGCTTCCAATTTTGATTCCATTTCCCCAGAAAATTAGGGCATATCGGATAATCGACTGAAAGAAAGAAAAGTAGGCACATCTTAAATAATTTTGAGAAACGCAAGTCGTTAATTTCTTTAACAAATATAAAACTCGTGATAGCTTTGTGCATATGTATGTATTCGATGTGCTTATCCCATGTTAAACTGGAGTCTATAAAAAGTCCTAGAAATTTTGTGTAGCTGAGTCTGTTGTCCTTATTTATTAGACTATTTCGTTTATATGACGTCATTCCATTTTCGACCAATGAAGTGTAATGAAATTTTGAATTCCAACCAATCACAGTCAGACTTTCCGATAATTTCTGTAGCTAGATTTATCGCTATCAATTTATCGCATGGTCGTTCTTTTGTTTAGTCGTTGTCGCCAACTGTTTCCCCGTAAATTGATGATCATGAATACATTAAGATGCAACTACACGGTTAAACTTTTCTTTCAACTTTAAAACAATCAATGCAAGATTGATATTTAATATTAATTAATATATTTACGCAGTGAAACCACGTTCAAAACGGCGCACCATGTAGACACAAAATCTTTATGCATCTTAATTGAACGTACCTTTTAAACTTTATTCTTTCAATATTCTTCCCAGATTGTACGCATCCGCGATTGGAATATTGAACTGTGTAGATGCAGCTTTAGTTCCGTTACACACTACAGCGAGAATGCGTTTGTCGAGCTATAAAAATGCTTTCGTGTAGCACTCATTGTAAGTAACGGTCGAAACAAGGCACAGCTGACATTGGTCCTGCTCCAACAAGTAATGTAACCTATAAAATTGTAGCCTATAACATTTGTATTGAAATTAAACAATTAATAGACGTTCAAATTTATGTAACATCATCGCATATCAAACTCAAAGACCTTGCATAGTAATAATGTCTTTGATCAAACTGCCTTTCGTATGGCGTAATAAAATTCGTGTTTTAATTAGGCCTATCTATACAGAGATGGCTTCACTGTGTAGCAACATGTCTCGCTATGAATACATAAGCATTGGTATATAGCTGTCCCCACTGTTACTGTTAAATTAAATTATGATTTCAGCAGATAATGAAAATGTATTTATTATAATAATAAGAGAGAAGTGCAGCACATGTGATTAACAATGTTAAACCTGTATTTCGCTTTTCGCAATTGGCATTACTGAATAATAACATCGAATTTCTTTATTGCAATAATCGATATTCATGTACGAGTATTTCAACTTCACAATGTCTGAATGGGTTAAGTATTCGTTAATATACAATTATTAACATTTTGTGATCGAATTTTAGGGATGTATTATTTAAATTTTTATTTTATTCACGAAATAGTCCTAATAAATGTCACTCTAGGTCTGAGATTTCCCAGATAAATCCACTCGCTTCGCTCGTGGATTTATCGGCAGATCTCAGACCTCTCGTGACATTACTACAGATAATTTAGGCTGAAAGTTATGTTGATAGTTTTTTTTTATTAAGTAAGAAACATTAGATTCAAAACATAAAGCCATCTGTGATAGAGTGTCGTTGTTGAGAGCATGTAATTGATTTAGAGCAGAGTTATGTTAGCTGAAACAGGGTCACTATGAATTTTTAAAAGGAAAATCTCAGGCCTAACCTGTAGGCCTACTCGAACCTTTGCCGACTGTTAGGCTGGTGTTCTAACCCTCACAGCCATCACAGCGGTCGAGGACTGTCGTTACTGTAGCTGAGTGTTGCTCTCGTGTTGGCTAGTCAAGGTTTATTAATCATTCGGATTTGTCAAGGGTCAGAACAGGTTCCAGGACCACTCGCGACAATAATTTGCATTACCTCATCTTTCGACTGACCTTTCAGAAGTTTTTGTGATTTCGTGCGTTGGCTTTTCTGTCTACGTTAAATTCTAAGTCCTGGAATTTTTCCAGCCTTCCTTTCTTTTATCATCATCATCATCATCCTTCATGCATTAGGAAATTGATTCCTGTAGCAGCTACTGAAATTGGTCCATCCATCTTTTGGCTGGTCTTCCAATATCTCTTCTTCCCCGAGGTTTATATTTCCAAAACTTATATGGTATCCTGTCCTCCTGCATCCTTGAAATGTGAGACATCCATGTATTTCTATATTCTTCTATTTTGTTGTTTAATTCATATATCTCAAGTTCTTCTGTTATTTCTTCGTTTCTTTTATGTTCTATTTTCCTGTAACCTGCTACGCTTCTCAAAAATTTCATCTCATTTGTTTGTAATCTAGAGGCATCTCTCTTTTTCATAACCCATGTTTCGCTTCCATATAGTAAACTGGGCACTGACATCACCTTATAAAATTTTAACAATGTATCTTTTCTAGCTTTTGATTTCAGGGTTCTTCTTATTGTTCCATTTATGTAATTAAATTTTTCTATTTTTTCTTTTTGATCATAGTCTCCTTTATAAGATAAGGTAACACCCAAAAATTTAAATTTATTTACCTGTTCTATGATATTGTTTCCTATTACTATTTTAGATCTTACAGGAGATTTGCCACAAAATGCCATAGTTTTAGTCTTATGTACAGATATCTCCATATTATAGTTCTTATTTATTTTCCATAACTCATGTACTGCTCTCTGTAGGTTATTTTCATTATTTGCTATTACTACCTGATCGTCAGCGAATAGCATCGTCATTATGAAATTATCTTCATTAAAATTCTGTGTATAGTTCTTTATTTTTATTTTCCATTTTCTTAATATTTCGTCCATATATATATTGAATAGAATCGGCGACATATTGCAGCCTTGTCTCAAACCTAAGTTAACTTCCTCTACTCTTATCTGTGTATCACCAGCTATTTGTATTTTAGAATTATTATATATGTTTCTAATCACTTCAACTAGATGCAATGGAATACCTCTATTATATAATATTCTCCATAATTCATTTCTATTTATTCTATCAAACGCCTTAATATAATCAATAAATGTTAAATGCGTTTCTCTATTAAATTCTTTATGCTTTTCTATTATTTGTTGTAATACAAATATGTTATCTATACAGCTTCTTCCTTTACGAAAGCCTGCTTGTTCTTCCATTATTATCGCTTCAATTGTAGGTTTTAGCCTTTCTGTTATTATTTTGGAGTAAATTTTATACGCTGCATTTAGTAGAGATATTCCTCTATAGTTTTCGCATTTAGATTTGTCTCCTTTTTTGAATATTGGTTGAATAATTGTCATTTTCCATTCTTCAGGTATTTGTCTCTGTATCCAACATTTATTCAAAAATTCCAGAAATCTTATTTTAAAATTTCTTTTATTATGACAACATTTCCTATGTCAGTAATAAATGTACATTTTAAAACTTTCACGGCGTTCAACGTGCTGCGAAATCGGGTTTTTGTATCGTTTGATAGCTGTAACAATTCGATTCATAAGTTAGATAGGCCGACATAGTGCTGGAAATGAACAGTGATGAAATTTATCCCTTAGCGTCACATAGACTATATTTTAATTGCTCTTGAAAGGACCAAAGATAATTCCAATATGTATTCCGATTCCTACTTACTTACTTACTAGAGATGAACACAAGTAACTGCCGCTCTCGCTCGCTGTATTCGTTGCATTTGTCTTTCGAGTCTCGTCTCGTCATTCTCGTGCGCTTTGAGTCTCGCTCATCATTCTCGAAATAGCATTTGGTCGACGTGGAAAGATTTCGTAACTTTCAATAACATGCATCATTGAAATAAATAACATATATGTTTAAATGAGACAAAAAGACAAAACAGAACAGTATCTTAGTTATCAAAATGTTCTGGTTCTATTATATGATATTACGAAATACGAAAAGCCTGAAATCCTATATGGGCAACGGCCTCCTACAAAAGAGTGTAGGGTGAGCTGAAGGTCTACTACACTTGGGGAGCCAGTCCAAGAGAGCTTACACTATACACTTATAAACTAAACACATAAACAAATTATACCAACTAAACACGAAAAACATACAGACTAAACACATAAATGATTATATAAATAGAAAAAAAAACAATTCTCAAATAAATTTGCATTTCTAAGAAACATAAAACATAACATTAGTATCTTTTTACTTGAGATTGCACACTTGATCTCAAACATATGAAAAGAAAATTCCTAGCCTTTTAATAAGGGCCTAGTAATTAAATAAAGATTGGGGAACGGATTATTATACACTGAAAGGTAGAGATGATGTTTCAAATAGGCTACTTGATTGTTTATGTAACAATTGCCAAAGTAGATAAAAGTTCAGTCAGGTATAAACAAATGTGGCGATTCAAGGCTGCTTGACGTTCGGAACTTCAGGAGGGGTCAATCTCGGCGTCTCGAAACACTCATAAGCAGTCTTTACGTCAACGACGCATGTATACAACATTGTCGTGCGGGTTTTCGGCTTTGCGGGCGCTGGTTAGTCTTGCTTTCTCGATCGTTGTTCATCTCTATTACTTACGGCTTTTAGAGAACTCGGAGGTTCATTGCCGCTCTCACATAAGCCCGCCATCGGATCCTATCCTGATCAAGATTAATCCAGTCCCTACTATCATTCTCAGCTCCCTCATATCCATTTTAATATCATCCTTCCATTTACGTCTCGGTCTACCCAAAGGTCTTTTTTCCCTCCGACCTCCCAAGTAACACTCTAGTCTAATACAATACAGGGATTTTCGGAGGTTTTTCCTAACTGTAAGGCGAATGTCAGGTAATTCTTGGCGAATCCTAAGCCTCACCTCGCCAAATACCATCTCTCCATCACCAATTTCATGCTAAATAACCTAGTAGTTGATTCAGCATCATTAAATAACGAACCAACTACATAATTCGTCATCTTTTAAAGGATTTTGATCGGCGTTTTTACTTGCTTATTTAACGACGCTGTATCAACTTTTGGTTTATTTAGAGTCGATGACATTGGTGATAGCGAGATAGTATTTGACGAGATGAGGCCGTGATTCGCCATAGATTACCTGACATTCACCTTACGGTTGGGAAAAACCTCAGAAAAAATCCAACTAGGTAATCAGCCTCAAGAGGGAATCAAACTCCCGCCCATGTGCAACTCCGAATCGGCAAGCAAGCTCTTCAGCCAACTGAGCTACGCCGGTGACAGTTACATCAGTTATTCCGAAAGATAAAATCTTCTTTTAATAGCACTACCTATCCGCAGCCAATCTATATTGTATAATCTATGTGATATCCAGTCCTGAAAGATAATCCTTGGTAACGTACCCAGAAGATACATTCCCCTTTCATTGCATTTCCTAAAAATAGAGCCGATAGACCTACGTAGTTTCGAAGCGTTGGATGTTTCTGTATCTACGATACGGTAAAAAAATCGACAATTGCGCATAGCTTTACTATACTGCATATCTTTACGTAGAATTACGTGTAAATGGTACGAGAAATGAAAGTATGTTTTGTATGTATGCAATCATCATTTATATGGCGACAAATAACAGCACTCCACAGATTCCATTCTACTTCAAAAAGGGGAATGCAAGGAGAACAAGGGAAAGACTAGGTAACAAAGAAATTAATTTTCTAGTAACTTATTTAAAATCTTTTTTCAGTTGCACAAGAAAGGAGTACATCCAAATATTTGTTTTGGTTTTTAATTTATCGACGTTTTAATCGCTTTAATTTTATGTATTTCAAAATTAATTGAACTTAGGAACATGTTTGTCCAATTGCACAAGAAAGCAGTGACACCAAAATATTTATTTTTAATTTAACGACTTTCTTATCTGCAGATGTTACTTCACTCCGTTCTGACGGGATTCTAATGACAGCGAATACTGATGTATTTAGGAAACTTTCGGTTATGTTGCTAGAAAATTTCCTAGAAAGAATGCACAAAATAACTAAAAGTTTCAGCCAAGGTAGCTAGTCTGTAGTAGCAAATACTAAACAAAACGTTATGTCGCTGGTAGTAAGTTCGGTGAATTTTTATAGACAGAATTTTTGTGGACGTGAAAGTTGCTGTCATTTCATGGGTAAATACTATCGTAAATTTTATAAAAGTTTCCTAATACGTATTCTTTGTAGTTTCATTAAAAATATGTGACATTTCTTCCGTGTTTTAAACTGTACCCTGAGTGATGATGTCTGTTTGAAGTTTAAGGAAGCATTTGAGAGTTGCTTTCTGTAATTATTTCAATCTTTTGTTTCTTGAAACCATGGAGAAATTTAGTGACAGGTATTGACATTATTGAAGATTATTATAGGCTTATATGTGTACTCCACATTTGTGGAGTAACGGTCAGCGCGTCTGGCCGCGAAACCAGCTGGCCCGGGTTCGAATCCCGGTTGGGGCAACTTACCTGGTTGAGGTTTTTCCGGGGTTTTCGCTGAACCCAATACGAGCAAATGCTGGGTAACTTTCGGTGCTGGACCCCGGACTCATTTCACTGGCATTATCACCTTCATTTCATTCAGACGCTAAATAACTAGAGATGTTGATACAGCGTCGTAAAAAAACCAATAAAATAAAAATAATAAAGTATATATGTAAAAATTCTCTTGTGAATAGACTGAATTTGCTGTTTCAAATCGATACGATCTTAGTCACACATTTCGGCAATAAATTACGTATTCAAATTCGAATAGATAGTAACTTCATTTCATAGCCTCGCTAAATCAGAAAGATGTTGACCTGTTAACTTTCAAACATTCAAGCACTGAAAATGACAAGGACCTCTCTCTCATTGTTTAGCCCACAAAAGTAAGTTACTTTCGATTCTGGTTCTCTATCTAGTTTGTGAATGCTTTACCATGGGTGGAACCAGCATCAATAAGGTTTTACAATTCATGTGCAATCAATATCCATTATCTGCTCAAAATTGTGCCATTCTAAATGTCCTTCGGCTTCTTTTGTTTCGACTACACAGAACTGTCACCAGATTTGGTAATGCGTAAGGATTTTGAATCAGTTTTCATAACTCTAGAATTATGAAGATAATTTAGAGGTTACCGGCGAGTTGTGCAAGAGTTGAAAGGAGTTCGACGAGACGGCGATGGTGGTGGCGGCCAAGGGCTCACTCGATAGTCTGCCATGTGTTTCTTATGGAGAATCGGGCAAGAATTGAAAGCTGGTCTGCAAGCGAGGTAGGTAACGGAGAAAGTGTGATGCTCGGGTTGTACCTGTCCCCCACTGCCACAGCCGCTGCTGTTTGTTCGGCCAACGCCACCGCCTCTCAGTTCGTGCCCTACTTTGGCTCAGGTAGGACGCAGAGTTTGTTGTCGTCTCGGAACGTGCCAGCACAACAATCGAACGTCGCGCCATAGCTGAAAGCTGTTCGACTTCGCGAGTGCGATTCCTGAACCTACCCTCCGCTAATAATGTCAAGTGATCTATGTTATTTGTGGTACTTCTGCGTGGAATTCATCGAGGCGAAAGTGATGGTGCAGAGAAGAAAGCACGGAAGATGCAGAAACTAAAATATTGTGATTTATAAGGAGAATGAATTTTTTACTTTCTCAATTTGGTGCCTTGATTGATCTTATTTGAATATTTGCGTAGTTGTACCAACACAACGCTTCTAATCATAATAATTTACCACAGTAGTTACCAATTCGTGATAATGTTTACAATTTTTACATATAAGCATTTTTTATGATTTTATTTTCTTTAAAGTTACCATCTACATATTTGTGTTAGAAACTTTTTTCGTGGTCAACATAGTCCGTCATAAACAACTTGAACTGTGTTAGAAGATATATTTCACAAAGAAAAGAAGGAAACTCAGTGAAACATTGATATTCAATAAGTTAACTATAATAGGAGGACTGAAATAGAAACTATATTGTGATTTAGCCAAGATTTCTGTTAGAAAGTTGTTGTCAGTTCGAGGATGAAACTAGAACTGATATGAAGTGAGAAAATTAAATGCATTGCCCAGTAGAAGATCGTTCATATCTACACCAGCGTGTCATATTGTGATTCAAGAGTTTACGTGAATTGTGGTTTTGGTGACTTCAACGCGTGGGTAGAACTGAAACTTTTTCCGAGTTGTTTATTTCAAAACATAATTCCATTCATTAGGTCACTACGTTTCACAAAATACGAGGAAATGTTAAATCAGCCACCAGAAAAGTCTGTGATTTCAACAAGTGGACACGCAGGTGCTTGACGTCGGCGTGAATTTGAGAAATTTTATGGCGATTGATGGGAGTGTAAAAGGTCTCAAGAGACAGGGCTGCTCGTCTACGTCACGGATATTATCGTGTGGTCGTGGAAGCTGAGGAGGACAAGTGAGTGAGTGTGTCGGCATCTAAATGTTACCAACTTAACTGTGTGGAAGAAGTATTATCGGCTTTCAGTGATTGTTATTTTGTCATGAAGCCTTACTGGATGGATTAATACTGGATTCTTTGTGGTGTTGTCGGTAGTGGAATGTGCAATTCACATAATCAACAGGATAATGACATCATTTCGTCCAGAAAGGTTCGTATGAAATATTTATTTTTTGCTGATTTTTATTCGTGTTGCGGTTGCCGTTGCTGACAGTTCGTTACTGTACTGGGAAGATTGCCTTGTAGAATACTTATCCCGCACTGACTTTCATTTTATGATGGTGATCGCTGAGGCACTTCCGCCATCCTCAACACCGCTTACTTTCACCGATATGTATATACAGCTCTGGACAAGAGTTCGTCAGCAAAAAGTGATACTGCAGAAGTATACCAAAGGAAACAGTCATTGTCATCACTACCTCCAATAATTAATTTGCGTTTATATTCCTAATATAGGGCCTATAATCTTTACGGTATTAAGAGTTACACTTTTATTTGCATAAATAATAAAGATATCAAATACAAGCTGTTCCTTAAAACTTGTGATACTGTAAGCTACTTACAAGAATTTATTTCTATCGCTGTAATAATTTAATCATCATTATGCATTTCGTTTTGTATTAAGCATGTCGTTCTGATCGCAACTTGAAAATAATCTATCCTCCGATCAGGTCAGAATGTCTTCGACATCTCGGCGTTCTGTGTGTCTATAATTTTGGACTTTTTTTAGTTTTCCTCCAATAATATTTTTATACAGGTGTGCGTAAGGTGACCATACGTCATTATTACTTGGGATTGTCCCATTTTTGAACCTTGAAAAACCTGCCCCGACTTTGTTTTCAATAAATAGGCTCTTGTCCCGATTTTTGGTATAAGTTTGCAACTTGTAAACTTTTTACAAATGTACCGATAAACTTTACCTATAATACTTGCGTACTATCGACATGTTTTTATGTTATATTATTGGCTAAAACCACACCGTATACACGAGCCTGGCTCTTACGGCAGTGGCTAGAAACAATTTTTTATAATTTTAATTTGTACTTGCTAGCTAGCTAGCTAAATAAAATAAAATAAATAAAAATAAATGGAAGATCTTTCTCTATGCTATACATTGTATCTATTATTGACAGCAATTTTTAGGTTTGTACAACCTGTTTTGTTTATCAATAGAATGATAATACTGTATTCGAGATTTTTTTACAGTTTTTTGCTCAGTTGCCAAGTTCAGCTAGGGTTTTAATCAATTCAATGCGTGTTTATAATGAACATTAGAACTGTGTTTCACTTCTTATAACAATGCTAAAGAGGCGATGTAAATTTACAGAAGAGCTTGAAAAGAAATTTCCTTGTTTTAGAGCTACGGCAAATAACTGTTCAGCTGAATATAACGGCAATGATTTTTCATATTTGTTTGCAGAACCTGAGTTGCTGAATGTGATAGTAACTTCTGCCAAATCTGATTAGAGTAAAGAAAGTAAATAAACCCGTTTAGAAGCCTAATTTCTGACTTGAGCTGAATATTGATAAATTTGAAAGTGCATTTAATTTCTTCTTACAGTTATAATACTATTTTTAACAAGTATAATTTGAAATTGTTAACATTTGTTCCTTCTTTTATTATTTTTACGTTTCATTTTGATATGTGTATCCGTCTTATGATTAAATTTAAATCAAATAAATACTGGATTTTAGAAAAACATAGTGCCCCACTTTTCCCTTTAAAAGTGATTAAAGCCCCACTTTCATTCAAAGGAATTATGGTCACCCTAGGCGTGTGTAAAATTCTGATTTCTATTTTTATATTCTTTCTTATAAGTTGAATATATCCAGTATTGTTTTTGTATCTCGACTCCTATTTGATCTAAAATTTTGGTCCACGCTACGTAAAAATCTCGTCTAATGAGTCAGTTTTTCTCTTATAAGCCTATATTTATTTAATTGTTCAGTTTTCACTTACTGCGTAATAATCAGCATAGACATGAGCATCCATTTGCAAATTTTAAATTCTGATTGTTACTTTCTTAATTAAATATGAAGTGGATATAATGAACAAATATTCCATAAGTGGTTTCGAGACCACGATTGTTTCTTCCGTGCAACGTTGAATCTGAAAGCTTAGATGTTTCACTGAGATTAGTCAAACTGAGATATTGCAACATAGGTTAAATGTTGGTAATATTGTGATAGTTCTTTTTGAGAATTTATTACAATTTTACTGAGCGAGAAGAAGAAGATTTTTTTCGCGTCAACGTATTAAGGGAATGTTCGTGGACAAGTTTCTGCACAAAACCGGTCCTTCTCTCTCTCAGTAAAATTGTAATAAATTCTCAAAAAGAACTATCACAATATTACTCGTATCACAATATTACCAACCTTTACCCTATTAGGCCTATTTATACCCAATTTAATTTGAAAACACGGAGCTGGAAATATTAACAGCAAATGTACGTTTCTTTATCGATGTATTATGAAAGTACTATTTCTTCAGGTAATGTTTCCTTTGAACCAAACAGATGACACGAAGACAATACAGAAAGCGAAGTAAACTGATAAAATCTAAACCAAAATCACTTTATTCACTGAATATCTCAAACAACTTACATAGTAATGTTAATGTTTGTTTTGAGAATTTTTCTTGCACTTGTCGGTGTTACAGAAAAATAGCTGGGGTTGTCTTTTACTTGTGTTTGTCCTGTTTTGATCTTACAAAATGCTGTGTATGTGCTTAAAAAAATTGGGTTCTTTAGCCCGTTCCTTCGTCACTCCGATGATATTTTAAATTCCACTGAATATTGACAAGTAAGAGTTATATGGTCAGACTAGCACAATGCTACAATTCAATACGAAAAAGAAAAATCTCACGACAAGGGACATGAAATCAGTTCTTATAGAAGGGAGATAAAATTGCACTTCCCTGATATGAACGAAACGTGTCTACTAGGTGAATGTCACGTGTGGGAATGGAATGAGGCAAGAGGTTGAACTGTTAGATTGGGTGGTGATAATTAGACATGAATTTTATTCTATAGCCTATAATAAACAGTCGAAATATACGTGCCTGTTGCAAAATTGCTATTCGTGTATCATAGCAGAAATTCATTTTAACTCTGGACTTGTGTATTGGTTGCTATGAAGTTAAACTGTGTGGACTATATTATTGATTTTAATTAGTAAATATTTAGGAGACTGTGTATAATTTTATTTACACATTTGTTTATACCGCAATATGAAAATGAAATCATAGTATTAGGATTTATGTACGAGTAACTGTTGATACATAACTGCAAATATTAATCTTGTAAATAATTCAATTACGAAATTGCTTTTCATAATTTTACTTCTATTAGTACTGCACTACGTTCATTACTGCATATGCAGCGGTTCCCCGATTCTAATTCCAGCAGAGAAATTGAGAATTATCTGCATTCAATTGAGACTAGATATATGCCCCTGGACTTGTGTTTATTCTGCGGTGGCTTCAACTATAGTCCTGATCACCTTACTTAATACCCTAAAAGTGAAACCTAACAATTTTTCCAATATTACTATATATTCTAGTGGATTATAGTGATTTTCTAGATGTCAAGTTGAATTTTCTTTTACCAACTTTGTTTCGAATTTTGAGTACTGACAAAAACATCTGGCAGTTATTTTCTAACTGTTATGTTGGCAGCAATAATTTTGGTTTGCAGTAAAGGAAACTGATGAAATAGAAATATAACTAAGGTTGTAAAATTTCAATGTAATTAATAAATAATTAGTAATACCGGTATTAATATTAATATCAATACATAGTTCATTGTGTTGTGTTTTCAATTCAACACTATATTCAGATAATTGTAATTAAATAAGATATAACTTATATACCTACTTAGTATAAAACATGCACGTGGTTGTCGACCTGGTTGGCGCAATTGGTATAGCGCTGACTTTCTATGTCCGGGGTTGCGGATTCGATCCCGAGTCAGGTCGATGGCATTTAAGAGTGCTTAATTGCGACAGGCTCAAGTCAGTAGATTTACTGGCATGTAAAAGAAATCCTGCGGGACAAAATTCCGTCACTCCGGCGACGCTGATATAACCTCGGCAGTTGCGAGCGCCGTTAAATAAAAAACATAACGTAACATGCACGTGGTTAATGGATAGATTTTTATTAAAATGTCCAAGAGAGGAAATAGCATAGTAGCGACTTACAAGTAACATGTGTTACAAATAGTGTATACATTTCGAAGTGATATTCTGTTTTCGGAATTCGTACTAATCATTTCACGTGATCAAATAAAATACATTTTTAGGTTAGGTCTCGTGAATCGTAACTGTTTAGTCAAAGCAATGAACTTCATGTTGTCAGACAAAATACATTTTAATATTAGAGGTCATAGTAATCTACTAATTACCGAGATAATGTGCGAGAGGTCCAGGAGGAAGATATACACTCGCAAATTATTGAACCATTTAGAAAACACCTTTCAACATAAAGATGAGATGTGCTGAATAAGTAAATAAGCAAGACATTGTTATTGTTAATACTATATTATATATATATATATATATATATATATATATATAATGCTTTATTTTTCTCGCAACGTTAAGACCGTAAGGCCTTCTCTTCCACTAAACCAGAGGATAAAAAGGAAATAAATGATAATATAATGTTAGTACAACAGAAAGTTGAAGATATACCTAAGACAAGATCTAAACAGAAAAAAAATATGCATAAGCCAGAGGATTATCGAACTTAAATATCTACTTAAACTATACTTACTTACTTACTTACAAATGGCTTTTAAGGAACCCGAAGGTTCATTGCCGCCCTCGCATAAGCCCGCCATCGGTCCCTATCCTGTGCAAGATTAATCCAGTCTCTATCATCATATCCCACCTCCCTCAAATCCATTTTAATATTATCCTCTCATCTACGTCTCGGTCTCCCCAAAGGTCTTTTTCCCTCAGGTCTCCCAACTAACACTCTATATGCATTTCTGGATTCGCCCATACGTGCTACATGCCCTGCCCATGTCAAACGTCTGGATTTAATGTTCTTAATTATGTCAGGTGAAGAATACAATGCGTGCAGTTCTGCGTTGTGTAACTTTCTCCATTCTCCTGTATGACAAATTAAATTATATGATTACTTTATAAGCTAGTTACCATTGTGAATTTTAATACAGTATATGTCCTGAAATGTTGAATTCTCCGTCTTTGGAGTTCACTAATGTAATCAAAACACCTGGAATACCATTTAATCTAGCCTACTTGGATATGAAACAAATAAAAAAAAATCCGAACAAAACTCAGATTATGAAATTCGCTATAAAACGCCGCAATAGTTACAATTCGCGAATGTGTTCATATTTCGCTATTACAACTCTATTTCGCGATTTGTCGCTATTGTTTTATTCGCATATTATTAATCAGAATCGCTTAATTCGTAAAGATTAATAAAAATCTATTGTGTATCTAATATGTCGTGGTTTTCGTTATCTTGATAAATACCCGGCCCTTGTCATTAGTGAAGTCAAGTCAGATGTGTCATATTTTGTACTACAGAGGCAGATGGTATAAGTTATTCTTATAAGCCATAGTTTACCTTACTTACTTACTGGCTTTTAAGAAACCCGGAGGTTCATTGCCGCCCTCACATAAACCCGCCATCGGTCCCTATCCTGAGCAAGATTAATCCATTCTCTAACATCATATCCCATCTCCTTCAAATCCGTTTTAATATTATCTTCCCATCTACGTCTCGGCCTCCCTAAAGGTCTTTTCCCTCCGGCCTCCCAACTAACACTGTATGCATTTCTGGATTCGCCCATACGTGCTACATGCCCTGCCCATCTCAAATGTCTGGGTTTAATGTTCCTAATTATGTCAGGTGAAGAATACAATACGTGCAGTTCTGTGTTGTGTCACTTTCTCCATTCTCCTGTAACTTCATCCCTCTTAGCCCCAAATATTTTCCTAAGCACCTTATTCCTAAACACCCTTAATCTCTGTTCTTCTCTCAAAGTGAGAGTCCAAGTTTCACAACCATAGAGAAGAACCGTTAATATAACTGTTTTATAAATTCTAACTTTTAGATTTTTCGACAGCAGACTGGATGATAAAAGTTTCTCAACCGAATAATAACAGGCATTTGCCATATTTATTCTGTGTTTAATTTCCTCCCGAGTATCATTTATATTTGTTACTGTTGCTCCCAGATATTTGAACTTCTCCACCTCTTCAAAAGATAAATTTCCAATTTTTATATTTCCATTTCGTAGGCTACAATATTCTCGTCACGAGACATAATCATATACTTTCTCTTTTCGGTATTTACTTCCAAACCTCTCTCTTTACTTGCTTTCAGTAAAATTGCCGTGTTTTCCCTAATCGTTTGTGGATTTTCTCCTAACATATTCACGTCATCCGCATAGACAAGCAGCTGATTTAACCCGTTCAATTCCAAACCCTCTCTGTTATCCTGGACTTTCCTAATGGCATACTCTAGAGAAAAGTTAAAAAGTAAAGGTGATAGTGCATCTCCTTGCTTTAGCCCACAGTGAATTGGAAACGCATCTGACAGAAACTGACCACAGTTTACCTACTATAAAATAATTGCATGTTGTACTATCGTTATACATTTGATAGGAATTCCCCATCGTGTCTCTCACTATAAAAAAGAAGGTTGGAGGCAGGATGTAGGATCACAGAACTAGGTAATAAGGACAGATTAATGAATAATGACACAGAGTCGTGTCAACAGTCTTCTTGAAAGGCTATTCAACTTCGGGTTTTAATATATTTTAAAGCTTTTTTATTTTACAATTCGTATTGGCAGCTAATTTTTTTACATTAAGCCTCTCCATTAGATGTACGACATCTCAAAGAAGGTCCCGACCTAATGGTGCTGAAGTATCTCTCTTCGAGGTACCGATAGTGAGACTCGTGACTGAATAATTTATGTATGCAAATCTGTTTTGTTTCGGAGAAAGTTGGTTATCGGGCAATTAAAACTTAATTCGTAAATACACCTGATTACCATATTGCATTTTAAAACAGTTTTAATTTACCGCTAGCTTTAAGTAAGTACACAGAACATAATTATGGAAATTGTGTGCAGCCCCAGTGCATAATTGCAATTTCACATGGCTGTCGGGTTGTTCCTCGTTAACTGTTTCCATTGACCGCACTGGACTACAATATTTGAGCGAGAGAAAGGAGAAAAAGAAGACTTTCACTTTCCCAGCAAGGCTCCATCTTCCAAGTCATCGCCGTAATGTTAATGCATCGTGTGCAGATTTCCCTTTCAGCGGCCGCGTCGCGCCATTGTTTGCACATAACCGAACAGAGAAACGCATGAGAAACCACTGTGATTGTTTAAAAAGTCACAAGCAGAGAAACTAACAAGAAATGGTACTAATTCGCGAATGCAAATTATAAGGTTTCTTGAGGAAGTCTCCGGCTTTGGGCGTGAATAACGGAATAACGGACAACAGGCCTCAGGTCTCGAATATCCCTGATGTTCAGAAGGAATAATTAACAATGAAGAATATAAAGAGCCTTAAGTTCTGTGGCGAAACTTCAAATAGTGTACTGTTGGTATTATGCCTTCTCGTTTTACTTACTTAGTTATCCATGTTGAATCTTTCGTACACTACTTTTAACACTTGAATATAAATAATTAATATAATGGCGATCTTACTCGTTTTAATTGTGTAAGCATGTGCGGCTTACAGCTGTTTCGGTGCTTCTTCACACCATCCTCAGAGCCTACTCGAACTGCGTCATCTCGAACTTCGCTGCCTGTTGTGTGGGTGCGTTCGATTGTTGAAAAGTGTTGAAATGTAGTGTCAAATAGTGTGTGTGTTCTGAAATTGATCTGTGTGTTGAGAATTTGATCAGGGTGTGTTTTAGTGTGTCTTTATAGTTCATATTGTTCTAGTGTGTTGAGTTTTTGGTTTTTGGGTTGTATGTTGGACAGACAGGCAGATCATTCCAAACTCGATACAAAGAACACATTAAAGCAATAACCAGAGGACACAATACATCTACATATGCCGAACACATAACTAACGCTAACCACACATACAATAACATACAGACATGGAAATCCACACATACAACCCAAAAACCAAAAACTCAACACACTAGAACAATATGAAATATACAGACACACCAAAACACACCCTGATCAAATTCTCAACACACAGATCAATTTCAGAACACATACACTATTTGACACTACATTTCAACACTTTTCAACAATCGAACGCACTCACACAACAGGCAGCGAAGTTCGAGATGACGCCGAGATCTGGTAGGCTCTGAGGATGGTGTGAAGAAGCACCGAAACAGCTGTAAGCCGCACATGCTTACACAATTAACACGAGTAAGATCGCCATTATATCAATTACTTACTTACTTACAAATGACTTCTAGAGAACCCGGAGGTTCATTGCCGCCCTCACATAAACCACCCATGGGATCCTATCCTAAGCAAGATTAATTCAGTCCCTAGCATCATATTCCACCTCCATCATATTCATTTTAATATTATACTCCCATCTACGTCTCGCCCTTCTCGAAGGTCTTTTTCTCTCATGTCTCTCAACTAACATTCTATATGCATTTATAGATTCATCCATACGTGCTACATGCCATTCCCATCTCAAACGTCTGTATTTAATGTTCAAGCAGGGTAGGTAATTGGCAAGACACTTAATTTTAGTACAGTGGAAGCTCTTAAGTTCGACATCCTTTAGTTCGACTGCTTACATACGAGAATTAGACACGCCCCTATACGAGCACTAAGAAATGGGTTTGCCATTTGAATGGGAATTGGTTCTGTGTCTTGTAGTGATACTTTTGTTAAAGGAAAACAGAATATTTTATTGATTAAGACATCCATATTGATCACTGATTTTAAATTAATGAACTTTTCTTTTTCTATTTGAGAAATGTGCCGTTTGTGATACGGAGCTGTTGAAACCCACTGTGGTACTATAAGCGCATACACAAGTCTCGGGGCGGGCAGGAAATGCATGTACAGTACTGTATTCGTTGATGGATAACCAATATGAATTTGTGTTCATTTCACCTGCCACACCCACTACCCTTATTGGACAGAACCTTCAATTCTGTTTTGTCGAACTTAGGAGAGCCCACTGTACTACTATTCTGTTGTATCTTGGAAATTTGTGATTTGTCTCATATCTTCATTAAGTTGCTACACTGTTTACTAATACAAGATGGGTCAAAAGTTGCTTTCCCCAATATTTGTTCTTAGGTTTCATACTTGTACACATACACGAATAGCTGATATAATAAGTGGTGGGTTGAAAACTATGTTTTTCCGATGTCATGTCTTGAAAATAGTTCTCGTTTTGCCGATATACACTTCATTTGACAACAGGATGGAGCACCACCCCCATTTTGATGTAAAAGTGAGGGACCTCTTAAACCAGCAATTCCATGAATGGATTGGCCGTCGTGGCACAACAGAATGGCCACCCAGATCATGCGACCTTCCACTATGTGATTTTTCGCTGTGGATTATCCTGAAAATGATTATTTTGCTCAGAAATCGCAGGATCTGCATCAGTTGCGACAGATGATCGAACAGTCATTCGAAAAATTTAATGAAGTCGTGATATGTTCTGCCATTTGTAAATCAGTGTCTAAACATTGTGAATTGTGTGGCGAGAAACAAGGCCTCCATTTTGAACAAAATCTGTAAAGGAATGTGTAGTCAAATGTATTAAATGCAAGGAAGCTTTTGGGGAAAGCAACTTTTGACGCACCTTGTATAATATAACGAATGTTGTATTTCTGCTTTCGCTGTGAATATACCGTGAAACATACCACATCAGTACTAAATGTGTAATTTTATCTCTAGTTTGGTATTGAGATCTAGAATACTGTGAGAGGTATTAGTTATGTGGTTATTTCATTATTTTAAGAACTCCATATTATGTCCCGCTGATGCTGATGAAGCGTCTGTTTTCCTTATGTCTGTATGAACTCTTGCACAATTTCCTTGAATATGAAGTGCTGATATCGAACAGTCTAGCTGTAGGCCAAAAGGAGGTTCGGTTTTCGATTCCCGAGGTCAGCCGTTCTGTTTCTTTCCCCTTACTTTCTCTAGGCAAACTGCATAAAAATGACTTAAAACAGAACACATCATGGTCACTAACGAGAAATTACGTCTTGGTTTTCAATTAGCAATAAGTATTTCATTTTATCCGCATGGAATATACCTCTGCCATTATTAGTGTCCTTAAATATATCAGAAAATAGAGAAAAACTTGCAAACATATTGGATAGTGTTCAAGTCTCTCTTCGTCATAGACGAGCTAAAGTAGTAAAACTCTAATACGATTTTTCTTTATCATCATCATCATCATCATCATCATCATATTCTCCTTTGGATTTTTCTGATTGTTTATTTATTTATTTCTTCCGATTCTTCTAATTCCTTGTTACTTTTCTCTTTTTCTTGTTCTTGTTTATCTTCTTCTGATTCTTCAATTAATGCGATTTTCCTTTTGTTGATTCTTCTTATTCTTTGATTTCTGATATTATTATTATTATTATTATTATTATTATTATTATTATTATTATTTATTATTATTATATTTTGGTTTTCTGATTTTTAAACTCTTTTATATCAATGCTTGAGACTCTTTCGATTCTTCTAATTCTTTGATTTTCTCTTCCGACACTTCTTTCTCTTCTAATTCTTCATTAATACGATTTTCTTCTGTTGATTCTTCTTACTATTTGACAGTTCTGACTGTTTTTCTATTAATTGTTATATTATTATTATTATTATTATTATTATTATTATTATTATTTATTATTATTATTTTTGGTTTTCTGATTTTTAAACTCATTTTATATCAATGCTTGAGACTCGGCTTTCGATTCTTCTAATTCTTGGTTGCCCTGATTTTCTCTTCCGACACTTCTTTCTCTTCTAATTCTTCAATTAATACGATTTTCCTTCTGTTGATTCTTCTTACTCTTTGACAGTTCTGACTGTTTTTCTATTAATTGTTCTGATATTATTATTATTATTATTATTATTATTATTATTATTATTATTATTATTATTATTATTATTATTATTATCATCATCATCATCATCACCATCCTTTGGTTTTCTGATTATTTAAACTCATTTTATTTCAATGCTTGTGACTCTTCTTCCGATTCTTCTAATTCTTGGTTACCCTGATTTTCTCTTATTCTAATTCTTCAATTAATACGATTTTCCTTCTGTTGATTCTTCTTACTCTTTGACAGTTCTGACTGTTTTCTATTAATTGTTCTGATATTATTATTATTATTATTATTATTATTATTATTATTATTATTATTATCATCACCATCCTTTGGTTTTCTGATTATTTAAACTCATTTTATTTCAATGCTTGTGACTCTTCTTCCGATTCTTCTAATTCTTGGTTACCCTGATTTTTTCTTATTCTAATTCTTCATTTACTACGATTTTCCTTCTGTTGATTCTTCTTATTCTTTGATAGTTCTGACTGTTTTCTATTAATTGTTCTGATATTATTATTATTATTATTATTATTATTATTATTATTATTATTATTATTATTATTATTATTATTATTATCATCATCATCATCCTTTAGTTTTCTGATTATTTAAACTCATTTTATTTCAATGCTTGTGACTCTTCTTCCGATTCTTCTAATTCTTGGTTACCCTGATTTTTCTTATTCTAATTCTTCATTTACTACGATTTTCCTTCTGTTGATTCTTCTTATTCTTTGATAGTTCTGACTGTTTTCTATTAATTGTTCTGATATTATTATTATTATTATTATTATTATTATTATTATTATTATTATTATTATCATCATCATCATCATCATCATCATCCTTTAGTTTTCTGATTATTTAAACTCATTTTATTTCAATGCTTGTGACTCTTCTTCCGATTCTTCTAATTCTTGGTTACCCTGATTTTTCTTTATTCTAATTCTTCATTTACTACGATTTTCCTTTTGTTGATTCTTCTTATTCTTTGATAGTTCTGACTGTTTTCTATTAATTGTTCTGATATTATTATTATTATTATTATTATTATTATTATTATTATTATTATTATTATTATCATCATCATCATCATCATCATCATCATCAGCCTTTAGTTTTCTGATTATTTAAACTCATTTTATTTCAATGCTTGTGACTAGACTTCCGATTCTTCTAATTCTTGGTTACCCTGATTTTCTCTTCTTCTAATTCTTCAATTACTACGATTTTCCTTTTGTTGATTCTTCTTATTCTTTGATAGTTCTGACTTTTTCTATTAATTGTCATGGTGGTATTATTATTATTATTATTATTATTATTATTATTATTATTATTATTATTATTATTATGTTTTTTTTCTGATTATTTAAACTCATTTTATTTCAATGCTTTTGACTCTTCCGATTCTTCTAATTTCTTGGTTACACTGATTTTCTCTTCTTCTGATTCTTGTTTCTCTTCTTTTTACTTCTTCAGTTATTACGATTTTCTTTTTGTTGATTGTTTTTACTCTTTGATTGTACTGATTGTGATTCTATTAATTATTCTGATTTATTATTATTATTATTATTATTATTATTATTATTATTATTATTATTATTATTATTATTATTATTATCTAATTGCTTCATTTTCTGACTTTAGTTTTTGACTCTTCTAATTATTTTATTAATTTTACTCTAATTTATTTATTATTCTCATTGTGCTGTGTTTAGTTTTTCTTGATTTTATTACTCTTTATTCTTCTTTTTTATTTTAATCGCTCATTGATTTCTCTGACGCTTTCTTTTTTTAATTCTATATTTTCATTATTCCGAATTCTGTGTCATTTCTCTCTATTCTTTATTGATTCTTAATCCTCTTTTCATTCATATTTTTTTATTATTCGTAGTACCTCTATTTTTGGGATTATTTTGATTCTTTGATTATTATCTCAAGTCTTATTAGTCTACATGTAGCTAATCGGCGATGTATGCAGTGGAGGGGGAAAGGAACTGGCCACCTTTCCTCATTATCTCCTGGCCTAGTTGCCTTATAAGTGATGCCATGTTGGTATCACCTACCTTCGGGCAGTTGACTAAACAACAACAATGATCTTCTTTTTATTCATATTTTTATTATTTCTAGTCTTATTCTTCGGGTTCGTTTGATTCTTCGATTATTCTTGTTATTATTCTCGTTCTTTCGTTACTCTTGCTCTGATTCTTTTGATTCTTTGAGTATCCTGGCTCTTCGTCTTTCAATATTTATAATTCTTTGATTATCCGACTCTTCTTTTGACAGTTTTTGTTCTATTAAATTCATCGTCTGTATCTTGTTGCTCTCTTCAGTTTCTTTTCTGCTTCTGTATACCCTTCAACCAGGAGTTAGGACCATACACGTATTGCGATCCCCACGTTGTCGATTTCTTTGGCGCTGCGAAAGCTGATGCTGCTTGCTGATTTGCAATCGATTATGTATCTAGGCAACCAATTTTTATAAGTATGATGGATGCGTGTTGTCTGATGTTTTCTATATTGTGCAATGTTTCCGTTTACATATTTAACATCTAATATCACAATTCCTCAATTTTGTGCTTATCGAATCTTGCTATGTAAACACTGAATTAAAGACACATAATTCAGCTTCTATCTATTGTTTTCTCTACTTCGTTTCCGATATCAGATTATATATTGTCGCCATTATTTTTAAATTGCAATGTTTCAAGGTCTTTCTAACAGACCCCCAAATGTTTGTTGTCAATTGCTTTGCCAGGAATATGAATGTATAACAGTATTTTTCTTTTTTACATTATTAAATCTGTTGTTTTATATGTTTTCCTCGTATTCATTGGACATTCTAATACATTAACTGCATAATTATGTCGTTGAATATGAACTTATAGAATTTTAAATGACACATTTCACTTCTTTTAAAGTATTAATGGAAGGTTCTTGCTTGTAAAGATACCATTCTTCTGGTTTCTTGATATACAGTTATTTTGAAAGTGCTTTGTGATCTTTTATACTTTGTAGTAGAGATTACTAACGTTAGTTAACTTCGAGAATAGTGATAACTGGCGTTGTTGCCGTGTTTTCAATCCTCACAGGTTGAGGTATTAACCTTCAGTGTTAGAAACCCTGGAAAGATGGCCTTCCTCATGCTGGAAGTACAATGTTGTGCTGGAGCTGAGATATTGCGCATTACGTTTTCTCACAAATACAGTCCATACCAACGTAAATGACGCAATGTGTTGCTTAGATTCGTCACTTGACTGCCGAGAACAAACTCACACCTGAAAAATGAAATATTGTAATGCGTTGACGTGTATAGAAAGAAGAGGTTGTTTTCGTTAGGAAATGTTTACCTTATCTCCATTTTGTTTGGTTTTCAGATCGTATTTAACCCACTGCATTTCGAGATGTGGAAAAAAATGTGTAGTGAATGGATTTTCCGATTATGATAAAATTAGATAATTGAAAGTTATTTAAAGTCATTTGAAGCTTTGCAGTGCAATCAATGCATATCGAGAAATATATTCTTAATTTCTGTCCTCATACTTTTGTCACCAGTATGATATTGTATTGATGTGTAGAAATTACTGCTGTTGTTTATATTCATAATTAGATATTAATATTTAAATATTTAATTTTGGAATACGATATCTTGTCAATACTTGCATTCCATCTGTCAGTGATAATAGCATTCTTTTGGTAGATTTGTGGACCAGTTTCAAGATATACAGACTATAGAAAACAATTCTAAAGCGTACAACACCGATTGTTCAGCCTCTTGACGTTTGTGGCTTTAGACCTTGGAAAAATTTCATTAGGAAGTTCTCTGATAGTCTTTTGTTACTTGGCACGAATATTATATTGCATGAGAGAGATTATTATTGTTTAGTCAATTGTCCAAAGACAGGTCTGAACCTCAGAAGTGATACCAACAAAGTACCACTTATGAGGCAACTAGGGCAGGAGATAAAGAGGTAGGGTAGCCAGTTCCTTTCCCCCTCCATTGCATATATCGCCGATTAGCTACATATTACAGTAGTCAGACTTCAGATGCATACAAACAATTGTTCTTTCTCTGAAACATATCGTCAAGTGAGATGTACTGCGTGATAATAGATGTACATATCAGCCAGAACCTCAATTAAAGGAAATCAGAGATAATGTGATAAACTCACAGTCAACACATAATCACTTTTCATCTCCTAGATATGTAAATATGTTTAAATATGGCTGACAAAAGCCGAGTACCTTGACAACAAACCTGATAAATTCGTCACTCCTGTAGGATTCTGTTTTCATGTTGATGTACAGAACTGCTCTAAAGCTGACAGTGAGACTTATTTTTCTGAAACGTTGGTGGTGCAAAGTTCCACTGTGTTTTTAGCATTTGTACAACGATTTCCACTACTGTGATCAGTACAATGAGTAATTTCAGATTTGCTTACATTTCCTTATCATTTCTTCATAGACTAATCTATAGTCAATTTAATGAATATTATACACAGTGAGAGGGGCAAACGTGCAAATATTTTTGCAGGTAATCATGAACAGTATATTGAACCACATTATGTAACAAATTTCTCAGTTTTTGAAGTTATTTTTTAAACATTAAAAATACCATGTTTTTAGGTTAGTTAATACTTCCAGGCGATTTTTTCCTTTACGAACGTCTCGCTAGTTACGCGCAGGAAGTTGCCTGCTATCCAGACTTACCATGAAAGTCTTTGTATTGTAACAGGTTATCAAATAATTTATCGTATATATAAACACACGGGGTAAGTCATGATTTATATTGTACTGTAATACGTTGGAATTTCGCCCTTAACTGTTTATGCTGGAGTATAATAATTAGGACTCCGAGGAAAAATACTTTTTTATCGAGTGTCCCAAGACGAGGCCCAACATAATATATGTTCATTTTGGGTCATTGTAGGTCAGAAAATGGTGGGTTTTATTTGTCCTTTTTTTGAGGTTTTTTTACTTGTTGGTCCTTTTTTAGTCTTTTTTTTATTCTTAATAGCTTTTTCTTGGAACTTCAACTTCATTCGACTACATTTTTACTTCCATTTTCACAGTTCAAGAATCCACCACGAGATCTCACTTGCTTCAATTATAGAAGCTTCTCGATGTTTCGCAACGTGCTTTCAGAAAACCGACGATCTTTTACACCTAAGGACCTGGAGATGACTATTGTGATACACTGCAATGAACTGATGTAAGGTTTTCGAAGTCCAATTTCTGTAACCCTAGTGTGGTTAAGCCAAATATGATTCTAGTTATACTAATTTCAATTTATTTCTCCAGGATGTCCATTGCGGGTTCGAGGTGGCAAAAATTTTTCATTCTAAATTCTTCAATTACTTTTTTTTAACAAACACGGAATTCCTTTTTCAAATTATGTTAATCTAAAAAATATGTAATGTCTAAAAGAAGAAGCATTTCATTCATATAGTTTTTTCGCACTGTGTGTTGCATACCACAAGAATTTTGAATTTTTTAAACATAATGTTCATTAAAAATGTAACTGAAACTGAAATTATTTTATTTGGATCACCTTTTTACGTCTTTTTTTAGTCTATAGGTCCTTTTTAGGATATCTTTAGGTTTTTTAAAGGTCTTTGTAGCCAATTTATATGTCCTCAACTTCTGAGCCTTAATAATGTTATCGAAAGATGTGCGTATAGTCTAAACTGACAGGCGTTTCATAGTACTACCATTCACAAAACATCATCTCATAAAATATGTGATACATTTATGGAAAAGCTATACAGGCACGGGAGAAAGTAAATAGGGCTTTATTTAACTTGCATTTTTCTTAAATATCAAAATATTTTCACGTATATTTCTCCTACTCTGTATATCTGATGTCATTTTCATAACTTATATTATTCAAGGAGATCTTGACAGTACGGTATGCAGATAGACGAGATTTATTGCCTGATATGTCTAGCACATAGTACTGTTTGCAATAGCGCTTATAACTCTGGATTGAAAAATTTGAAGATATATCTCGAAAACTAGGCTCTTTTCGGATGTAGAAATTTATAGGGTGGTTAGCGCTTATAGATTTGGATTCAAGAGATTTGAAAAAATTATATCTCGAAAACTAGGCTCTTTTCGAATATAGAAATTTATAGGGAGGTTAGCGCTTATAGCTCTGGATTTAAGAATTTGAAAAAATCATATCTCGAAAACTAGGCTATTTTCGGATGTAGAAATTTATAGGGTGGTTAGCGCTTATAGATTTGGATTCAAGAAATTTCAAAAAATTATATCTCGAAAACTAGGCTCTTTTCGGATATAGAAATTTATAGGCAGATTAGCGCTTTTAGCTCTGGATTTAAGAATTCGAAAAAGTCATATCTCGAAAACTAGGCTATTTCCGGACGTAGAAATTTATAGGGTGGTTAGCGCTTATAGATTTGGATTCAAGAAATTTAAAAAAATTATATCTCGAAAACTAGGCTCTTTTCGGATATAGAAATTTATAGGGTGGTTAGCGCTTATAGCTCTGGATTCAAGAATTTGAAAAAAATCATATCTCGAAAACCAAGCTCTTTCCGGATGTAGAAATTTATAGAATGTTTAGCGCTTATAGCTCTGGATTCAATAATTTGAAAAAATCATATCTCGAAAACCAAGCTCTTTCCGGATGTACAAATTTATAGAATGGTTAGCGCTTATAGCTCTGGATTCAAAGATTTGAAAGAAATCATATCTCGAAAACTAGGCTCTTTCGGGATGTAGAAATTTATAGTGTGGTTTATTTCAAATGGAACGTATGGGGGAACAATTGTTGTGAAAATCCATTGTAACTTGGTGAGCTTCCTTGTTAATCTGATTCGAACTTGCAACCTAATCTACATCCCTACTAAGTGCACGACAACTTTCCCTACTATCGCATTTTACAATATAGCAATTTGTAGGTCGCAGGTCTCCGTTTCGTTGAAGCCGTCGGTTCCTGGAATCTATCTGTCATCAGCCATGCCATATACGATGCTACTAAGTAGGACATCGATGTAGTTTAATATTATTAATATGCAGACGGTAATTAGATCGAACAGAGATACTATGCCACAAGTTCTACTTATCAGCAATAGTAAATCCCACAGATTTCTCCGTTGTTCATACCAGCATCACCCATCACCTTTCCTGCAACAACGCAGGCCAAAAAAGAGCAAGAAAAGAACAAAAAGCAGGCGTCATTGAAAGAGTTGCAGCCCGTCCGGTCAATCAGTCAAGTGCCGGGATGTGATGATGACCTTGTTGCATGAGGATTGGCGATAAACACCGAGCCAATGGCTCCAGACGCTGGCGGAACTGGGGCACAGCTGCCGTCGTCTCCGCCGCCTTCCATTTGGGGCCGCTGGTTGGCCGTTTCGACAGTAGGTTCACTCCAGGTCAACTAGACCACGGCCGATAACCCAATTACAGATATCTGTCGAGTTACGTCACCTTCTATCAGCGGAATGGGCCCGACACTTTCACGAAGACCAAGTAGGATTCCTCGCCATGTTTACAACGTTAAAGTTCCTCCTCCAATCTCTTTCCTTTGGACACATTTTGTCTGTCATTGTCGTCGTCAATAAAAATTAAAACGCCACTTTATTCACGCATTTCAATAATTATTGTCTCAAGTTTGGATTTACCACGCCAATTGCACTCATTTTCAAGTAATTAGAAAATTGTAGTTTGTTCATTTGCAGTAATTTCATTTTAAAACTGCAACTTCATTAGCTACTATATATAATTTTATTACAGAAACACGGTTTTATACTTACACGTTTAGTACCGGTAGCTTAGCTTGTAAGTTTTGTTATAATGTTAGCAAATTTTGGAAAGAAGTCTTTTGATAATGTCACACAGTTTCTCATCGAACGTTTCACAAGTTTATAAAAACTTCAGCTCTTTATCGCATTATCAATATTATTCCTATTTATAATTTATTTTATTGAACTTCCATTCAAAAGATATGACCAATTCTGAGCATGACGTCATTACATTACTTGTACACATTTTCTTTCAGTGCAGTACTTACATTTTGTAATATATGCGATACTACTATTACTACTACTAATACTACTACTACTACTACTGTTGCTGTTACTACTACTACGGCTACTGTTACTAGTACTGCTGCTACTACTATTACTGCTACTACTGCTACTATTACTAGTACTGCTGTTACTGCTACTGCTACTGCTACTACTACTACTACTATTATTACTATTTCTGTGTTATTACTACTGCTGTTACTACTATTACCACTATTACTCCTTATTACTACTACTGCTTTACTACTGTTACTACTACTACTACTGCTACTGTTACTAGTACTGCTGCTATTACTATTACTGCTGTTACTACTCTTACTGCTACTACTACTATGTTACTAGTACTACTGTTACTGCTGTTATTACTGCTACTACTACTACTACTGTTACTACTACTATTACTACTTCTTATTACTATTTCTGTGTTATTACTACTACTATTACCACTATTACTCCTTATTACTACTACTGCTTTACTGCTATTACTACTACTATTAATTCTTATTACTACTACTACTGTTACTACTACTACGACTACTACCACTATTACCACTACTACTATTACTCCTTAATACTACTACTACTGTTACTACTACTACTACTGCTACCACTATTACCACTACTACTATTACTCCTTAATACTACTACTACTACTGTTACTACTACTACGACTACTACCACTATTACCACTACTACTATTACTCCTTAATACTACTACTACTACTGTTACTACTACTACTACTGCTACTGTTACTAGTACTGCTGCTATTACTATTACTGCTGTTACTACTACTGCTACTACTACTACTATTACTGCTGTTATTAATACTACTACTACTGTTACTACTACTATTACTACTTCTTATTACTATTTCTGTGTTATTACTACTACTATTACCACTATTACTCCTTATTACTACTACTGCTTTACTGCTACTACTACTACTACTGCTATTGCTACTATTAATTCTTATTACTACTACTACTGTTACTACTACTACGACTACTACCACTATTACCACTACTACTATTACTCCTTAATACTACTACTACTGTTACTACTACTACTACTACTACTACTATTACTACTGCTATTGCTACTATTAATACTTATTCCTACTATTACTTTTACTACTACTATTATTACTATTACTACTACTACTATTACTACTGTTACTACTACTATTACATACTACTACTATTATTACTGCTGTTACTACTACTATTATTACTAATACTATAATTATTACTACTACTATTATTACTATCACTACTACTACTACTGGGTGTTCATTTCAAAGTGTGTCACGACGTCACTGTTGTTGGGTCACCGATTTGAAGCGAGTTTCAGCTTATATGTCAGAGAAGTTGCCTATTATTTAAGGCGTTCTTCAATCTGAACTTGAGAACGTGTACGGTATAACTTGAACGTCGTAGCAACAGATGGCGGTCTGTACGGTCTGTGTGCTACCATAACCTCTTTCGAACTGTGTTTTGCGCCGGCAAGTCGTACGCAGGGTATTTGTTATCATCGGTTGCGTACGGTAACATTCCACAACACAAATCAAATGCTCCGTGTCCATGTTGACCGTCGAAGTTAATGTCAACAAATACGTAAGTAATCGTCTTAACCCTCTCCCCATATCCCGACAGTACGTATTTCCAAACAGTTCACATTCCTGCCACTACCGGCGTTACCGTACGTATCGGTACGTACTCTTCAGAATGAACGCCGTACTTGCTAAGCAACTTCTCTGCCTCACAGGTTATACACCTCTGCGGAAGTGTAGGAAGATTGAATTCTCTAGGCTCATCGGCTAGCCACTTGACGGCATACAGCGAGCCATGACACACTTTGAACTGAACACCCAGTATTACTGCCACTACTATTATTACTATTCCTAGTACTACTACTACTACTGCCACTAACGCTATTGCTACTGCTATTATTCTCCTTTTTCTCTTCTCTTAATTGTAGTCTTCCAGCCTTTTGGAAAGAGAGTTGTTTC